>ML803485.1:21994-59060 GCA_009831015.1 Picea engelmannii
TGTATGTTCCATTGTAGGGTGTTGACCCTGGTTCTGTTAGGAGGGGTGGAGGCATTTCCCACCATGTATCCTCCATTGTAGGGTGTTGACCCTGGTTCTGTTAGGAGGGGTGGAGGCATTTCCCACCGTGTATCCTCCGAAACTTGAAGTCATGGGAGGACGATGCTAGTTCACGCTCCCCAAGACGTGTGATGATGACTGTCAGTTGCCTGCTAGGGAATCTTGGTCGAGATAGCGACACTTCCACTTACGGGTTCTATTTGGAGTTAGGTCAATATAGTTGACGCTGCAAGATAGTCTAGCAGAGGACGGATAGGAATGGAGTTGGAAGTACGTTAGGGAGGAAGTATGAGTAGAATAGTTGAGACTATATGGAGATCTGTCTTGTGGTGGAATTTGATGTCGTCCCTTCAAAAAAAATAAAAATGTGTATATATGAATATTTATTATTATGAAACTAAACCATAGTTGTTTAAAATAAATTATTGAACTGGACAATTGTAATTAAACAATTTCTCACACAATTAATTGATTGTTGTCTTTTATAAAAGACTAGTCTTGCTGATTGGATTGAATGCATACCTAAATTATTAAAGAATGACAGTTTGATTATTAGTACGTGAACGAGATTTGCATGTACTAGCTACACATGCATTTCTTGTACATATACACTAGTATGTATGAGCTTTCTTGACTTACTTACTGATAATGTCAGTTACTTGTTGTGAATGTGTGAACCATGCTCTTTTCCTTTGTACCATCAGATACCTTAAACTTCGGGACGAAGTTTCTTGAAGGGTGGGTGTATGTAACGACCCTAGTTAAATAAATATTTAAAGATGATAAAGTAAAATTAATTAAAGAAAATAATTGTGATTAATTAAGTATTACTCTGACTGCAGATCACATTTAATGACCTGAGAAATAAATTTAAAAGATCAATGAAAAATGTTAAAAAAAAAGGTTGCGTATGCAGAGAGGGAGCCTATGAATCCCGAGAAGATAAAACATTTAAGGGGGAGAAGGGACAAACATGGAGGGTGGTTGGAGGAGTAACTGCATGAGTCGGCGAAGGAGGAATAAGGGAAAGGGGAAGGTGGACGGGAGGATCATTCGACAGAGGAGAGATTTTCTGAGGACTTTTGGACTTGCTGTGAGCATAGAGTTGGGCATTGTGCCTTTTGATCAGGGGAGGCACTGAGTTGCTGGAGGTTTTGGGCACAGAGGGCCAAGATATCCGTAGATATCCTGGAGCTAGGTAGTTTTCCTAGTTGGCAGGGAGGACAGTAGTTTTGGGCAGTTATTTTCCTGTTTGTGGCAGGGTTGATCTAGTAGCAGGAAGAAGGAAGGCAGCAGCGAGGCATAGAGGAAACATAAATTAGCATCAGAACCAGGTACTTTGTTAAGTTATGTATTTATTTCTTTCTGCCATGAAATCAATATTTATTGATAAATCTAAGTTACTGAAGTTGCTGTTATAAGAATCACTATTATGCTAAGAAGTTATTGTTTCAGTTTACGAAATAAAATGTTTATGAAACTTAATGATGTTTAGAAATATATGGTTGTTACAATCATGCAATGATATAACTTTTCCAATATAACAACATTTTCCACCCATACAAAATAACTAAGTGTTGTATATATGATCCCGATACTATTCATATAACATGCAAGTTATGTCATATAGTTTGAATACCATTGCTCATTGAATGTTGTAATATAATCGAACCACATTTGTAAATGTAGAAGAGACAACACTTATATATTGCAACAAGATTGATATATGCCATGAAAACCTTTTCCACACACAACAACAAAAAAAAAATAATAACGAAAAACCAAACCATTTGCATATGTATATTGTAACTTGACGGAAACAAAGTGTGGAAAAACATTTTAATCCTTTTTAAACCACCATAATCTTGACAATCTTATGATCATGGATGCAATGAGATGCTTCAACCTTTGAAAGTAAAAATGAAAGATGCCATTATCCTTAAAAATCATATGTAGATCAACCCATTGTCATTTTTTCTATATGTTACTAGGGGGTCCCACCTAATAGTTATATTTATTAATAAGCTTTTACATATGCCTTGCAAAAATTTGTAGGATAATGGCTAGTTGCGAGTTTGTGAGTCAACATCTGGTGACTTCACATGGTAGGAAATTTTTATTTGGATAGAATAAAAGAATCTCTGGTTTTGTAGGAATCATACTTTGCTAAAAACTGTTAAGAATTTATCCGATATGTTCTTTGCAAAAAAAAAAACTATATGGAAGGAAGAACAACAAAGAAGTAAATGGGACAACTTGCACATCATGTTTCAACAAGAAATCTATAGGCATAGGAAACTACTACACAAGTAACATTACAGACCCAAAAGAAGATCATTTGTATTTTTTGATCTTATCAATTTCAAAACAGATCAACAAAATTTTGCAGTCAACATGACAAATAAGTGGCTTAAGTGACCTAGATTGACTAAAAAATAATGCCAAAGAAAACATAAAGCTCAAAATTGAAAAAATTGAAAATGAAAATCAACTGTATAGATAGAAAAATAATAAACATAACCGAAAATAAATATATATAGAAAGATTTATAAATCTTATCTATCAAGTCATTTTGGTGCAACATAATGCTTTAAATGCGAACCATTTGTAGTATATGGGAACAATCTCTTTTCCATTTCTTTTAATATGTATGAATTGTTACCTATGACATATGCAATTTTGTAAGGACCTAGCTAAAGCTTCTAAAATTTGAAATGTTTTCCTTTATGAACGTGTGCAATATCCCAAAGAAACACTTTCTCATCAACCCCAAAAATAGAAGATTTGGCTTTCTTATTGAAATATGTTTTAACAGTTTGTTGCCTTTTCCTTAGATTTTCCAGAGCATGGTTTCTTTGTTCTTCCAATTCAATCAAAACATTTATTCTTTGAGTAATATGTGTCGTATTCAATTATTCAGCTTGTAATGCTAATAGAAGAGAGGTAAGTTCAAGTTCTACATGCATAATAGCTTCCTAGCCATATAAAATCTAGAATTGAGTATGACTATTGCTAGATTTTGTAGTGGTCTGATCTACCCAAAGTGGGTACGTGAGTAGTGTGTACCACTAGCGGGGTTCATAATATATAATATTCCTTAAAATTTTGGCCAAATTTTTATTAGTGGAATCAACTTATCCATTTCCTTACGGATAATAGGTAGAAGAAGAAAAATGTTTCACACTAAATTTATTAAGAAATTGAATGAATTTTGCAGATATAAAAGCTGGTCCATTATCTGAAATAACTTCAATAGGAGGACCAAAATGAGAAAATATATTAGATTCCAGGAAATAAATGACATGTTCATCTTGTGCACACTTGAATGGTACATATTCATTCCACTTAGTAAAGTAAGCTGTTGTTGTGAGTATAAAATTATGTCCAACAAAAGATGGAGGATTGATAGGGCCAATGGAATATAAAAATTATTTATAAAATGGAAAATTAGGAAGAAAAGGTTCCAAGGGCATGGCATAAAATTGTTCTTTACTAGAAATTTTTTGGCACTTATCACAAGCCCTTGTGAATTTAAAGGAATATCTGAAAATGTAAGGCCAATGATACCTTATTCTCAAAATTTTAAAGGCAGTGGCTTTCACTGCAAAGTGACCACCAATATGAATGTTTGAATATGTTTATCCATGGATTTATCTCAATATTTATTGAGCTATTGCATCATCTATACATAGTAACAATGACCCATAAACATATCTTCGAAATATAGAATGGCCTAAGATCATTTATTTAGAGGCTTCAAGGTGGAGCCGCCTACGCTGATGAGATTCTAGGTAATTAGGACATTTTTGGAATTTTAAATGATAAAAAAGGCTCTTATACCAAGGATGTTCAACAATATCGATATTCTGATTTTCAATAAAAAAAATAGTGCTAATAAGGAATTTCATTGTTTTCAGAAGAATCACTTGGTTTAGAACGTTGAGCCAAGTGAAGTGTTAAGTCTCGTCCCTTGATTTTTTTTTATGTGATCTCTAAATCATGTTCTTGGATTTTTGCATGCGAATGTGCAAGTTTTCCTGAAAGATGAGTTTGTGAAAGTAAAAAATTAACAGCTGGTAAAGGGACTTTTACCTATGTATGCTTGCCAAGATAAAGTAGCGAAAGTTTTCTATAGTCTTAGCAAGAAAAAAAGTTTGTTTTTCAATAAGAGAATATTTGATTTAATCGTTAGATATGCTCTGGCTCATGTAAGCTATAGATTTTTTGTTTTTTTGATCATCCTTTTTCAAAAGAATAACATAAATTGCTTCTAACAAAGTTAATTCTTCCCATAAAATATTGAATTTCCTTTTTAGATGTAGGGGTTGGAAGGTTCAAAACAACGGTAATCCTCTCAGGATCAATGTTGATCCATGACTGTGAAACAATGCGACTAAGAAGTTTACCTTGAGTAACACCAAAACCAAATTTTGAAGGATTTAGAGACATGCCAAATTTTCTGTACCACAAAAAGACTTTTCTAAGATGATCAAAATGATCTGATCGGTTTTTTGAGTAAACAGTTAAGTCATTGAGATAGATCTGAATTATTTTTCCGATAATATCATCGAAATATATTTTCATAGCTATTTTAAAAGTGGCACTTGCATTAGATAATCCAAAATTAATTTGTCCATAAGAGAAGGTTCCCCATTGAGTCGTAAAAGTGGTTTTATATTTGTATGTCGTTTTTACTCTGATTTGATCATAACCTGAAAATCCCTCGAGTAAGAACATCATTTGTGATCCTAGAACCTGTTGCAAAATCATTTACATATGAGGAAGGGGAAATTTATCCTTAATTTTAGATCTACCAAGTGCACATAAATCAATACATAAACAAATTTCACCATTCTTTTTCTGCACATGAACCATATTAGATACCCACTCAGAATATTTAACCAGAAAGATTGTATGAACATTTATTAAATTTTCCACTTCTTTTATAATTATAGCTTCATGAGAAGGGTTGATAGGTATTTGTTTTCATACTAGGTTTTTCTTCTTCCTTAATTAGAATAGCATGCTAGATGACACTATGATCAAAACTACGAAGATTCTCATAAGACCAGGAAAAAACATCTCTAAATTCATAGAATAAATCCATGAATTTTTTCTTTTTATCTTCTGAACATTGGACTCCAATTTTTAAAACTTTTGGATGCTCTTGAGTTCCAATTTTCACTGGAATGATATCTCCTATTTTATTCTTATACTCTTATTTTTTATGATCTTTATTACTGCTAACATCACTAATTGAGAATGACCTTTCAAGAGGATTCCAACTTTTAGGAATTTTATTATCTTCAATGGTAATTAGTTCCTTTGGCTTACACAGATCATTCTAAATAAAAGTGAAAATGATTTGATCATAAAGGAAGACTTACAATGATTCCACATTATTAGTAAGACGAGGTTTATATAAGGATAAAAATGTGCAATCAAGTCTTTGAGGAAACAATTTCATTGTAGGATAAGCTGCAAAAACAACTAACCTATCAACTATTGAATTCAATTCCCTTTTGATGTGAGTGATGTTGAAAGAAAGTAGATCTTGAATTAAAGTCCAAACATCTTGGGTGTATCTTTTCAGTAACTTGTTAGTAGGATTATATATTTTTCTAGCCATATTTAAAACAAGTTATGAATCTCCAAAAATAGTAAGATGAACACAACCTAGGTTGTAAGCATTTTCAATTCCTAACAACAAGGCTTCAAATTCAGTAACATTATTTGTACAAGCAAATTCTAGTCTATAGGAAAAATTGTGAATTTTACCTACACGAGAGTATAACCTAATGCCTACTCCATTACATTTGCTTGAACATGCACCATCAATGTACATATGCCATATGCCATCTTCCTAATCATAAGGCTATTCAAGAGAAGTATCATCTTCATCGGAAAAAATAGAATACACACCCATATCTTCCTCAATATAATTTACATTGGATTGAGGAACCTTTTCTATATGCAATGAGATTCGTCCTTCCCTTAAAACAATGACATTCTTCCTATTTTTGGGAATGGACAGATGCGAAACATCTAACGATAAATAACCATCAGTGAAATCCTGCCAATCTCTACCCAAAATAATTGAGTAATTACTAATGGGTATGCCAATTACTTGAATATTCAGAGTGGTTCTAATTTTAGGATGGGCACAAAGGACTAGAGTTACATCCTTAATCTGATTGATTGTCGTTTGTTGTTTATTATTATAGGAAAACATACTTCTCGCATTTTCATTTGTACAAGATAGTCCTAGTTCTTCCATAATAATATTAGACATGACACTAGGGCTAGATCCACCATCTATTAAGAAACCATGAGCTATCCTATCCATTACTTTTACAAAAATATAAAAAGGAGGATTTTTTACAGGATTCCTAAAATTATTTACACCTATTCTATTTACATGTGAATCATCCCCATCAAGTTTTTTATATATAATATCTATTGGAGAATTTTTACCTTCCATATAATTCTTTAGATGTTGTTGGTGTTCTATGGTGATGACCATTTCCAAGGGAGATGCATATGCTTTTATGTTATATAGTTGATTAATAATGTTATATTTGGATGGAGGAAAATAGATTGATGCCTCTGGAATTTGAGTTGTCGTGACAACATGAGGGTTTGCACTTTGGGAAGAGAAACTAGAAGAAAAGGTGGTCTTGGGAATAATATCTTTCCCTTTATTTATTATGTTTACTAACATCACATCCTCCTTAGGAGCTGAATCTAAGAAAACAATAGTTTTTTTAGTCCTTTTTCCAAAGATTCACTCTTGTTCTCTTTTCTTAACTTCATAAGTAATTTCCTCATGATTATCATCACAAAAATTACACCAAGCCCTAGAGAGAATAATCTTTGGTTGATTATAAAATGAAGAATTAGTTTGTTGATTTCTCAAATTAGCTTGAGAAGAAGACTCAACATGAGATGAAGTTGAAGTGACACCTTTCCTCTCATAAGAAATCATTCAATTACTCATGTCTTGAACAAGACGTAAAATTGTAGACATATTAGTCGATTTTACAAAATCTTCTTTGGGAAGACCTGTTCTTTCCAATTTCTCTTCATACTCTAAACAAGTTTAAAGTGCAGACCCTAGATTCATTACAATTATCTCTTCTAATCTTTGACAATAAGAATAAGGAAATGAATTATAGTATTCGATGAAAGTAGCTTGGTTGTGAGGACGAATAACTCAGGGATTTGATTGCATAACTTAGTGAAATGAAAATTAAAAGACTTGATTGTTTCACCATCGTTATAAACAATGTTATTATATTCCATTAATAAATCTGATGGATTTTAGGCTTCCAATAAGTTGATTTAAACCAGTAAATCAATTCATCCCAAGTTGAAAATAGTTTAGGAGGTAACTCAAAAAAATATGCAGGAGCTTTACCTTCTAGAGAGTTGACAAACAAGTGCATGCAAGTGTCATTATCATTTGCACCTATGTTATGAAATGCATTTTAAAATGAAATCAAATGTTCTTTAGTTTAAATGGTGCCATTTCCCAAGAATTTAGGCAAATGATCCTTAAACTTTGGAAGCGGATTTGCAGCTGGTGTAATATTCAAGGGTGAAGAAACATGCCATGGTGTATTGGTTGCCTATTCTTCAAACTAAAATAAAACAATTTTTTTTATTAATTTGGAAGGATTTTTTGTGGACTGAACTAAAATGTTGGATGAAAATGCTTCCAATTATTGATGAAGAATATATTTGTGAAGAGTTGGATGAACTAGTACTAGAAGGTTTCATCTTGACTGAGATAGAATTCAAGGAAATTGATAAACTATAAGAGTCAGATAAATATCGTTGTATTTTAGGTCGTTGAATTTCTAAAACAACCTTTCTTCTTTCAACTTGGATAAAGGATTGAAATCAAGAGATTACCTTTCATTTTTTCGAGAAGAATGAGATCTAGAGGACATAAGAAAATATCTTACTAAGGGGTTTGATTTCGGGCTTGCCTCTTTTGGGCTTCCCACTATTTACGGATTCTAACATCTATAGCAATGATCTCACAAGAACGATAAAGTTTATCACGACTATGAGCAGTTTCTAAATCTATATTTAAAAAATTCAAAGAAATACTAGTCTGATCATCTCAACCATCATCAACGTCAGGTTTTCATACAACAAGGAAAGTCATGAAATCAAAAAATAAAAGAAGAAAACTAAGTAAAAAAAATAAAATACAACTACCAAAGAAATATGGATAAATTTCCCCAGTATGGTCACCAAATAAATGTTGATGAAAAATAATGGAAATCATTATACAAACATTTTCAAATGTTGTTGGGATAAAGCATGATAGAAGATATTGTTACCCTATGTTTATAACCTTTAACAAAAATACAATTAGTCCTTAAGTAATATGTAGTTGGGCCTGCTGTTGTCTTTTATGTTATGTTTTAGCAAGGAAATAAATAAATTTTTGTAATATAAATATATAATAAATTTAATGAACAATCATGACAAAAAATATGAAATAAAGATTACACATGTATTCCAAAATGAGACGCAAAACCATCAATGATTTTTATTAATTCTGTTATGAATTACAACCATAAGAATTCTTTCATACTCCATAATGGGTAAGGACCAGAATAAGACTTAGAAGTCAGAGGTATAATGTTACATCACACAAAGATGAATGGTTTCTTCTAAGTAAAACCAAAACTGAGAAAAATTGGATCAACAAGCCACAATATGCCATTGTCTTGACTCTACATAAAATTCTCAATTAGCACTGAAAATTGATTCAAAAATCCAATAAGAATTTACAAACTATAGGAAAAAAATAATCAACCTTCTGAAGCATGCCAACAATATACGCTCCTTGGTCCTTCTTATTGCCACCTTCATTAAGACCCTGTTATCAACAATAATCTTTTAGCTTTTAAGTGATTCAAAAATGAATGAAGTAGTAATATAATCTCACTTTAGATAAAGAGAAAACCTTATTAGAGTTTATTCCTATATATCTCTCTCCTTTTTTTCTCTTTTTCCTCAAGTTATTCTTTTATTCTTCCAAAAGTAGTTTTGGGTAGTCCCAACCACTTTTAGTTAAGTTACTTAAATAACTTTTAGTTAGATAGGGAAAACTCATAAATAATTATCAATAAATAATGATAAGGGTATAATAAATATTAACTAATAGGTGGGGACCCCCTATGCACCCTTATTTTATCACCTTGTTCCTCCATCCACGTCATTCACAATTTCACAACATATCAATATCCACTCATCCCACAATAAAGTATTCCAAAGAACACTTGTGTCTCCCCAAATATAAAATGTGTGTGTGTGTGTGTTCAAAAGATAATAAGTCATTCTACTGTCCAAAAATGATTGTTGTTCAAAATATCTCATGTTGAAAAATAAGTGAAGTCTGTCCCAATAGTCAAACTAAAATAAACATGACAAAACAAAAAATCATACTTTTTATGTGAGGCAGTTTGCCTCTATCCACTATTTTTAGAATTCACCATTTGGAGCACCTACAGATTTACATTGAAATGAATTTTACCTTTAACTGATGAAGTCTCTGAATGCATGTCTCCAAAAGGGATATGTTTCTCTTCAGGTTTTGGGTGTTGTGACTGGGATGTGATTGAGTGTGGAGAAATATCATATTTAGCATATTTAGCAGAATTGGCCAGTTGTTTTCCCTTACTAGGTTCAAGTTCTTGAGTAATGGATTTAAGTATTTTTAGGGGCCAAGTTGAATGGGCATGTGAAGTCAATTATGCAATGTGTTGAGATGATTTCTTAAGAGGAGGAGGAGGTAATGGAAAAGACACTGTGGGCCATCTATCAACATGATTTTGGGGATGATGTACAACATCATTCCATCCCTCATTGACTGGAGCTTGTGGTAGTAAGGATACACATGGTTTCATTGGTATGCTATAAATACTATGATGAGGATGAAATGGTGGGATTTCAGGTGAAGGGGGAGGTTGGAAGGCTCTTTTCCCATCTAGGTTCAAGAAACACGTCTATAAAAGTTGATTTAATTCTTCAGAGTCTGCATCAAAGTGAATAGAGAATCCTAACCTTTTGTTTCCTCTTTTCCAAAAATCATTTAGCCTCCTTTCTCTATTTCCTCTGCCTCTATTTCGTCCACTGAACAAGGTCATCTAAAACCATGATAATTCAATTAGCATAAGAATAAATTAATAGTAAGATACAACATCTAATAAAATTTAGCTAAATGATTAGATTGGATTTGACTTGTCACAACCATACAAAACAAATGGGAAAAGAAAGGGATAAAGTGAAACATGGACAAAAGCTTAATATTAATCAACCATATCTAACATACAAGTTTGTGATCCAAAAATGCTTGGTCATTATCAAAAGAAATTTTCCGATATTTTATTTACAAATCCATAAGAAATATCTTCGAGCCAATAAAATTCTATCATATCGAACATAACCAACTATTCTCTTTTATCATATAAGCAAGATTAAATAGAGAAGGGAAATGAATGACAGGGATTTCATGGAATAATTTTATGAAAAGTGAAATTGATGAAGGAGAGTGAGCTTATATAATAATCCATTTTTCATAACTTCAAGATATTTCCATTTCATATATCTATTTCCTTGGTTTAATCAAACATTATAGATATGTTTCCAAGATGAAAACCAATCATCCATAATTGATAAAACAAAACTTCACTTTTAAAATTATACAGATAGGGAGTAAATGAGAACATGGAATTAATGAATGGAATCTTAAGGAATAATTTGTGAAAAATGAAATTGATGAAAGGAAATGGAGTTTGTATAATTATCATTCTATTTTCCGTTACCCTTTGTCAACGAGAACCATTGAAAATAACAATTTCGTAGCCTGGTCATCGTTATGCATTTGCAGAAATTAAAAAATTAAATTTCTCTTCACATCATTTCCATATTACTTCACATCAATGTTATTCACCATCATAATAATGAAACATGTTGACCATATTTTTATCCATTTCTGAATGAAAACCCTAATCAAAACACTTAATAAATTGTGGATAACTTAAATCAATTCATTGTCAAGCATATAGCTTGAATGAGATTAAGGGTTTGAGTCCCTTGTTTGTTTGGGAAGGGTTTTGAAACCAACAAATAGAGTATATCACTGTCAATTAAAACCAATGACTTCAAAATGTGTTGTAGAGAGGTTGGGTTCACTACCTGAGCCCTTTCTTTTTTAAAATTTTCTTTAAAAATACAAACTAGGTTTGAAACACATGAACCCACGAACTAGGAAAAGAGATAGGGAAACATGGCACCAGATTCATGCAAACAAATCAAGATGGAATATTTAACTTAACCTTTAAATATATACTGACCAAGCTTAGGAATTTTTAATACCAGGTTCTAGTTTGAACTGAGACCTGGGTAATACCCAGAGTAAAACAAAGATAAGGTTCACAACTATCTTTTTATGGAAAGAGTGGACGATTATATAACCAGAGAACTCATGACAAAAAATACTTCTGGTGGAATGGATGTTAAATTCAACCCATATCACAAATATACTTTGAAAAAAAACCAATAAGCTAATGTTGTGTAAAGATGGTAGATATCACTCGACATGTTTCATAGGTTTCGAGTTTGAACCTTATATGAAAACAAAGACTGTAACCAAAATATTTCTTGACACAAAACGGAATGAAAAGTGGGATAATTAATTAAATGAGTGAAGCTCAAAACCATTTTAATTTGTTTACAATAAACGACAAGAGGGGGAAAATAAACATTCATGCAACAACAATTCCAAATTACCAGAGACAAAACCAACCATTTATTGACAATCTTTTGCAGTATTATATGTAAAGAAAAATGAAAACCTCCTATCTTTACAAAATGGAATCTTAAAGACCAATGTGAAGGAAATTTGTTACCCAAAACTACCATGGTTCTAGCTTTGTGAATTGATTTGTTACCACAATAGAGAAAACCAAATAACTCAGGTGCACAATGCAAAAACCAAAGTGAATTGAGGGTACAAAAACTCGCATAGTGGTGCATTGAATGCATTCCAATCACCACTATGTTTCTAATACTATCAAATAGTAAAACCTCTCCCAAATCAACACCACTTTCCAATACAACCAACACAAAACCCAATTGCAACTTGCCTCTCAGGCAAGGGACCACGTGCCATGTCAGTTGGTATTAATGTTGGCGATTCAAATTTTATGGTCAAGTTCCATCACATTAAACCAATGTTCAATTCCATTGAAATAATTTTGATTAAATAATGCAATCATCAACCAATATACCATATGCAGTGTGCAACGATATAACTTTGCCAATATAACAACAATTTTCACCCATCCGAAATAACTAAGTGTCATATATATGAGCTCGATACTATTCCTATTACATGTAAGTTATGTCATATAGTTTGAATACCATTGCACGCTGAATGTTGTAATATAATCAAACCACATTTTTAAATGTAGAAGAGACAACAATTATATCTTCTAACAATATTTATATATTCCATGAAACCTTTTTCAAACATAACCAAACAAAATAATATAACAACAAAAACCCAGACCATTTGCATATGTATATTGTAACATGATGGAAACAAAGTGTGGAAAAACATTTTAATCCATTTTCAACCACCATAACCTTGACAATTGTATGATCATGGATGTAGTGAGATGCTTCGACCTTTCCAAGTAAAAATGAATGATGCCATTAGCCTTCAAAATAATATGTAGATAAGCACATTGTCATTTTTTCTTTACTTTACTAGGGGGTCCCACCTAATAGTTATATTTATTAATAAGATTTTATATATTCCTTGCAACAATTTTAAGGCTAGTGGCTAGTTGCGATTTTGTGAGTCAACAGGTTGTTTCACAAATATGGAAACTTGGAAAGGAGTGTGTCTTTCCCATACTTTATCTTCATGTGGAATGTGGATATTCTCTCCACTGAGTACTTCATCAGAGTATGTCTCCAAAGTTTCATATTCACACCCTTATGTTTATTGTTCATTGATTTTAGGGGATAAAGAAAAGGAATGAACCACATTATTATAGAAGTCTTCTTCCAAAGTGTAAATAAATTCATATATGGGTTCCTTAGGGTTTTCAGCATGGTACCTCCTAAATTTCTCCCTATACAAAGTTACATAAGTTCCTTCATTAGTAGGGATGGTTTCATAGGTAAGGTTCATTTGTTAAGTGCCTCCCAATTCATAAGAAAACTTTATTTGCAACATAATTCCCTAAGAATCCATGATACTATGACTATAACATCCATTAAGATAGTGATGTTCAAATGAACGACCAATGTTACAACAAAGTTCTTGATTATTCCATACAATTTGACTTCTCTAGCATCCATGGAACATATATTCTTATATGGCATAGTGGTTGTAAGGCATAATTACTTCATTAATTTTAATGGCATGATATTCATATATTCCCCCAAGTCCAACATGCAATTATGTAATAATAAATCATTCACCCCCAATGAAATGTAGAAAGGGATATATCTACCATATGATATACCTTGTTCTTTGTTTTTCAAAATTATAGGCATATCCTTAGAAGGATTATCTTCACAAATCCAAAATTGTTTCAACCTTTCTTCTTAATGATGGGATCTTCAAAATTTGAAGAAAAGGGATCTTCTATATGGGATTTCACGAGGTAAGTATCCAAGTCAATATTGATATATTTACATGTAGTTTTTGATAAAGTTGAAGTTGAAGTACAACTTGAACTCATTCTTGGTTGATTCAATTTCTTTTCCTTGAGGGTTTCTTGTGACCATAAATTAGGAGTGCTTTGGGATTGTTATATCAGAACACTTTGGGATTGTTGATGAACTTATTTACCTCTTCTTTGGTATCTGTGTTACACACCTATTTTTCACACTACCAAGTGCCACATTTAAGCATCACACTTTATCAAGTGTCGCAATTTCATCACCAAGTGGGAGTGTTTGTCATATTCCCTAGACATGTTGGGGGGGAAACCTATCATTTGGAGGTTGAAAAAATATCTTTCACCTTGATTTTTTGTCATTTTTTGAGGATCATCACTCTCCTGCCCATATGGAGAGGAGGATGAACCCTTGTCATCACTCCTTGTCCAATTATATGGGAGAAATAATATTTCTCCGTGCTTTGTTCTAGGGGGGTGATGAAGTAGTTACAACTATCATGAATTATTTTGAGAGGTGGTTTCTAGGAGATTTCATTTGGTTAGAGGTTTGTTTGAACTACCCTCTATCCAAAGCAAGGTCAATATTGTTTGTTCAGCTAAATCCTCACTTGATACAATCCTCTCCTCAAAATTATCCCATAGTTGTTATGTCTCAAATCCTATATAATGGAGGCCATTCTTGGGTGAAGAGGGGGGAAGAACTTCAAAGTATAATACTACTGATCTCCTGACATTCAAGGGGCTGTGAAGGATATCTTGGAGGATATGTTGCAACATCAACATTAGGGTTGTAAATGATTCACTATTTATTTCTTTCCATAATATAACTTGTCTTATTCCTCTCATGCTTATATTGTTCACTATATGCATATCTATTCTTGTCTAATTCAATATAGATATATTTATTCTACTTAACAATATAACATGGAAGAAGGAGGTATTTCTTTGTTCCTTGCAGGAATTATCTTGCACCAAGAGCTTGGAAATCAAGATAAAGGGTTGGAGCAATGAGTATAATCGACATAAAATAGGAAAGTCATCTATCCTTCTCTTCTCATTCTGATTATTGACATATAGAATAGATTTAAGGGGAAAGTAGATGTTGGATAGGCAGTTTTGGAAACAATTTTGCAGTTTTGATACAATTTTGGGAAAAATCCTAAGTGTAGGAAAAGTGTACAAAAGAAGAAGGAAATATAGGGAGTGCGCAACTAAGGCACATCCAGGAGGATAGTGCGAAGAAGGGGGAAAGGGTGTAGAAGGAAGACAATGCACAAACAAGAGAATAAATAAAATAGAGGAATAAAGCCGAAAAAGGAGAAATCAGGAGAAGATAGTGAGAGAATAAATCATGATAGAAGGATGAAATCCCAACATTATAGAAACAGAAGAACAACAGAAAGAAACATGCAGACATAAAATCAACCTGAAGAGCCAGTTAGCTAAGGGAAGTATGCATTGTAATGGGATATTTTTGGAATGAACAGATTAGGGTTTTTAGCCCTAGATTTTTGTATAAATATGTAATGGGTTGGGAAAATGGGGCCCCTCTGGTTTTTCTCTCTGGTGAGTTATGGTTCTTTGTTAGGGGTTCCTCCATATGATTGGGTTCCAAAGTTCTTGAATGTAATAGTATGTTGATGAGAAGAATCAATAAAGGAAGGCTAGAGAGATGATACTGAATGTTGTGTTGTCTGTCTTTTATATGTTTTATTATGAATTCTATTTGAATGCATTGTAGAATAGATTTGTATTATGGTTAAATATGGTGCAATGTTCATAACTGTTACAACAAGAAAGTATACATGAATCTGGAATATAATTCTAGTATGAATATGAATCACTAAGTAGTTAATAAGGAACAAGGACAAAATGTCGCACAAATAAATTATAAGGAATAATGAACAAGATGGTCACCTCCCATTCCCTCAATACTGCAGAAACCTGGTTCTTACAGTCCCAATATATACCTTGGATGAGACTTCATCTGTGAAAGCAGGTGATGCTAAAAGGGCAAGTGTCTGGTGGTTTTTGTTGGTTAAATATAAATTGAACCTAAGGTATTACAACCCGTGCACACCACCAACAGATGGTTCTATTGCCAGGACTCATAATTTGCGATTAAGGGAATTTTTTGGAGGCCAACTAAGAAAGAGATATCAGAATGGTTGGAAAGAAAGGAATGAGAGTTTTCTCAACAAGATAACAGGAATCCTCTGATGAGTGACAAGCAATGGATGCAAAGGTATGTGTATTCCTATATTCATGGAATTTTCTTTGGTGAATTTACAATTATTTTGACTAAGTGGCTAGAAAAAATAGTCGAGAAATCTGGAAGGTAAAGGGATACAACACCGAGGAATTGGACTCCTAAATTTGTAAGACAACTAAATTCTGTAAGTAACCCAACTACTCTTACAATTGATTTTTTGTTGGATAACATACTAGGGGGATATATTACCAAATTTTCATTAGATCGCATTCAATCTTACAATGTTGTAGAAAGGGATTTTTTCAAAGGCCCATGCGAGAGGTTCTTGAAATCACTAGGTACATGGATAAAACTTATATTGCGTGACAATCACGTGATGATAATGGAATTCAATTGATAAAGGGTTTCATGCACATAGGGGAACTAGGGGATGACAAGAGGATAGTATGAGAACATGAGAGAATGAAATAAGTGATGAAGAAGGAAGGAAGGGACTAAGGATGGAAGAAGAGGGTATACTAAAGGAAGAATATGAGTTTGGAGTATTGCACAGAGGAAGGAGGCACAAGAGGAGAAAGAATAGGGCTGAGAAAGGAGATCCGTGCAGTGAGCCAGAGGGGAGAGAACCTTGGACAATATTCTGAATCGTGGAGTTACCATACATAGGGGGAGATGAAGAGGAGTTCCAGTCCAGTCTAGTAATGGAATATCCATTAAGTCCTACTCATACTGACGCAAAAACCCCCTCTTTCCTAGAGTCTACGCAACCTCTTGGTCAAGGATCGATCAATAAGGGAGTCAAATCAACTCTTAGGGTCTCTACTGAGCCCCAAAATAGTTTTACACAACCCCCTATTAGTTATCGGTGCAGGTTTCCAAATACCTGCGAGTGCTCTCCCCTGGCGCTTTTCTTCTTAAAGAAAAAATTTAATTTTTCAGGTGCTAGCTCCCTCTTCTAATCCCTTTTCCCTCATATGACCACAGGCTGTGACCCAGGGCTTAACCCAAAAGGCACTAAGCCTTCAGTCTTCAGGACTCTTGGCAACCAACACTACTGTGATCTCTTGAAGTACCCTGCGGCCGAAGTTACGGATCAGGCACCACATATTCCCCCCCCTTGGGATCGATGGTCGACGGTGTTTTGGCCTTCGTCCCTTGGTCACCTTGATGCTATCCTCCTTCCCTTAGAAGTCTCAAACCTCTGAATACTTGGATATCCACCATGTGTCCACCTTAGGTCCAACAGTTCAGATTCACCCTTACACTTTGGGCTTCGGGATTTCGACAGAATGTACTATTGCTCCTCACAATTCTTTCAGAGCTATAGTCTTCCAAACCTCCTAATATTATGACACGTTTCCTGGACAATTGGATGGTCATGATTTGTTAGTCTCTTTGGGACTTCGGCTATCCCATATCCCAGTACAACTTTAAACCTTCGAATAGGCAAAGTGTCGAAGCTCTTAAGGGTTTTCCAGCTCATAATTTCCCCCAGATCTGAAGGTCATCAACTCTTTGGGTGATCTGCCACTGTATCTCCACCTTATATTTCTTGAAAATCTTCCCTTCAAGGAATTATGGTCGTTGGCCCTCCTGAGCTTAAACTCCTGAGGTAGATGAGACCTTTGTCGACCCTTTCGATGCATTCCTCCCGCACTATAAAGCACTGGGACTTAGAGGATTTCTAAGATTCCTTCCTTGGTACTTATGGTGGCTATCTCTCTTGATCTTAGGTTCTAGAGGTATATGAGACCTCTACCTCCCCTCCATGCACTCCCTTCGAACTTAGAAAAATTTCCAAGTATTTTCTCCTTGAAGGCTCAGATTTCTGTCTCTCATGAGCTTGTTCCTCCAAGGTTTTAAAGCCTTGGGTTCACTCCTTGCGTCCTTTAAACTATACAACAAATGAATTTTCTCCCCTTCACCATGAGTCTGAGAACAATTTGGTCTACACACTCCTTGCATGGATCCATTCTTTCTATGCACTACTTACTATCAAAGATTCAATGTTATCTCTCCTATGCTTCTCCAAGTTAAACATAACTCTGTCAACACACTCCTTGTGGACAATGTGCCCTCCTTGCATGAGCTCTCAAAAGAGAAACAATTGAAACTTATTCTAACTCCACAGATTAATGTATTCAATCACATAATACATTCATAAGTACAAGAACAAGTATAAACAAAGAATATAAATGAATAGAAAGCCTACCATTCATTCAGATAAACACAGTAACAACAACACCAAACATTTGGATTTAAATACTCTTTGTTGTATTCATTCAACTAATAATGTACATAGGTACATGCAGTCCTCCACTGCTCCTTCAACAATCTTATACAATGCTCTGTGGCTCTCTCAATAACAACTATTACAAAAGGAGTAGCCCTAATTTCACAAATGAGAAACAACAACCTTCTTTGGGAATAAGATACAAGCATATATACAAGAGGTGATTAGTCAATCATTCCCCCCCAACAACCTAATGCTATACTATCAGGATTTAATGCATCCATCTACTAAAGACATTGGAGTTAATAGAATTTACAAATAAGATAAGGGTTGATGCGCAAACTTTGTAGAATACAACCTTTACATTAAAGTGATACTGATCTGAGAGGATCTTTGGGGATGGACTCAGCCTCCAATCATTAATTAAATTTCATTTCATAAAATTTCAAATTCAAAAAGGTGCACTCTCCTTTGTGTAGTCCAAATCAGCTCCATAAATGTGTTGGTTGATGTGTTTCTCTCTAACATGTCCTCCTCTTTTAATGGTGATGTAGAAGCTCCTGCATCATACTCCTCTAACCAAAAATTCATGGAATCATGTCCATAAGATCCTGCATTGTCTTTCCTTGATTCAAAATATCCGCTTCACTTATCCAGGTGGAATCTTCTTCTGGATGGCCTTTACACTTCACAAGGTATTTAAAATAAGTCTTCCTTTTGGTCCTTTTGTCAATTCTCTGATCTATGATCTTCTGCATCTGTGGCTTCTTTGCTACATGCATTTGTTTTTCCCATATGATTTCCTTTTTATCATATGACCCTCCTGCTCCATCTTCCCTGTAAGGATACAGGCCTGGAACATTAAAAATAAGTGATATTTCCACATTGTCTGGCAGCTCTATATCGTAAGCATTTGATGCAAACTTTCTAAGGATCTTGCATGGTCCTATATTTTTCATTTTTAGTTTTTTATATGTTCCCCTTGGGAACATTTCCTTCCCCAAGTGTGCTAAAACTTGATCTCCCACTTCAAATTGAAGCTCTCTCCTATGCTGATCAATTTTTTCTTTGTACTTCTTGATGGTGTCTTGCACTTGCTCCTTGATCTCACCATGAAGTTTCTGCATCTCTGCAACAAAATCTTCTACTACAACACTTTTGAACTCATTCTTCCCAAAATAAATTAGTTATGATATCCCTCTTGGGTGCATTCCATACACAATCTAGAATGGAATTCTCCTAGTGCTTCTATTTGGTGAATCATTGTATGCAAATTCTGCTCGTGGCAGAATTTGATCCCACTAAATGTGGTGCTCAGTGACTAAGCTCCTCAACAAAATCCCAAAAGTTTTGTTTACCACCTTAGTCTATCCATTTTTCTAAGGGTGATATGATGAACTGAAGGACAAATCTGTCCTCAATTTATTCCACAACGTTCTCCAGAAATGACCAACAAATTTGGTGTCTCTGTCTGAAACAATGCTCCTGGGAAATCCATGTAGTCTCACAACTTCTTTGAAAAAGAGTCTGGCTATGTGTGTGGAATAATTTGTCTTTGGCATGGTAAAAAGTGTGCCATTTTGGAAAATCTACAAAATACCACAAATATAGAATCACTTTCCCTCTGGTTTCTTGGAAATCCCAACACAAAATCCATGCTGATAGCATCCCAAGGCCTATCTGGAATAGGAAATGGCTGATAAATACCAGTGTTCTATTGTATTCCTTTTGCATACTGGAAAATTTTGCATTTGTTCACAAGTTTCTTCACTTCAGATCTGATACCTGACCAATAGTGTGAGCTATTGAACTATGCAAATGTTTAATCATGGCCAAAATGTCCTGCTAGTCCTCCACTATGATTTTGTTTCAGTATATTGTCTCTCATTGAACATTTTGGTGTGAAAAACTGGATGCTTTTGGAAAAAAGTCCATCCTGAATCAAATATTCCATCCATGGGATCCTATCCATTAGCAAAGGATTTTCACATTCATCATAAGCTTCTTTGAAATATGCATCTTCACCATACATTTCCTTAAGTTATTCAAACCCTAAGGTTTCCACCTTGAATTCCCGCATAATAAAAAACCTTCTACTCAAAGAATCTGCAACTTTATTTGCACTACCATAAATATACTTGATAACAAAAGTGAAATTTTGCGTAAATTCCACCCACTTTGCATGCCTCTGATTCAAATTCTCCTACCTGGTTATGAACTGTAGAGCTTGATTATCACTATACAACACAAACTCCTTGGGAATGAGATAATGCCTCCATTTTTTCAAGGCTTGAATCATTGCATATAATTATTTGTCATATGTGGAGTACTATTTCTTGGTATCATTCATCTTCTCACTGAAATATGCTGCAGGTTTGTTATGATGATTTAAGACTGCTCCAATTTTGACTCTACTAGCATCACACCTTACCTAAAATGTCTTTCCAAAATCTGGCAGAACTCGAATTGGTTGTTCTGTGATCTTGTCCTTCAATATCTTGAATCTCTTCTTAGCCTCTTCTGTCTACTTAAAATATTTGTGTCTCTTCTTCATAGTGTCTAATATTGGTTCACATATACCACTGAAATTTCTAATGAATTTCCTATGGAAACTTGCTAATCCATGCAAACTCCTTACCTCAAATATACTCCTTGGTGATGGACAATCGTTGATATCTCTCACCTTTTCTGGATCCATGTTCAACTCATTGGAAGATATCACAAAACCCAAATATATGAGTTTCGTCTTCATAAAATCTGACTTCTTTAAATTTATCAGCAAATTCTCTTGCTGCAACCTCCTCATCACTAATGTCAAGTGTCTCAAATGTTCCTCCTCAATTTTACTAAAGACTAGTATATCATCCAGATACAAATTGACAAATTTACCTATGAAGTCTTTGAGTACTTCATTCATCAACCTCATGAATGTACTTGGGGCATTTGTTAAGCCAGATGGCATAACAAGCCATTCATACAACCCTTCATTTGTCTTGAAGGTTGTTTTCCATTCATCTCCTTCTATCATTCTTATCTGATGATAACCACTTTTTATATCTATCTTTGAAAAATAACTTGCTCCACTTAAACAATCCATCAAGTCATACATCCTAGGTAAAGGAAATCTCTACTTGATACTGATCTTGTTGATGGCTATGGAATCTATACACATTCTCCATCCTCCATCCTTATTAGGACTCAATACAGTTGGTACTGCACATGGGCTTAAGCTCTCCCTGAATAAACCTTTTTCTAACAGATCTTGGACCTGGTTCTTGACTTCTTCATTCTTTTGAGGTGTCAACCTGTATGCTACTTTCTTTAGAAAAATGGCTCCTAGAATAATATCAATGTGATGAATAATGCTCCTAATGGGTGGAAATGAGAAAGGTAACTCATCCACCACTATATCAACAAAATTTTCCAATAGTTCCTGAATTTCTTTAGGCAGATCATCCATAGTAGTGCTTGTAAGGATGACTCTAGGATTTCTCACTACAACAAACCGCATGTCCCATTCTTTCTTGAATTAATTCAAGAGCTCCTTCCCACTCATGAGAAGTATTCTTGGGATGGATTTTTCCTTCACTTTCTTATCCTCTATTGGAAGCAACATGTGTGTCCTACCATTATTCTCTAGGGTGGAAGTATTTTTCCTCCCATCATGTATGACATCTCTATCAAATTTCCATGGTATTCCCAAAAAAACATGACAAACATCCATGGGTATTGCATCACATAAAATACCATCTCTGTATCCTCCTACTATAAATTCAACTTGGCATTGTTTATTTACCATTACCTAGTGTCCCTTTTGAAACCATGAAACTTTATATGGATTTGGATGTGCAGTCATTTCCAGTTCTAGTTTTTCCACCATCTTTGTGGATACTAAATTTCCAGTGCTTCCACTGTCTATAATCACCTTGAAAAATCTATCCTTAGTCTTGCAAGAAGTCCTAAATATACTGTTTCTCTGTACTGGTGCTTCTACCTCCTTCTCTGGTTTCAAGAGAATTTTCCTCGTCATTAGGGATTTTCCATCTTCAACTGTTTCTGCTTCAACATTTCTTTTCTGTGCTTCAAAAATGTGAGCTTCTGCTCCTTTATTTTTCTCGGGGCATTCCCAATACATATGTCATGTCTTTCCACATGCATAAAATCTTATTTCTCCTCCTCTGCCTCTTTCTCTTCCTCAAGGAAAATAATTCCTTCCACCATAATGTTTCCCTCTGGAGCTTCCTCCTCTCTCTATATGACTATGGGGTTTTTCATTTTCATCCTTCGGTTTCTAGGAATTGTCATGGACAATACCCTTACCTATGTGTGGGATTTTTCCTTTTCCTTATTGGCTTTGTTTTCAGGCCAACTTCTCTTCTACTTTCAGGGTAGCCTGATAAGCATCTTCAACTGTCCTCATAGTCACCATGTTGATTTCATCCTGGATTTCGTATCTGAGGCCATTAATGTATTTGGAAACCTTTTCTTCATCACTTTCATGATGTCTAGCTCTAATGTTCAGCTTATAAAACTCTTCTATGTACTCTTTCACTATCAGGCCTTTCTATCTCAGGGTTTGTATTCTCCTGAACATGTTTATTTGATAATATTTGGGTATGAATTCAATATTTAGCTTGGCTACCATTCTGTCCCAGCTTTTAATTTTATGTTTTCCTATGCTTATTCTGTTAGCCCGTAGTTCATCCCACCATAGTGTTTCATGTCCCTTTAACCTTATGAAAACATGTTTTACCTTCTTCTCATCATCAACCTCTTCATAGTCAAAGTATTTTTCTAAGGCTCTTATCCAGTCCAACAACTCTTCCACATCCAAATTACCCTCATACATTGGGATTTATATTTTTTCTCTGACTCCCATTTTTACAATAGCTCTCAGCAAGCGTTCTTTTGTAGCATCTTATCCTACAATTCTTTCAACTTCTGCTTCTTCACTTTTAGCCTCACTAATGTCACTTGCATCTGGTTCTCTTATTTGTGCATTTTTCGTGGCATCTAGCCTTGCACAAAGTCTCCTAATTTCCTCCTCCATTGCTGGATTCGCTACGGGTCTGTCCTTACGTCTTCTTGGTGGCATGGTGCTAATATTTATTCACATAGAGCTTAAATTATGGCTCTGATACCACTTGATGCAAACCCTCTACCTTTCCTAAGGTATGCGCGACCTACCGGTCAAGGATCGATCCAGAAGGGAGTCAAATCGAATCTTGGTGTCTCTGCTGAGCCCCAAAACAGTTTTACATAGGCCACTATTAGTTCTTGGTGTAGGTTTCCAAATACTCATGAGTGCTCTCCCTTGGCACTTTTCTTCTTAAAGAAAAAATTTAAAAATTTCAGGCGCTAGCTCCCTCTTCTAATCCCTTTTCCCTCACATGACCATGGGCTGTGACCCAAGGCTTAACCAAAAAGGTGCTAAGCCTTCGAGCTTCAGGACTCTTGGCACCCAACACTACTCTGATCTCCTCAAGTACCCTATGACTGAAGTTATGGATTAGGCACCACATATCCCCCCCCTTTAGGATCGATGATCAATGGTGTTTTGGCCTTTGACCCTCGATCACCTCGATGTTATCCTCCTTCCTTCCGAAGTCTTAAACCTACAAATACACGGATATCCACCACGTGTCCACCCTGGGTCCAATGCTTCAGATTCACCCTTACACTTCGGTCTTCGAGACTTCGGCGAAATGGCCCTTTGCTCCTCACAATTATTCTAGAGCTCTAGTCTCCTGAATCTCTTAATCTGTCGACACATGTCCTGGACAATTGGACACTCATGATTTGTTCGTCTCTTTGGGACTTTGGCTATCCCGACTCCCTGTACACATTTAAACCTCCAAATAGGAAAAATTTCGAAGCTCTTAAGGGTTATCCACCTCGTAATTTCCCACAGATCTAACGATCGTCAACTCTTTGGGTGATCTACCACTAGAAATCCACCACATATTTCTTGAAACTCTTCCCTTCAAGGAATTGTGGTCGCTGGCCTTCCTGATCTTAACCTCTCAAGGTAGATGAGACCTCTGTTGACCCTTTCAATGCATTCCTCCCGCACTATAAAGCGTTAGGACTTAGAGGTTTTCTAAGTTTCCTTCCTCGATACTTATGGTGTCCATCTCTCCTGATATTGGGTTCTAGAGGTATATGAGACCTTCGTCTCCCCTTTGTGCACTCCCTTCAAATTTTTATACGTTTGGACTTAGATCGCTATCTCTCCTGAGCTTGTTCCTCCAAGGTTTTAAAGACTTGGGTGCACTCCTTGCGTCCTTGAAACTCTGCAACAAAAGAATATTCTCCCCTTCACTGAGAGTCTGAGAACAACTCGCTCTACACACTCCTTGCGTGGCTCTATGCTTTCCCTACACTACTTACTATCAAAGATTCAACGTTATCTCTCCTGCACTTCTCCAAGTTAAACTTAGCTCTATCAACGCACTCCTTGCGGACAATGTGCCCTCCTTGCATGAGCTCTCAGAAGAGAAACAATTGAAACTTATTCTAAATCCACATATTCATGTATTCAATCACATAATGCATTCATAAGTACAAGAACAAGTATAAACAAAGAATTTAAATGAACATAAATCCTACCATTCATTCAGATAAACATAGTAACAACAACACCAAACATTTGGATTTAAAGCCTCTCTTTTCTATTCATTCAACTGATAATGTACATAGGTATAGGAAGTCCTACACTGCTTCTTCAACAATATTATACAATGCTCTCTGGCTCTCTCAATAAAAAATATTACAAAATGAGCAACCCTACTTTCACAAATGAGCAACAAAAACCTTATTTGGGCATAAGATACAAGCATATATACAAGAGGTGATTCATCGATCATTCCCCCCCCCAAAACCTAATGCTATCCTATCAAGATTTAATGCATCCATCTACTAAGGAATTTGGAGTTAATAGAACTTACAAATAAGATAAGGGATGATGCACAACCTCTGTACAATACAAACTTTACATTAAAGTGATACTAATCTGAGAGGATCTTTGGGGATGGCCTCAAACTCCAATCATTAATTACATTTCTTTTCATAAAATTTGAAATTCAAAAATATGTTGTTTCCTTTGTGTAGTCCAAATCATCTCCATAAATGCGCTAGTTGATGTGCTGCTCTCCAGCCTGTCCTCCTCTTTTAATGCTGATGTAGATGCTCCTGCATCACATAATAAGTCTTGTTTCAAATCCAAAACCTTTTGTGTGTCACCACAATCAAAGATAACAGTTGAATACTTGTCAAAATCCATTGTAGTTAGCCAGGGAAGAAAAATTAGTAGTAGTCAGAACAATGGAAGTAGTGCACAGAGTCATAGTCAGAATCATAGTAAACCAACATCACCAAGAGGAGGAGCTACAAAAAGCAACATGGAAGGGGTAGATAATAATCTTAGACTTCCTGAGTTCCAAAGAGTCGTCTTAGAGGACCCAGAACAACATTTGTTTGTCTTCGAAACAATTTGGTCCACTAATAACATACATGATGAGGCTACGAAGATTGTGCAATTAGCTACAACATTTATAGGTCATGCGCTAGTATGGTATATGAAGATGTAGAGTATCATGCCTACAGGACAAGCCAATAATTTGGTAGAGACAAGGAAAGTGTTGCTAAAAGAGTTCAAGAAGCCAAAGTTAAATCATGGGTGATTTTAAGGATGTAAACTTATTTTAAAATGTAGAAACCTTAATGAATATTACTAGTCCTTCATATGCCAACTATAAAATGTTTGGCAATATTTTTGTAAAGATATTCAAATTTCTAATGATTTTGTATAGTTTGTATAATTTTTTGTCGATTTTTAAGGTAAAATAATTTTATCCTATCGAATTTTGGCAAATCATTGAAAGAATAGTGAATCTTGTTTTTGGGAAAACCATGGAAAATTAGCCCATGAGAAAAATTTAGCCCCTAAAATCATCCCTGAGTTAGAGTCACAATACATCACAAAACTGAAGGATATTAAATAGGCACACACAGATTCGGTATGGGATTGCGATCAAAGATTTAAGGATGTGATGGGTAGACTAACTTTCTAGATCCTATATCAACAACATCAATAATGGTTTATTGTAGGGATTGTACCACACATTCGCATGCCATTGATTTAATAGAAGGTCGCGTCACAGCCCGAGGCACTAGAAATTACAATGAAATTGGAATCATCACCTGTAGGAGACAGTGAGGAATGACACAGGTTCAAACATAGTTGGTTGTTTTGATGATTCAATTGGAAGAACTTACAAAAGGGAAGGAGAAACGAAAACAATTTTGGTGTACCAAGTGAAAAACTGAAGGCCATCACAAGGACAAATTCCCATCATTCGTGTAGTACTTAACAACTAGAGCGTCGAATCCATTACCAAGAGGAGGGTAATGTGAGATATGTAAGAAATGGGGCCATCATCCAACTGAGTGTCCATTACTACATAAGTATTAGAGTACACTAAGAAACTTCTTTTGCAATTTTTGCAAGTCTGTGGGACATGAAGAGAAGGATTGTTGTGCGTTCGACTTGATGATGGAACACACATCAAATATGTACAATATTTATAAGGAAAATGATGTAGCATAAGGGGGTGGTTCGCAATACAACAATCAAAGAGGTTTCAATATAGGAAACATAGGAAACTTTGGTAGAGATTGAGGAAGAGGAAATTTTGGTGGAGGAGGAAGATAACCGATTATATTCTATAACTGTAATAAAATGGGACACTTGGTCCATGAATGCTTGAATACGTGTATAATGTGCACATACTGTAGAGCACTGGATCATGCAATCAAATATTTTCCTCAACTAGTTGTCAAAATGGCAAGCCAAAGGTGACCAAAACCAAAATCAAAATCAGAATGTGCAAAATATATCAGCTGAAAACTGGAATGAAGGACCAAGAATAACAATTGTTACACGTGGAGGGGATAGAACATGAGATGCTATGGAAAATGGAGGGAAGTTGACTGAGCAATGGGTAAGGAAGTCAGTAGGGACTATGCCAACCTTTGATCCTCAACAATAAAGGGATACATATTAGAGAGTGAGAAAAGAAGTACTTGGACAGGATGGAGGAGCATCAACATCATCTGCACTTAATGTAGAAGATCACACTATGCTAGAGAAGTCAACTAGAAAGTTAAGAACGCTAACATAATTATTGAGGAGTTGTGTAGAGCTAATGAAAGATGAAACTCTGTTGAGTAAATTGTATGACATTAATGATCATTGTACAGGAGGAAGGGAAAATCTTATTGCCCAAAGAATGGTAAATCAGGTATTGCAAAGGAACATAACCAATGAAGAATTTAGATTCAGTGCGTAGATTGGGGAGTACAATGTGGATAATTTTATCTTGGACTTGGGGTTAGATGTGAATGTTTTACCTAAGAAGACATGGGATATGATGGGAAAATCCATGTTAGTATTTTCTCCTGTTCAGTTAAGTCTTGCAAATCAACACAAAATAGTCACGATTAGTCGTTTGATAGGAGTACCTGTGAACATAGATGGGGTGTGCAACATGGAAAAAATTGAAGTTATTGAGATCGTGGATGAAAATCAACCATATCGAGCAAAGATGGGACTAGAATGGGATTTTGATAATCAAACAATCATTAACTTGAAAAGGAGGGGGATGATATTTGAGGTTGGAGATTTGAAGGTTACTACACCCTTGGACGCATCAGAAGGAAAAAGATACATAGAGATAGCAAGAGGGAACAACAATGACAACTTATACAACATGACTGCATGGATGGAGGATTATTTCCACCCAATAGTAGATGGTGCACTGAGTTGGATAAGTATTAGTTCCTGTGCATCATATTCAAAATAATTTCTCTAGAATTGGTAGAGAGGATGCATGAAGTGTCAACTAGACGATGTGCATGTATAAACTGATCCTTGCACTAGATTGGAACATAACTATGTGATCCACCTAGGTATGAAAAAATAACTACTATAAGCATGTTTGTAAAGGTATTTGAATTGCAGGTACTCGAACAATAAAGGCTGTTAGCACTAGATGTTTTCCTAAAAGTGACTCTAGCTGGATGGTGGGTTGCACACAGAGAGGGGATAAAAGACTAGTCATAGTGCAGTAGAATCATGCAAATAAGGTTTTGTACCGAGGAAGAAGAAATTATGCAGAAGTATACATGAGAGAGTAACCCAACATGTCATGTTGAGAAGTTTATGGATTTATGGAGTTCATTACTGGAGATAGAATGGGCGCACAGATTTATACACACATTCGACACAATTTTGAAGAACTGGTATTTGGAATTGGAAATATGTAGGGAGACAACATGATGGGAAGAGTTAGTCTAGAGGTTTAGAGTCACTTTCACATTCAAACATGAATATCCATCAATATATGAGATGCTATAGGATATTCAAAGTAAGATCTTCTTGGAAGAAGGAACGATGGAGGTAGTATCAATGTGCAGTGTTCACAGAGCCAATATAAATGTCCATGAGTTATTGGAATGATGCAATGTAGATAAGGAAGAATATGATGAAGAAGATCCTAGAAATGTACAAGTACTGAAAGCAGAAGGAGAATGAGAAGTAGAAGGGCCAAATCTTGAGTCCGTCACATACACACAATCCATAAAGACACATAAGGTAAACATTGGGACAACTAAGAATCCCAAGTTTGCACAGATAGGAGATTATTGGATTGAAGAGACAATAGAGAATATTGTAGAATTACTGTGAGAATACCAAGAGCTATTCCCAAAGAAATTTTCAGAGATGAAGGGGATAGATGGAGACTTAGGTGAGATGAAGATTCCACTAAAACCAGGTGCTAAGCAAGTTCACTAGAGGCCTTACAGTTTAAATCCAAAGTATAAAGAGAAGTCGAAAGATGAACTAAACAAGATATTGGAGGTAGGGATTATTGAATCGATAGAAGAATCTGAATGGATCAGTGCAATGGTAGTGTAGGAAAAAAATACAGGTGGAATTAGGATCTGCGTGGATCTAAGGAAGCTTAATGATGCATGTTTACATTATTCATTTCCAACACCATTCACAAATGAGGTACTCGAGAACGTAGGAGGACAAGAAAATTATTCTTTCATAGATGGATTCTCTAGGTACCATCAGATAAAAATTACATAGGAGGATTGACACAAGACCACTTTCGCGATAGAGTGAGGGAGTTTCCAGTATAAAATATGCTCTTTGGACTAAAGAATTCCCTGGTGGTATTTTATAGATTTGTGGTAGCAACGTTCAAGGAATTTATTCGTAAGTTTCTGGAAGTGTACTTGGATGAATGGACTATGTTCAAACTATTGAAGGATCATATAGAATTACTTAGGATAATGTTGTATAGGTGTATATAATGTCAGATTTTGTTGAACTTGAAGAAGTGTATCTTTTGCGCACCATTCAGAATTTTGTTAGGACATGTAGTTTTCAAACAAGGATTGCCAGTAGATCCATCCAAGATTGCAATCATTCTGGAGTTAGAACCACCTACATTAGTCATAAAAATGAGGGAAACTCTAGGCTATATAGGCTATTACAGGAAATTTGTTAAGGGCTATGCACAAATCACGACACCAGTGGAAAATTTACTCAAGAAGGAAGAAAAGTTTCAATGGAATAAGGACTATCAGAAGGAGTTGAACTCATTAAAGCATAAATTAGTAACCGTGCCAATTTTGATCTTTTTGGATTGGAACAAATAGTTCCATGTACATGTAGATGTATTTTCCATAGTGTTGGGTGTAGTGTTTTCGCAACGAGGGGAAGGAGACATAGATCACCCAATTTATTTTGCAAGTAGGAATTTGTCTATAAAAGAGAAGAATTATACTACCATAGAATGAGAAGGATTGGAAATGGTCTATGTGATACAAAAGTTCAGACAATATTTATTGGGGTATCACTTTAATATGTATACATACGATTCTGCATTAAAATACTTAGTCAATAAGCCAATGTTGGGGGGGGGATATGAAGATGGATACTATTGTTCTAGGAATACGATTTTGAGGTTATAGTGATACCGGGGAAGCTGAATGCATGGCCAAATTATCTACCATGCATATTGTCAGGTGAAGATGCATAAAATTTAGATGACAACTTACCAGATGCACATATGTTTGTAGTGCATATGGTGGAAAATTACTTCTCGGACATCGTTCAATTTTTAAGTACAAGAATGGCTCCAGTAGAGATAAAAATGGTGCATAAAAAATGAATGATAGTGAAAGAAACAAATTATCGGTTGATTGTAGGGAATTTATACAAGTTAAGTGCAGATGGAATATTGAGATGCTACGTGTTGGAAAAAAAATATCAATGATATTAGAAGAAGCACATGAAGGGATTCCAGGAGAAAATTATGAAGGGAGAAAAATTCCACAAAATATTTCGTGTGCAGGACTTTGGTGGCCTAAACTTCACAAAGATGTGAAGGAGTACTGTCAGTCATGCGATGTATATTAAAGAGTGGGAAATCCATCTAGGAGGGATGAAATTCCTTTAAATCCACAAGTTACGGTGCAAGAATTTGATAAATGGGCCATAGACTTTGTAGGACCAATCAATCCACAAGAAATAATAGCAGGGGCAAGGCACATCATCACTGCGATATAGTATTTGAAAAGATGGGAAGACGCAACCCCAATTATAGATTGCACCGTGGAGACTGCTATGAGGTTTTTGTTTGATAATATAGTAACAAGGTTTGGATGTCTGCACATATTACTCAATCATCAAGGCACACACTTTCTAGATAAGACAATTGCAACATTGACTAAGGAGTTTCAAAGACATCATCAGAAGAGTACTCTGTATCATCCTCATGCCAAAAATTTGCAATGTAGGAAAATATGATTGGGTATTAAGAGTTCTTGTAGTATTATGAGATTACAAAATGATAAGTAAAAAGTTGACACGTCAGACACCTTTTAGATTGGTCTATGGGCGGGAAGTAGTGATGCCAATGAAATTCAATATACCTAGCCTGTGTATTGTAGCAATCACTAAGCTATCAGACACTGGTTCAATAGAGGAGAGATTGGAACAATCTGTACATCTCAAGGAAGATTGGTTTGTCATAGGATTTGATCCACAATTTTAGAAGGCTAGAGAGAAAGCTTGACATGATCGACACATCAAACATAAAATGTTTCAAGTGAGAGATTTGATTTTACTCTATGAAAACAAGTTCATGTAGCATCCAAGAAATTTTATAATGCATTGGTTAGGACCCTATGTGATACAACACGTAACAAAGACATGTGTTGCATAGTTAGAAACTTTGAATGGATAATTCTTTGGAAGAACATTGAATGGAAGTCGATTGAAACTCTATAGAGGCAACCAACAATCTGTGCAGTAATATGGGCTTCACTAGAACCCATGTATTATAGTATATGTACCATAGTAGGAAGGAAAACCATAGAAAAAAAAAAGTAGTAGAAGAAAGAAATGTAAATGTGTTGAACCTGCATAGAATAGATCTAGCTAGGAATTGACATACACAATTGCAAATAAAATAGAAGAAAAGAGAAGCAGGAGATAAAGAATGGAATAATTATCATTATCCAAATGAATAATTGATAATTTACACATGAAATAATCTGTATATTTCAACCAATGCATCATAGTGGTAGTCTAGAGTGATCTGGACACACACCAACAATTACAGGAGTAAAGTTCCACCTAGTCTAGTCTCTCAGGAAGTTATGGGAGTGAACTGCCACATATCTGAGTTAACTAGTCTATCAGTCTTTAGTTAAATGAATAAAATAGAGTGAAGTGAGGAGGAGATCAAGGAATCATGGGTAATGTGCAAGTCTGGTGATGATCCCAAGGAAAATGCTCATTAGTTGGTGATGATCCCAATGTTGCATGGTGATAATCCCAATGTAGCATCTAGACTCCACTCAACTGATCAAACTGAAGAGAATATTCTCCCTAGAGAAATATTCCTCCTAACATATAGGAGACTGAATAATGACTAATAAACATAGGAAAAACCTTAGGAAAAAGAAATCCTAGGTGTGTGTAAAGTAACTCCAACACCCCCCCTGGACATCACTATGGTGAAAATAAAGAATGGGTCTCGACAATGAGGACATCTTAGGTACCCAAATAAAAAATATACATTGTAATAAAGCAAGGAAAGAGGGAAAACCTCATGGGAAACCCTCCCCCTCAAAGTAAAATGTATGTAAAAATAAGAACTAACAATTGCTAGGAAATTGTGTCCTTCACTCTAATATGACTGCACAAAGAATGGAACTTCTGCTCAATGAAGGTCTTTTTGAATATGTCTACAGTCTGTTCTGCTGAAGGAAAGAACTGTAGGAAAATGATCCCCTCATGTACTAAGTCCCAAATGTAGTGCATGTGGATCTCGATGTGCTTTATCTGCTACCTCTAAACAAGATCTCTGCAGAAATTCAGAGTGCTTTGGTTGTCACACTAGATGACGATCGACCGATGAAACTGAGTTCCCAACTTAATGAGAAAATGTTGTAGCCACATAGCCTGAATGGTTATGTTAACTACCCCTATGTACCCTTCCTCGACTGAATATAGAGAAATAGCAACCTACTTCTTGCTCGACCAACAAGTAGGCCTAGAACCAAAACTGAGTGAGTAACTCGATGTGGACTTGCGATCAATGCTATCACCATCCCAGTTAGAATCAGTGAACCCGATGAGATCCAATGTAGAGTCCGTTGCATAATGAATCCCAAAGGTGATGGTTCCCTATACGTATTGAAGGATACACTTTGCATCCTTCCAATGTAGCTCATGTGGCTCTAGCATGAACCTGTAAACTACTTCAACTACATAGGAGAGGTCTGGTCTGGAGTGTGTGATATACATCAATCGTCCCACTATTTTTATTTACAGTGTGTTGTCAACCAGTGGAGTGTCCATGCCATCCTCAAGTTTGACTCCTAACAGGAAAGGAGTCGGAGCAGACTTGTAGTCTTTCATGTGAAATTGCTTAAGGAGATCTCATGCATACTTGGACTAAGACATTTTTATGCCTGATGCATCCTGACTGATCTCAAGTCCAAGGAAGAAGTGTAGCAAACCCATGTCCGTAATCAATAACCTATCATGAAGAATCCTCTTGACTGTAGAAATCATTGAAGTTGAGCAACCAGTGATCAACAAATCACCAACATACAAAACTAAGAGTAGAAGTGAATCAACCATCCTGAGCATGTAAACATTGTAATTTTTAAACCTGTGAAGTAAAGCAATGCATATAGATTCTTAAGAAAAAAAGGATTTAATCAATGGCTCATTCACATAGTACACATAGATATTATACCGGAAACCCTCAACCATAAAACCTTTCTTATATTAATTATATCGAATTTCACCATTCACTATACAATATATACAATGTTTTTAGGTATTCCATAGATACCAAAACCCAAAACCCTAAAACCGAGATTATTTTTAGTAAACTGCTAAAAATAGCAAAAACTGCCAAAAAAAAAAAATCGGGACGTTGCCCCGAACGCTGCGCGTAACCAGGGGGGGGGCATACCTGTCTCCCCCTAGGACCCCCCTAGGAAAGCGCCTGACACACATGACACAATCAGAACACTACTCCGAGGGATCATCTGATGCAATTTTCATATCTGACGCGCCCACACACACACATGCAAAGAATATAACACATACCCAACATTCTCCCACTTGTTGTTTTCTTTTCATCTAGGGGTCCAGGGGATTATATAGTCAAAAATCTAAGGCATAAATGCCCATTGTTACTCTACACCAGGAGAAATTTTTTGTGCTCACAGACTTTGTCAATGAATCTGCAACATTCTTTAAAGTGTCAACCTTTTCCAACAACACCTTCTTTTCCTCAACCATGTCTCTCACAAAGTGATACTGAACATCAATATGCTTTGTCTTCGAATGATAAGCTGGGTTCTTTTCCAGGAAGATTGAACTCTGACTGTCACAATCTAATCTCATTGCTTTTTGTACCAACTCAATACCTGAACACAATCTTTGTAACCATGTTGCTTCCTTGCTTGCATAAGTGGATGCCATGTATTCAACTTCTGTAGTTGAGAGTGCCACTACAGCCTGTATTTTTCTCATCCAACTGATTGCTCCTCCAAATAGGTTAAACACATACCCACTTGTAGATCTTATGTGATCCAGATCTCTAGCCCAGTTTGCATCAACAAAGACATGTATGTCCACCACTCTGTCCAATCCTGGTCTTCCTTGGTAGCACAATCCATAACTGTTGGTGCCACAAAGATACCTGAAGACCCTCTTTACTGTTGTCCAATGCTCCTTCCCTAGTTTTGACATATACCTGCTCAAAACTCCCATTGCATGTGCAATGTAAAATCTAGTACAGACCATTGCATACATCAAACTGCCAACTACACTGGCATACGGAACATGGGACATGTCCTCTTCTTCTTCCTATGTCTTGGGACACTGATTTGCAGATAACTTTACACCTATAGGAATAGGAACCTTGACCGGTTTACTTCCATGCATATTAAACCTCTGCAATATCGTCTCAACATATTTTCTCCGATTCAACTAGAGTTTCCTGTTTTCACTATCTATTTTAATCTCCATTCGCAGAATGAAGTTAGCAGCACCAAGATTCTTCATGTCAAATTTGGAGGATAACTACGATTTCACCTCCTTGATAACATCCATGTTATTTCCTACCAACAACATGTCATCAACATACAACACTACATAAATGAAGTGATTACTAGCCTACTTGGAATATACACAATGATCAGCCCCACTTCTTACAAATCCCAATCCAAGGATGTATGTCTCGAACTTTTGGTACCACATCCTAGGTGATTGCTTCAGATCATATAGTGACTTCTTTAGCTTACAGACCAAATCTTTCTTTCCCTTCACTGCAAAGCCTTCTAGCTGCTTCATGTAGATTTCTTCTTCCATATCCCCATGTAGGAATGTTGTCTTCACATCCATCTGTTCCACTTCAAGATCAAAAGTAGAAACAATAGATAAAATAAATCTAATAGAAGCTAACTTAGCAACAGGATAAAAAATCTCACCAAAATCAATTCCCTCTACTTGGGAATAACCTTTTTCTACTAACCGAGCTTTGTATTTCTCCACTTTACCTTGTGCATTAAACTTCTTCTTGAACAACCATTTTCTACCAACCAATTTTATTCCAGCTGGCAACTCAACTATATCCCATGCCTCATTCTTATCCAAGGCATCCATTTCTTCAACCATGGCCTTCTTCCAGAGTTTATTATCCTCTGAATTCACTGCTTCCCTGACAGTTCTGGGATCATCATCAATAATAGATAAAGAAAAATTGGAACAAAAATTAGGTGGACTATACCTTTCTGATTTCCTTCTATCTCTCATTGATCTCCTCAATACTTGGGTATGAGGTTCTTCTTCTTCTTCTTCAGATGATTCAGATTTTGCATCATCCAACTCAAGCTCTATTTTCTCAGGTTCGTCTTGCATTGGTAGGAATTCCTATTTGGACACATCTTTTACCTCTCTGAAAACAACATCTCGACTGAAAACAGTTTTCTTGGTTTCTGGGTTCTAAATATTATAACCTTTCACACCATCTTTATAACCAATAAAGATACAATTTTCATCCTTTTTATCCAGATTACTTCTATTTTCCTTTGGAACATGTACATAAGCATCACAACCAAACACTCTAAGATGTTGAAGAGAGGGTTTCTTTCTAGGCCATACCTCATGTGGAGTTTTATCATCCAACACCGATGAAGGTAATCGATTGACCAGGTAACATGCTGTACCCACTACCTCTGCCTAGAATTCGTGTCCTAACCCGACACCGCTGAGCATGCTCCTTTCTTTTTCCATCAGTGTCCTATTCATCCTTTCTGAAACTCCATTATACTGAGGTGTGTATGGAGTAGTCTTCTGCCTTGCTATACCACACTTCTTACAGAATTCTTTGAATTCATTTCTGTGGAATTCTCCACCATTATCTGTTCTCAATACCTTTATTTTCTTCTCTATCTGATTTTCTACCAGAGCCTTAAACTCTTTAAATTTATCAAATACCTCAGATTTCATTCTAAGAAAATAAATCCATGTGTTCCTTGAAAAATCATCTATGAATGAAACATAATACATAGATTTACCTAGGGATGGAACAGGAACAGGTCCAAACACATCATTGTGTATCAACTCTAAGATCCCCTTTGCTCTTGTAGCACCAGATGGGAATCTTACTCGATTCTATTTACCATATATGCAATGTTCATAGAAATCAAAATCCATAGTGCAATTAGACATACCTTCAACCATGCCTTTACCGTGTAGTGTTCGAAGGCCCTTTTCTCCAATATGCCCCAGTCTTTGATGCCACATCATGGTCTTCTTTTCAAGGACGATATTGGTCTTGTCTTCTTTATTTGTCTTCTCAAGACAACATAACTATTACACCCATTAGTATAAGTGCTTCCCAACAACTTGTACAGAGTTCCACACCAAACTCCCCTCATCAACACCATTTCCCCTTGTACCATCTTGCAAGTGTTATTTCCAAATACAGTATCCACTCTTGCATCATTCAACTTGCTTACAGATATTAGGCTCCTGGCAAGTTTTGGAATGTGCAGAACCCTAGCGAGTGTTCTAATCCTTCCATATTTTAGCAGCAACTTAACCCTTCCACGTCCCAAGATTTTTGTTGTCGAGTCATCTCCTAGGAATACATCACCACCATCACATTTTTCATATTCAGAGAACCACTCCCTATGAGGAGTCATATGGTATGACACACCTGAGTCGATCAACCA
>ML803485.1:59543-83554 GCA_009831015.1 Picea engelmannii
CTCCATCTTCCATCCTAAGATGATACAACTTCTTTCGAAGAAACAACTTGTTTACCAGGGACTTTGATTGATACAAATTCCCCAACTTATCCCATAGTTCCTTGGTTGTAGATTCTCCTAAGACATTCAACAACACTGAATCTACCAGGTAGAGTCGAATAGTACTCCTTTCTCTTTTTTCCAACTTCTCCCAATCTTCCTTCAACACACTAGTAGCTGGTGTACTAGTAGTTTGTGTACTAGTAGGTTGTGTACCAGTAGCCTGTGTGCTAGTAGACGGTGTACTAGTAGGCTGTGTACCAAGATCCACAATGATCCATTGTTCTTTGTCTACAAGAAGGTCCTCCATATTGAGCTTCCATAGCTCAAAGTTTTTACCGTTGAACTTCTCTATCTCGATTCTAGATGAGCTCACCATTCCTCTTTCTATACTCGAATCTCCACTGCAAATGCTCCCACTAAACCCAGGTTTATCACAGACCCAAGATAAACTTGATCTATCAAGACCGAGCCAAACCCTCAACAACAAAGGCATCCCTCTGAAGCCAAAAATGAGCTCTGATACCACATGTAAGTTTTAAACCTGTGAAGTAAAGCAATGCATATAGATTCTTAAGCAAAACAAGATTTAATCAATGACTCATTCACATAGTACATAGAGATATTATGCCGGAAACCCTCAACTGGGAAAACCTTTCTTATATTCATTATATCGAATTTCACCATTCACTATACAATATATACAATGTTTTTAGGTATTTCGTAGATACCAAAACCTTAATCCCTAAAACTAGGATTATTTTTAGTAAACTGCTAAAAATAACAAAATCCACTAAAAATAGAAAAAAACGCCCAAAAAAAAAAATTTCGTCAGACGCAGTTGTCATATCTGATGTGCCCACACACACACACATGCAAAGAATATAACACATACCCAAAAAACATTCGGGTCTGATTTACAATGTACAAATTTATGTGATAGTAGGAAGGAGTCCATATTGGCATACCATGCCCTCAGAGCTTGCTTGAGGCCATAAAGAGATTTCTTCAGTAGACAGATCAAAGATGAATCCTCCATAAATCCATGGGGCTGCTCCATATAGTTCTCCTCATAGAGATCATTGTGAAGAAATGAATTCTTCATGTCCATTTGATGGACTTCCCATCCCTTGGATGCCGCAATGGAAAGTTCCAAATGTATGGAATCCATCTTCGCTACTGGAGCGAAGGTCTCATCATAGTCAATGCCATGCTCTTGCTGAAAGCCTTTGGCAACAAGCCTGGATTTGTATCAGCTAATCTGTCCATCCGCTATGCTCTTGGTCCTGTAGAACCATCTGAACCTAACAAGTTTCCATCTAGAAGGAAGGGGAACCAAATCCGAATTCTGGTTCTTGAGGAGGGAGTTGTACTCCTCTTGCATGGTGGATTCCCAAAAGAGATTTCCAGCAGCCTTGCCATAAGAATTTGGATCTGAAGACTAAACCAAGAAAATATTTCTCGGTAGAAATGGTTCAGTGGAAGTGAGTGAAAGATGAGGCTCATCGAAATCAGATCGAGTCTTCCTAGGATCAAATGGATCCCCAATAACATCCCCTACATCTTGAAGAGTAGTCTAAGCCCACTTGGGCCTCGGCTCCGGCTCTACATCTACATATGCATGCACTGAATCTTCTTCTGAATATATTGGCTCTATATCTGGATCATCTGAATCCTCTGAATCATAACTCTCATCTAAATAAGAGTCGACATGTGCATGCTCATCATCTCTGACAGGTGGAAGAACAAAGGTTACTGCATGCGGCTGCTGAGGTACATGCGAGACACTTTCCTAGAATTGGACACTTCGCTCAATGATGGGCTGGTCCGAGGAAAGATCAATAAGTTTGTATCCCTTCACACCTTCATGGTATCCAATAGAGTTACACTCTGGGCTCTGTGGATCAAGTTCCTTCCTCTTTTTAGAGAGAATCTGGGCCCATGCACATGAACCAAAAATACTAAAGCGAGTCACTTCCGGTTTGAGGTTGATCCAAGACTCGTAGGGGGTATCATCCTTAACAGATCTATGGGGAGCTCTTTTTTGTATGTAGGTTGCATAGTTAAGTGCTTCAGCCCATAATCTCTGTGGAAGTGACTTTTCATGTAGCATGGAAGATGCCATCTCTTCTAGAGATTGATTTTTCTACTCAACAACTCCGTTTTGATACAGAGTATAGGGAACTGTTTGCTACAACTTAATCCCTGCCTCATGAAACATATTTTGGATATCATGGTTTACATACTCTTCCCTATTATCAATTCGAAGGATTTTGATTTTCTTTCCTGAATGTGTCTCAACAAGGGCTTTGAAATCTTTGAGGTGTTGAAAGACCTCTGATTTTTTCCTGAGAAATAAAATCCATGTGAAGTGTGAGAAATCATCAAAAAAAATGAGCACGTACCTTGCTTTGTTGATTTATGGGTGTGGAAAAGGGCCCATGAGGTCACTAGGGATCATATCTAAAGGAGAGGAAGCTCTCTGAGTCTTTCCTTTGTCAAATTTCTCTTGAGGGTGTTTTCCAAGAACACAACCCTCACATATTCCTTTGGAGAAATTGATGTCTGGTATACCATCAACCAATCCTTTATTTCTAAGTTGTTGCATATATATGAAATTTAAATGCCCTAACCTTTCGTGCCATATCCTACTAATTTCATCAGCATGGGTAAGCAATAAAGAAAAATCTGGTTCAATAAATTCATAAAATGTGTAAAGCCTAGATTGATGATTTAACTCACCGGCATAAATCATGGAATTGGTTTGCATGCCATATATGTCCACTGCATCAGGTGTGAATATGAATTTATTTCCAATTCCAGATTTTTTCATTTGATACATGGAGAGAAGATTGACAAAAAGTTTGGGTATGTGCAACACATTCTCGAAGCTTTTGTTGGTGAGTTCAATCCTTCCTTTGTCAGTGACCTCAACTGAAGAGTTGTCCCCCATAATAATAGGAGGAACTTTGCATGCATCCAATGAAGAATAGACTACTTTTGTGGCAGCCATGTGATGTGATGCTCCTGAATCTATGATCCAAGCATCGAGAGAGGAGTTGATGGAAATCAAAGCATGGATAGAATTGTCTTTCCTGGAATTCTAATCTTCTAGATTCTTCTTCTTGGCACCCTCAAGGATGTTATCTCCAATGTTATTTTACTGAAGTATTTGAGTCATTAGATCTATTTGTTTTTGCATACATGCAGATTCTGGATGGAATCCTTTTTGGCAGTATGTGCATTTCTCTCCTTTTCTTCCCTTTCCACCTTTGGATCTAGAGGCATCGTTGAAGGGTTTTGAGTACCCTTCCTTCTTCAAATTTGGATGAGCTTTCCTTTTTTATTTATATTTATATTTATGATATTGATTATCTCTACCATATTTCAAATTAAGTGCATGTGCCTTTGGGCCTTTGATTTTTCCCATGTTGATGAGCTTGGTCTGCTCTTGCATCAGAGATTCGATCCTCAAGAGAAGGAATATTCCAGGTGGATCCAGAGGTGAATATAACTGAATGGAATGTGGATACAAACATTGAGAATTCAAGACCAAGTTTGGAGAGAATGGTGATAACCATTTGTTTTTCCTCCTTAGATTTATCAACCCCGCAAGACTTGAGTTGCAACAATAAATCCTTATATTTTGTAAAGAAATATTGGATATTATCAAAGATTTTTGGATCCAATGTGAGAAATTACACCTCAAGAATGTGTCCCCTCATCTCATCATGTTTTCCAAATATCCCTTCCATGGTGGTCTAGGATTGATTGGGGGCTTTACAGAAAGATATGTGAAAAAGGAGATCAAGAAAAATGAGACTGCAAATCATTCCAAATGCTTCATTCATTCGATTTAGATGGATTTTTCTATGGATGATGTCAGTTCTATCTCTGTGTTCATTTTTAACTTGTACAATCCTCTTCTTTGAAGATGCATGATCAACTTATCCTTCCATGAAAATTAATTGTAAGGTGTAAGAATGAATTCTTTTGAAAATTCCATTTTTCATTGTCTTCAATATTGGGTACCTACAAAAATAATTTGGTGTGGATTTTCCCAAGAAGTACGTTGGATCTGATACCATGTAAATATGTTGAACCTACACAAAATAGTTCTAGCTAGGAATTGACCTACACAGTTGCAGAGAAAATAGAATAAAAGAGAAGCAGGAGAGAAAGAATGGAAGAATTCTCATTAACCAAATGAATAATTAATAATTTACACATGAAATACTTTGTATAACTCAACCAATGCACCATAGTGGTGGTATAGAGCGATCTAGACACACCCCAACAGTTACGGGAGTAAACAACAACCTAGTCTAGTCTCTTGAACAATTACGAGAGTTAATTGCCACCTAACTAAGTTAACTAGTCTATCAATCTCTAGTTAACTGATTGAAAGAGAGTGAAGTGAGGATGAGATCAGGGAATCATGGGTAATGTGCTAGTCTAGTGATGATCCCAAGGAAAATGCGCATTATCTAGTGATGATCCCAATGTTTCATGGTGATAATCCCAATGTATCATCTAGACTCCACTCCACTGATCAAACTGAAGTGAAAAATGAAGAGAATATTCCCCCTAGAGGAATATTCTTCCTAAAATATAGGATATTGAATAATGACTAATACACATAGAAAAAAACTTAGTAAAAATAAATCCTAGGTGTGTGTGAAGTAACTCCAACAAGAAAATCAATTAAAAAGTATATAGAGAAGAAAGAAAAATATTACAGAGTACAAGGCCTTGGAGATTGTGCTTAAGGTATGGTTATCACACATTAGAATGGAACTGTGCCAAGTCAACATAAAATACACATAAGAGACAAAATATGAAGCACAATGATACAATAGTAAGAACCCTTGCACAATTTGGAAATGACAAGACCGTTAAAAGCATTAAATCACAAAATCAACAGATGTGAAGCGAGAGTGATAGGTCATAAGGGTGTCGTAGAGTCTTAACTGGTAAAATCCATAAAAAATCATGACAGATTGGTAGTACAAGGGAAAAATCACACGACGGATTTGGTAATAAAGGAGCATTTAGTTAACAACTCATCAACCATGGTGGAGAATTGGACAAGGTTGTTAAGGCCAGATGAGACATATATAGTTGGCACAAAGGGACAAAAACAACATGAAGTCGTTAAGTCTAAGTCATTGTTTCATGTGAGCGGGAGCATAATAGTGTGAACTAGAGTGAATTTGAGAGCACAAAGTCGAGCCACAAATACTTGCGAAGAGATGTTGAGTCAGTCTATGAATCCATCATAGGAGATGAATGGCACCGCCGAAGGTTGGAGCACCATTTGCAACAACGAGAAAACAATAAAAAGGACTAGTAGAGACACCCGAGGTAGAGGAAGTAGTTGGAGCTTCGACCTCAGCGCCATACGTGAGTTTTCACATATACTACCTACCATCTAGGATGGATGATGCACCACTAGTACAAGTACCAACCAATGTGAAGTACCAGTTTCTGATAGCACTAATTCTGGCTAGTGTAAACAATGAAGAAGATATGCTCAGGAAGGTTTCCATCTTAAAGTTTATGGACCATGACATCACTGATGCAAAAAAATTCCTGTAGTTGGCCAAGGAACATATTTACGCACTAGGAGCATCCCAGGCATAGGATAAATCCTGCTAGAGCCACAGGAGTGGGTGTCAGGGTTGGAGAAGGAAGGTATATTGAACTAGTTATACATTCCATATTTTTGGAGGAGTGTGAAAATTAATGCATGTGTGAAGGTATTGCTAAGTTGTGTTCATGGGGGGACACTCTAGCTTGATCCCCTAGTATCAATCGATACTACATTGATTTCTCGCATTAAAGGACTACCAAAATATGGCAAAAATATGAGCATGTTGTTCAACAAGGCATGAGAGAGATCCTTCTTTGAGTTGATGAAAGACAAATTCCATACGTTTAGGGGAAAGAGGGATCTGGATTTGAAAATAATCAATGATAAAAATGTGAGGCTTGTGATGCAGGTATTCGATTGCAAGATGCTGTGAAAATTTCACAAATATGAAGTACCAACTGTAGTCATTGCATCCATAGATAAGTGTGTGGAAGGGGTCCAGATGAACTGGGCCACCTTCTTGGTGAACCAGTTTTTACAGGATTGTACGAAGGCTCGGGAAAAGGGCACGAAATTCCATAATGCAAGGTTGGTGATCTTGATTTCACTGATTGGGTGTCAAGAACTAGGTTATTAACAACACATGCACACATTATGGAGAGTTAATTTGGCTGGGGGTATGCCAATTTATGGCACACAACAATTAAGAGGAGACAAAATGATAGTAACGCCACATTTTTTTTCTACTTGGAAAATATCACACATTTAGTTGGGCACACACATTTTGTCTTCTTTATCTTTGGGATCATTTGCAAGTTTCATTGAGACCTTTCATTCTAATTGAAAGAAAAATCTAAAGAAGGTTATATTTTGATTTCCTCATGTAATTTGAAATCTTTAAAAAGAAGGAAACACAAACTTTTTGCATTCTACTTTCATAGGTGGAGTTTTGGATACACATTTTAAAGAGCTTGTCTTGCATTTGTTTTGGGATTTTAGGGATATTTATTTGTTAGTTTGGCATTTTAATTCTCTCCACTTTTTAAAGGAAAAGTGGAAGTTGCATGCTATTGGGCATTTATTTGCATTAAGAAGAAAAAAAACTCCTCTCCTCTCCTCAAATATAATTCATTGAAACAAAATCTTTGTATTTCATTCTTTCTGCATGGTTTTGGAGTAGAGTCATAATTCCATCACTTTCATATTTTTGCACCCTATTGAGTAAGGAACAACCATTAAAATTAATGAAGGTACTTAATAAAATCAATTAGAAATTATTTCTTTTATAGAAAACCAACAATAGTATAAGGATAGGGCCTTTGGATTAGGGATAAGTGAGTAAACTATCCAAGGATGATAAATGAGACCATAGAATAATAGAGAGAGAAAAATCCATTAGTAGAAATTAACGTTAGTAAGGAAATATCCTCTCACACAGGAGTCAAACACGAGGTCAAGCAAAGAAATCAGTTGAGATGTCCCCTCTTCCATTTTCCTAGTGGGACTATTACAAGTTTGGGACTTTGAAGAGTGGAAAGTCCTCGGGGTGAGACCACTTCTTGTTAGTTCTGGGTTGCAGATTTGTGTCAGATATTCCCATTCCCATTTGATAGTATTGACTGTCGACTGTACCTCCCTGGCCATTCATTATGAATTGGTAAACATAGTAACCTCTCCTAGGATTCTACATAGGTGATAGAAAGGGGGATTCCTTCTGCAAAGAAGGTTCCTTGTGGTAACTGCGATAAATGTTCAATCACCTCTTCAGAGAACCATGAGGGTATTTTCCTATGGGATCTTACTTGCACCTTGGGGGATTGTTGTGTGAATATTATTGTAGCTGTTTCTCATATCTTCATTGACGTCTTGACATCTCGTCTTCAGAAGATCCCTTCACCTATTGTTTTCTTGGTTTATTTCCTTAAGATTTCTTAGGTGTGTGTTCTTTCAACATTCTATTTGGCCTTAGGAATCATCATTTCTATTATACTTTCATCATATATGACCAAGGTATCTGAAGATATTGTATAATGCAAGGTTTGGATCCTGAAGGGAATGATCCTCCACATAACCCTTTCAACGAAGGAACCATCAACAAAGATATTTCTTCTGAAATACAAAGTGTAGCTCCCCTAAGTGAAAATCTTGAAGGGGCGGTTGAAACCATCGAGGAAGGATTTTTCCCTCCCGCAAATCCCCCTTTAATTGATCCTCTTAGTCCACTACTCATTGAGTTACCATCCATAAGCTATATTGATTCCTTTTCTTCCTAGCACTTTCCACCAGATACATTCAATAGGAAATGTTTTAGCATGGATCCCATACCACATGACTATTTAGAGAGATTAGTGGTATCACCCCCTATGTCTACATCTTCTTTAGTTGACCCTGAAATAACTACTTTTCCATAGACTTATACTTTTGGTGCTTCTCCTTTGTGGGGAACATCATTGACCCAAATTACCCTGTCACAACCACCTGTGAGCACAAATCCTTTCGCACATGGACCATGTTATGTTCCCACCACTAGAGATGCACATGTGTTTACACTAAGTTCTTTACTTGGTCGTTCTATACCACTTCCCTCTAGTTAAGTGGAAAGCAGTGTTGCTTCCATGAGTCCTGTGACAAGTGGCTTGTTTCTTTTCCATCCTAGTCAAGCTGGTAACACACTGACAATCACAAAAACTACTCAACCTACATCTTCACCTTTTCAAATGGGGAGCTATTCCATACCTCTCACCGGGGGGGAAATTACAGTTGGGGGGAAACCCTTAGCTGTGATGCAATCTTAAACATGGGGTAAACAATTAGTTTGGGGGAAATCCCTTACTAGAAACTAACCACAAACCTATTGGAAAACTGCTCGTTAGACCCCTCCATCGCTACTACTACAAGACTTTATACTAGACTACCATTTATGGGAGTTGAAAACACTCCATTGGGTTAACCTAATATAATGAGCATTCCTCCATATGGATATTTAACCACTCAACCCGCGAACCCCATGTTTCCTACTACCCAACCCTCTCAACCACAATATATATGAGGAACATTATTTTTTACCATGCCATCACAAACTTTATATGGTCCTACTGGTATACCCATGCTATATCAATACTACCAGTATCTGAAACAGAACCGACAACTTCCCTTTTTGGCTACATTAGATCTGCCTGGTTTTTTGCATTTGACTAATGATCCCATACAACATGAACCTTTTTGGATACTCAATCCTGCCAAAATACCCTCTGGTATCCATAAATTCCATGGGAAGCCTGGAGAATATCCTAACAATAATGTAATGACCTTCCATATTTGGTGTTCTTCCAACTGTTTGATGGATGATTCCATTCGCTTAAGACTTTTCCAGAGAAGTCTTATAGGTTCGAAAACAAAATGGTATATTGAGTTGTCACGATGCTCCTTTGGTGACTTTAACTCCCTCACTATGTATTTTTTGACACATTTCCAACTTCCAATCCAATATGAGACCAATATCGAGCTTCTAACCTCTCTGAGGAAATCCACTTCCACTCATATATCTGATCATATTCAAGAATGGAGGTAGTGACAATGATTGATTAAAGATACAATTCTATACCAAATCTTGGAATACTGGTTCACTAAGTCACTCTTACCACCCATTTCTAGATATTTCACCATGGGAGGCGTTGTCACCGAAGATAAAGCAATAAATTGTGCTCAATATTTGGACCTGGTGTATTCCCAGTCCGACACACTTTATAATATAATTCCTAATGGTTTTCATCCATCAAAAAATCCTTCAAGACGAGCTCCAGAAACCCATGCCAATGACATTATAGGTTCCGTAAAAGTGCAATCTGCAACCCAGTTGACTGGGAAATAAGACCACCCATCCTCCACCCCATCCTCATCACATACTGGTACAAACACCAAATCTATTCCTTCTCTTGCATAGTCCTCTGAGGTGAATGAATTTCAATCCACTTCATCTCAACAACTTGGAGGCAAGAAGAAAACTAAAGTTAAATCCAAAAAATCTTCTAACCAACAAGGTAGTACAAAACCCCAAACAAATTCTAAAAACAAGCCAAAAATAAAGGCGAAGTTTCCTTGCCTTATTTGCGAAGAATACCATTATACAAAGGAATATCCCCATCATGAGGAAGTCACAAAGCTTTTAAAGGGAACCTCCCAAACTACAATGTTAATCGACCCTTTCCCTCCTTAGTAGCAACAAATGGTTTCCCACAATCATGCCTCTTTGGAAGGGGTCAATTCGGGTCATCCTTCAAATAGGGATGCTTCCACAAGCCCCCATGTCCTTATGTCTAATGAGATGGTTAGTCTAACAACTAGATCCAAGACATATGACACCCTTCCAGAAAACATTTCCAACGAAAATTCTTATGAAAATCCCTCCACCTCCACCTTTGGGCCCTCTTCAAATAGAGAACCCTAATTTTGAGTCTATGTTGTGCCCACCCAAGAGAACATTTCAAAATCAACTTTTAATCCAAGTTCCTATGCTGCAAAAAACTACAACATTGTTGAAGATTTGGTATAAGCACCTTGCACTATGTCGACACTCAAAGTTCTACAAAATTGTCCTAGCCAACATAGAACCCTATTTTTATCTATTGGAGCTATTGATCCAGTGGAAACTAATATTATTATTTTTAACCTGGAATATTTTAAACCAAGGATCTTCCACCACCTTGTGTTCCAAATTCACATTATCGTTTGTGGGAAGAATATTCATCGTACTATTTTAGATGAAGGAGCCTCAACTTGTGTCATTCCCTTATCCTGTTGGAGGGCCATTGGATATCCTAAACTCGACCAATCTCCCACTACCCTCACGGTGTTTTATACACATGGATTCAAAGCTTATGGGCTCTTACACTCTTTATCCATGGAGTGATGCAACTCCCCACCTCAGCAGGTACTGCTTGACCTCCTGATCGAAAGATATTCCATAGGACTGAACCAAAATGGTTCTTCGGGCCCCCACTAGACCCCAATTACAACTACAACACACAACGGTCCAACTCCTGTACTCGTGTGAACTGATTTCAGGTGCAAGATTCCCTTTTCTTAACCATCGACTATGACCAGGCACCTACCCAAAGGTGCTTCGTAACTACAGATTCAGATATTTTAATGTGAGCCGCTACCAATTCTCTCGATTCCCGAATTGAGAAATTGATAATCTAATGGGTGCTAGCTCCTCTCCTCTGGACCCTTCCAATGTGACATCGGGATATGATATGGGACCCAACTACTGAGTGGTTTGGGACTTCTCTCTTCGCATCTTAGGGAGATAGCTTGTCTCTCTTCTCCCAAAGTACGAGCCATGAATTCTTCTTGCATCGGATCGACGGTCCACGTCTCCTCGTAACCAATGACTCAGATCACCTTTCACACTTCTTGAATTTGACACTCCACTCCTTTTGATTTTCCTCAATCGTGAAGTCTATCCTCCTGATTGGAAGGTTGTCGATGAGTTAAGATCTTTCCCTGAAGGGATCTCCACCATTCCTTCAACACTTCTTTGATAATTCTATCCTATGGAAGAGTTCTATGTTGCTAACTCTCCCAAGCTTTGACTCTTGCATGCTGAAAAATTGTACACCCCACCTTCAATTTCTTCGAAGGTTCAAGCCTTAGGAACTTTCCTAATTTGTTTTCGACCGCTAGTCTAAAAATCGCTCTCCCTCCTGAGATTTTTGAATTTCGAGGGTGAATCATACTCAAGAGTTTGGTGCTGATCAATTATGAAACCTCTATCCTTCTTGAGCTTAACCTTCACTGAAAACTAAGAAATTTCTCTGAGTCTCGTTCCTCGCACACCTTGCAGACTTCTCCAAAAATTCTTTCTCTCTCAGATAAATCTACCCACCTCTGTGCACTCCTTGCAATAAATAATTTTCCAACCTCTCCTCAAATGAACAAGTCCAACAAATGACTCAGCATACGCACCTCCTACGCAGTTTGTGTGCATTCCTTGCACCCTTGCAGATAGTAAAACCCCAGTATCCCTCCTAAGATTGTATGAGATTAACTCAGAGACTTGTCAATGCACTCCTTGTGGACTAACATTGCACTCCTTGCAGGTTTTCTCAGCAAGAGAAACAATTGAAACTTATTATTTCCTAAAAAATTCATTCACTCAACATTCATAAGCATAAAACAACCAAATAATAGAGACTAAAAACAAAATGAAAACATACCATTCATAATATGAATAGAGTGAACATAAAACACCATGAATTTGGATCAAAGTCTTCTCTGTTATATTAAATTAAGTGCTCTGTACATAGGGTTTTCATCAATTTCCATAATGCTCTCTACAACACATCTATCTTCTCTTTTCTTACAATAATAATAACAATCAGACATATAGTTTACATATCCTTTACAAAGAGGATCTCATCAAGCTTTCCCTCCAACCATCTAAGTCCTATCTTATCAAATTAAGACTATTAACTACTAAGGCCTCATATAATAAATGATAGGCATAGAGAGATGAGATAAAAAAGCTACAGATCTATATTGTCCATAAATACATTGACAGAATTACAATCCTCCTTGATCTTGCAATAAGGGTTCACCTTCTTGTTCTTTTAATGATACTTTAATTACACCACATCAAAACTTTTAAACATTCCACGTCCTTCAAAGTTTTGATTTCTTCAAAATTTACGCTGGCTGCTGACTTTTCCTCCTCAAGCGCCTTTGGTATGGATGCTCTTGCATCATATTCTTCTAGACAAAAAGTCACGGACTCTTGCATTGTCCTTCCATGTTTATGGACATTTGCATCACTAACCCAACTAGAATCCTCCATGGGGTGTCCTTTCCATTTGACCAAATACTCATAGTAGGTCTTTCTTCTAGTTTTCTTATTAACCCTCTAATCAATGATCCTCTCCATCTATGGATTTTCTTCTATAGGAATATGTTTTTCCCTCTGAATCTCTTGTTAATATTTGGGTCCTCCTACCTCATCTTCCCTATAAGGATACATGTCGACTATGTTGAATATGGGTGATATGCCTACACCATCTGACATCTCTTATTCATAAGCATTTGCCTCAAACTTTCTCAAGATTTTGCATGGCCCAATCTTTTTCATCTTCAATTTGTTGTATTTCCCCCTTAGGAACCTCTCCTTTTTGAGATGTGCTAAAACTAAGTCTCCCACTTCAAATTGAAGCTCTCTCCTGTGCTGATCAACTCTATTCTTGTACTCTTGGCTAGAGTTTTGCAATTGTTCTCTGATTTGGCTATGGAGCTTATGCATCTCTGTAGTGAAATTCTCTGCCCCAACACTCCTGAACTCACTCTGTTTTATGTCTCTCAACTCAAACACTCCTCTTGGCCGCATTCCATATATAATTTGGAATGTTCTCCTTCCAGTGCTTCTATTTGGCGAGTCATTGTAAGAAAACTCTGCTTGTGGAAGAATCTGATCCCACTGAGTACGATGTTCAGTAACCAGACTCCTCAACAAATTTCCCAAACTCCTATTCACGACCTCAGTCTAACCATCTGTCTAAGGATGATAAGATGAGCTGAAGGACAAGTCTATCCCCAACTTCTTCCATAGTTTTCTCCAAAAATTCCCAACAAACTTGGTGTCCCTGTTTGATACAATTCTCTTTGGTAGTCCATGAAGTCTAACAACTTCTTTAAAAAACAAATTCGCAATGTGTGTTGCATCATTTGTCTTCTGGCATGGGATAAAGTGTGGCATTTTTGAAAATCCGTCCACTACCACAAATATGGAATCACAACCTCTTTGGGTTTTCGACAATCCCAATACAAAATCCATACTTATTGCATCCCAAGGCCTCTCTGGTATTGGCAATGGTTGATACAATGCCATGTTCTATATTTTGCCTTTAGCATGTTGGAAAGTTATGCACCTATTAATAAACCTTTTTACTTATGTTCTTATACCTGGCCAATAATACGAACAATTCAACTGTGCAAATTTTTTTTCATGGCCGAAATGTCTAGCCAATACTCCACTATGCTTCTCTTTTAGAAGATTTTCACTCATGGAACACTTTCAGATACACAATTGATTACCTTTAAACAAAAATCCATCCTGAATAAAGTATTCTACCCACTGACTTCTATCTCTCAAGATAGGATTCATACATGCTTGATACGCTTCCTTAAAATATGAATCATCACTGTACATTTCCTTAAGGTGTTCAAACCCCAAGGTCTTCACCTGAAACTCCTGTAGAATCAACCATCTCCTGCTTAATGCATCAACAACTTTGTTAGCATTTCCAGAGATATGTTTAGTTACAAAAGTAAAATTCCGCATAAATTCAATCCATTTGGCATGTTTTTGATTCATCTTTTCTTGTCTAGTTATGAATTGTAAGGCTTGGTTATCACTATATAAAACAAACTCTTTGGGAATCAAGTAGTGTCTCCATTTCTTCAAAGCTTGTATTACTGGATAAAACTCTTTGTCATATGTGAAGTATTTTTTCTTTGTATCATTCATCTTCTCACTAAAGTAAGAAACAGATCTGTTATCTTGGCTTAAGACAACTTCAATTGCAGCTCCACTTGCATCACACCTTACTTGAAATGTCTTACCAAATTCTGGAAAAACTAGAATTGGTTGCCTAGTTATCTTCTCCTTTAACAATCTGAATCTCTTCTCTGCTTCTTCTGTCCAGTTAAAAGACTTATGTCTCTTCTTGACTGTGTGTAAAATTGGTGCACATATTCCACTAAAATTCTTGATAAACTTCCTATAGAAACTGGATAAACCATGGAATCTTCTCACCTCAAAGATGTTTCTCAGCGATGGCCATTCTCTGATTGATTTTCCCTTCTCACGATCCATCTTCATTCATTGGCCGAAATTGCAAACCCCAAATAAATGAGCTCTATATGCATGAAAGAAGATTTCTTCAAATTTATCAGTAGCTTCTCTCGCTGCAACCTCCTCATCACTAGAGTCAAATGTCTCAGATTCTCTTCTTTAGTCTTGCTGAAGATCAATATATCATCAAGACACACAATCACAAACTTGCCAATGAAATCCTTCAACACCTCATTCATCAATCTCATAAAAGTACTTGGAGCATTTGTTAACCCAAATCACATGAAGAGACATTCATACAACCCTTCATTTGTCTTGAATGTTGTTTTCCACTCATCACCTTCCCTCATTCTTATCTGGTGATATTCATGCTCTAAGTCAATCTTGGGAAAAAAATGTCTCCACATAAGCAATCCATTAAGTCATCCATTCTTGGTAAAGGGAATCTGTACCTGATGGTGATTTTGTTGATAGCTCTCGAGTCTCTGCACATTTTCCATCCTCGATCTTTTTTTGGACTTAGTACTATCGGTACAACACATGGACTCAAGATTTCCCTTATCAAACCTTTGTCCATCAAATCTTGAGCTTGCTTCTTGACCTCTTCGTTCTCTTGAGGTGTCAACCTATATGCATATTTGTTTGGTAAAATTTCTTCTGATATAAGATTGATATGATGGCTTATACTCCTTATAAGTGGCAATGAGCAAGGCATCTCATCCACGACTATATCAACAAAATTCTCCAGCAGTTCTTGAATTTCTTCACGCAAACCCTCCATTGAAGTACTTGTCAAAACGACTTTTTGTTTCCTTACTACAACAAACTGAATTTCCTGTTCTTTCTTGACTTCATTCAGGATTTCCTTCCCACTCATGAGAAGTATGCTCATGCTGGCTTCTTCCTTCACTTTCTTGTCTTCAATTGGAAACAACATGTGTGTCCTACCATTCTTTTCCAAAGTGTAGGTGTTCTTCCTTCCATCATGAATGAAATTTCTGTCATATTGCCATGACCTTCCCAACAAAATATGACAAACATCCATAGGAATCACATCACACAAGATCTTATCCCTCTATCCTCCTATATTGAATTCAACTTGGCACTGTTTAGTAACCATTACCTGGTGTCATTTTTGCAACCATGAAACTCTATATGGGCTAGGATGTGCAACTATTTCCAGCTCCAAATTCTCCACCATCTCTGTGGATACTATATTTTCAGTGCTTCCACTATCGATTATCACTTTGCAGACCCTATCCTTGGCCTTGCAAGAAGTCATGACCAGGATGTTTCTTTGGACTAGTGTCTCCACTTCCTCCTCTGGTTTCAAGAGAACCTTTCTCATCATCAAAGACGTTACACTTTCTGCACCTTCCGCTTCAACATTTATCTTTTGAGATTATAAAATGTGAGGTTGGCCTCCTCCTTCTTTCTTCCTCTCGGGGCATTACCAAGACATGTGTCCTACCTTTCCATAGGTGAAACACTTTACCTCACCTCCTTTGCCTCTTCCTCTTTTGCGAGGAAAAGTATTTCTTCCACCAGAATATTGTCTCCCTCTGGAACTTCCTCCTCTTTCCAGTTGATTATGAGGTTTCCTTACCTCATCCTTGGGCTTCTGAAATCCATCATGGGAAATTTCCTTGCCTTTGTTCAAACTTATACCTCTTCCCCTTTGGCTTTATTTCCTTTCCAACTTCTCCTCTGCCTTCAAAGAAATCTGATAAGCATCTTCCACATTTCTAATGGTCACCATGTTGATCTCATCCTGGATTTCATACCTTAGGCTATTATTGTACCTGAATACCTTTTCATCATCACTTTCCCTGTGACCTGCTCTAATATTCAACCTGTAAAATTCTTCAGTATACTCTTTAACTATCATCCCCTTCTGCCTCAAATTCTACAGTCTTCTGAAAAAATTAATATGATAATACCTAGGTATGAATTTGGATTTTATATTGGCCACCATTTTGTCCTAGCTCTTTATCTTTTGCTTTCCTTTGCACCTCCTGCCAGCTTGTAGTTCATCCCACCACAGTGTTGCCTACCCTTTCAATCTTGTGACTGCATGTTTGACCTTCTTCTCTTCTTCAATGTCTTCATAATAAAAATATCTATCAAGAGCCTTGAACCAATCAAGTAGCTCCTCTACATATATATTACCTTCATACATTGGGATGTCCATTTTATCTCTTGCTCCCATTCATGCAACAACTTTCAGTAATCATTCTTTTGCAACATCCTCCACAACAACATCTTAAGTTCCTCCTTCTTCACTTTCTACCTCACTGATGTCTCCAACATTAGGTTCCCTCCTTTGTGTTGTCTCCATGGCATCCAAATGAAAGTGAAGTTCCCTCATCTCTCATTCCACAGCTGGGTCAGGCATAGGTCTCTCTGCACATCTCCTTGGAGGCATTGTTTCAAGCTTCTTCTCCCTGAGAGTTAAGTTTCTTTACTATCCTATGTCCTTTTCAGCCTATATAAAAATTTTGTCGTGTGGCTCTGATACCACTTGATGCAGTGCCCCACCTCAACAGGTATTGCTTGACCTCCCTGTTGATGTATCTTCCACAGGAATAAACTAGAATGGTTCTCCGGGCCCTCACTAGACCCCAGTTACAACTACAACACACAGAGGTCCAACTCCTATACTCACATGAACTGATTTTGGGCGCAAGCTTCCCTTTTCTTGACTATCGGTTGTGACTAGGCACCTACCCAAAGGTTCTTTGTAACTACAAAGTTTGGGTATTTTAATGTGAGCCACTACCAATTCCCCTGATTCCCAAATTGGTGAATTGATAATCCAATGGGCACTAGCTCTTCTCCTCTGAACCCTTCCAATGTGACGTCGGGCTATGATTTGGGGTTGTGAATTCTTCTTACGTCGGATTGATAGTCCACGTCTCCCCGCAACCAACAACTCAGATCACCTTTCGCGCTTCGTGAATTTGACACTCCACTCCTTGCAATTTTCCCGAATCCTTAAGTCTCTCCTCCTGATCGGATAGTCATCAATGAGTTAAGATATTTCCCCGAAGGGATCTCCACCATTCCTTCAACGCTTCTTTGATAATTCTTTCCTCTGGAAGACTTCTACGCCACTAACTCTCCTGAGCTTTGACTCTTGCACGCTGAAAATTCTACACCCCGCCTTCGAGTTCTTTGAAGGATCAACCCTTAGGAACTTTTCTAAGTGGTTTTCAACCACCGGTCTAAAAACTGCTCTCCCCCTTGAGCTTTGTGAATTTCGAGGGTGACTCACACTCTCGAGTTTCCTCCTGATCAATTATGAAACCTCTATCCTTCCTAAGCTTAACTTTCACTACAAACTCAGAAAGTTCTCTGAATCCCGTTCCTCGCACACCTTGCAGACTTCTCCAAATGTTCTTTCTCTCTCAGAGAAATCTACCCACCTCTGTGCATGAGTCCAAAATTTTTTCCAACCTCTCCTCAAACGAACAAGTCCAAAAAATGACTCGGCCTATGCACCTCCTGTCTACTTTCTATGCACACCTTGCACCCTTGCAGATAGTAAAACCTTGGTATTCCTCCTAATATTTTCTGAGATTAACTTATATACCTATCAACGCACTCCTTGCGGACTAACACTACACTCCTTGCAAGTTTTCTCAGGAAGAGAAACAATTGAAACTTATTGTTTCCTCACAAAGTCATTCACTCAACATTCATAAGCATAAAACAACCAAATAACAGAGACTAAAAGAAAAATGCAAACATACCATTCATAATATGAACATAGTGAACATAATGCACCATGAATTTGGATCAAAGTGTTCTCTATTATATTAAATTGGGTGCTATGTACATAGGGTTTTCAACAATTTCCATAATGCTCTCTACAACACATCTATCTTCTCTCTTCTTACAATAATAATAACAACCGAACATATAGTTTACATATCCTTTACAAAGAGAATCTCATCGAGCTTTCCCTCCAACCATCTAAGTTCTATCTTATCAAATTAAGACTATTAACTACTAAAGCCTCATATAATAAATGATAGGCATAGACAAATAAGAGAAAAAAGCTACAGATCTGTACTGTCCATAAATACATTGATAGAATTAGAATCCTCCTCGATATTTCATTAAGGGTTCACCTTCTTGTTCTTTTAATGATACTTTAATTACACCACATCAAAACTTTTAAACATGTCGCGTCCTTCAAGCTTTTGATTTCTTCAAAATTTGCGCTGGTTGCTGAATTTTCCTCCTCAAGCGCCTTTGGTATGGATTCTCATGCATCATGGAGTTAGGGGGGAAACTATTTCTATTGATGTAGAAGCTGTCAATGCATCCCTGGACTATAACTTGTTGCTTGGTCATAGTTTTTTTTATGTGATGACTGTTGTACCATCTTAGATATTTCACCTCTTGCAATTCCCTCACCAAGAGAAAATTGTGACCATCAACCAACTCGATTACTGCACACTTGACATTCATAAAAACATCGTTAATAATATCCCTTTCCTAGGACATTCCAATATTGAGTATGAGATTGTGGGGGTCAGTCTCCTCAAGGATTCCTTTCTCATGGGAAATTTTCCCTTACCTTACCCTAACCCCCCACATCAGGTTTCCATGATAAACATGCTTTCGGATACAGTGAAACAATCCCATGAATCATTTGATCCTTGGGTAATACCTATCCCATTTGAACTTGAATCACTAGGTGACACCATGCCACTTATTCTAACAGAGGTTGCATATCATGCAATTCAATTTGACTCCTACATCCTGGATTCTAATGACCAACATCTCATGGCATCAGATCCATACTCTATACCATCCTAGCTAGACTCATCTCTTCCCTCTTTTCATTATCTCGTACATACTTTCCCATCTTATGAGTCCATAATGGATATTCTAATCCTAGAAGATTCACCCTGGGAACATTATGATCATCAATTGTCTTTCCTTCCACATATGGATACGATAGATAAAAACATTAAATCCATTGTTCCACCAGATATTGTTGAAAACCCTCAATCCCCCATTCTTACTCACAACACTGGATCTGAAGGGAATTTAAGAAACATCACACCAACCATTTCTATTGACATATCATTGAAACTTGGTATTGTGGAACATATTCAACTTGGCCAACATTTCCCGCCTGAAGAGATTAAATCCTATACAACATTTTTTAAAGAATTCCATGATGTTTTTAACTGAAATCTATGAAGAAATGATAGGTATTGATCCCTCCATTATTTTTCATGCGATCAAAACCTACCCAGGAGCCAAACTTGTCCAGCAGAAACTCCACTTGATGCACCCATGAAAGAATGTGGCCATTAAGGAAGAAGTTGAAAAGCTCTTGAAACCTAGGTTTATTTATTGTGTACCATTAATATATTGGGTGCCTAACATAGTTCTGGTTATCAAAAAATAGGGGACTATCATAATTTGTTTTTATTACAGGGAACTTAACAAATATTGTCCTAAAGGCAATTATCCTACTCCCTTTATCCACCAAATCATCAATAACTATGCCAAAAGTGTCATCTTTTCATTTATGGACAATTTTTCTGGCTACAATCAGATTGATATACTCTCGTCTAACCAACACAAGACAACCTTCATATTCCCTTGGGGGAAATTTTATTATCGAAAGTTAACTTTTGGACTTAAAAGTGTTGGGGCCACTTTCACTACAAGGAAAATACCCTCTAGTGGAGGTTTTTGCGGACACCCCTATAAAAATATCCAAAAAATATGTTTATAGCAGATGATACTAGTGGAGGCGAGCGACTGGAGGTCTTAGAAGATGTTTTTATGCTGGTTCTTTTATAAGTCCATAACGTACCGGTGCATTTTATACAACAGGTGCATTGGTGCCCTCAAAACTAGCGCACCATAGTAGGGTTATTTCAAATAAAGAAAAATATTATCCAGTGCACTACGGAAATAATGACGCACTGGAAAATAATGATGCACTGTAATAGCATTCATTAAAAAATTGTTGGTGCGCAACGTAATACTGGAAGCACCTGTGCGCTATTAGTAGAGCAGATCATTATATGGTTAAATAAAAAATATTTACTCACCAATGTAGGATTGTGTCAAAAAATATATTCTGGTGCACTCCATTGTATCATGTGCACTGGTGCGCACCAGTGCTCCAATATGGAGCACTGTGTTAGGGTTAATTACCAAGTTTAAGCGGTTCTCTATGTAAAACCGATCACACCCGGGCTTCTATTATTATACCGCACCATGTTATGATTAAACAAAAAATTGTGCACCATTGTATTTTTTCAAAAAATGTACAGTGGTGTGCTATGTAGTAGTAAACACACCAGTGTGCACGTGTTCCCAAAAACACTCGCACTGTGATAGGACTGTTTTTAAAAATATATATAATTGGTGCACTCATTAAACATGTTTTCCCCAGTGCGCTCATTAAACATGTATGCCCTGGTGCAATTGTTCCTCGGGTGCACCTGAACAAGGTTTTATAAAAAATAATTATGGATGGTAAAAATCATTTTTACCATTTCCAGTGTTGTAGAGATCAAAATCATTGGATAAACCTTTTCCTATCTAAAGCACCCTTCCATCAGTGCTTTCCTTGCTTTCCTTCCTTTCGTCAGTTGCTCGGTATGTGAATTTCAAATTTTTCAAAACGGTGGGAAAATTTAGTTTTTTTTAGTACGTCTCAACCATGTCTCCTCGATGACAAAATGTCTAGGTAATGTCCTTGTTTCTTCATAACTTAAGTTTTCACCAGATTAAAATTTAAAATTGAGTGAAATTTTAAGTGTAAAAAAAAAATAAAAATCCGTGGTGCATTTGAAGCATTTGTCTCGCATTTTCTACAGTGAGCCTTGCAAATTTACAGGGTGCATCATGTACCTTGTTACCTTTCTCGACGGTGCATTGGTAAACAAAAATGCATCGACACATCCTTTTAACGACGCACTAAAGAAAATCATATAACTAGTGGGGAGGTGCGTCAAAGTACAGATACACACCAGGTCATTAAAGTACATGGCACACTTCCCTTATCAAATATATTTTTACGTAGTGCATTGGTAAATGTGCACACTGGGGTGTTCATGTTTACCAAGCACACCACTGAGAAATGTAACATTGTGTTTCCATGCACCTCGTAAATTTTTTGGTGGCACCGTATGCGGTGTGATAGTAATGGTCGGAACGCACCGCAAAAAGTTCTATACTCAAAAAATTTTAAAATTTTATGTGACGGTGCATCGACATTCGTTACACACACCCATGCATGTAGTGAACATATACACACCATTTTTTTGCTAATTTCTAAATAATTGTTTATGTGGATTAAGATTTTAAATTATTTTGGTTTAAGTGGTGAATAGGATAAATGTAACGCACTGGGGCATATGTGTTGTAGTGTAGCGCCGTGATATGATACTTTTTTCCAACGCACCTCATAACATAGTAGAACATATTTTGTTTGTTGCGTTACTTTACACTGGCGCACTATGAACAATGCTCACAATATATATACGCACCGCTCATGGTGCATGACTATTTTTTGGGCGCACCAGTAATGAAATTAACTTATTTTTTGAAGGAAGTTATTTTTCCGTATTTATAGACAAATTTACCATTTAGTAGATTTTTTTTTATGTTTTATGTATGAGTGAGATTGATGTATTTCATATGTTAATCATACAGAGACTTGAGCGGAGAGAGAAACAACAATAGGAGGAGCAGAGGGTGGACCCTTACAATGTTGTATGGGAATGGAAGGCAAGGGAGAGGGAGAGGGATTTATACCCTCTCCCTATTACTGTAGTGAATCATGTTCTCTTGAGGGATGTAGGCCTCCTTAAGTACTATGAGGAGGCTACATCCCTTAAGGGGAACTCCAAGTTGTTGGTGCATCTGATCCATCGATAGGATGTCCATCGACAGGCTTTCTGTGTGGGCATGGATCAATAGTACCATCCCATTGAGGAGGATATTTACTTTATCACTAGGTTATCCCAGATCCCAGATGTACCAGTAGGTGTTGCAGCTAAGAGTTAGCTCATGTATTCCGAGTGATATATTGGGGTTAATGTATGATCCCCAACTAATTTTCAGGTGTCTGGTGGACAACTGAAAATCATCTCTTACGATGCAGATGAGGTTAGGTGACTCTCACTGTTAGTGACTGCCATATCCCACTTTACCAGTGATGGGTAGCAAATTAGCTACCCTATTTTGTATTATGTTGATTCCTTAGTACAGAGGCTACAATGTATGATATGGTCTTCCATTAGTTTGTGGCAGTTTTGTATAGCACTAGAAAAATGTCGTGCTATGATATGTGGGAGGTCTAACTTCCCTTTTTCCTCAGAGTTGTTTTGCTTATTTTTTGAGAAGTTTCTAGAGACGAGGCTGACTTTTTTCCGTCATCTTGCTAGGCCAAGGATTCATGTGCAGATGCACATGTGGGGGGAGATGATGCCCAAGAGGGACAGCCGGATTTTCCAGCCAGGATTTCTCCAGATGCACTAGGGATACTAGTCAGTGTGGTGGATCACATGTTCATCATGGTGTTGTTTCCTTACGCAAATTTGGATTGGAAAGGATGTATGAACATCCTCTTCACACCAGATGATCCACCAGATGATAGAGTTGATATTAGTGTTTTTTTTAAATTAATATAGTTTCATTTTATTGTCTTACTTAATTAGAATAAAATTAATTATAACACGTTCTTTAACTTGTTTTATTAAATTGGTTAATGAATTAACTGTGTAATTATTATTTTATACTATATAATTTGTAGATATTGGCACTTTCATTAGGGACATGACTCCTCCCCCAACAAATGATGATGAGGAGATGATGCATGAGGCCATGACAAGTGAGGGTGCTCGGGTGTATATACCCAACGACATGCACCGTAGGCTCGATACTAGATTCAGGGTGGAGTTGGGCGACCAAATCTCTACACTTTTGATTGAGGTGGGAGTTTGCCCTGCCTTGATGTGAGACATCAGGGAAGAGCCTATGCTCTTAGACATTTGGAGAGAGATGTCGCATGATTTGATGCCTCTTATGCATCATATCGTTAGAGATTCCAGGATACTAGCAATGATTAGGTCTCTCAATGATAGGAACAACTCTTCTTCTAGTACAACCCGTTCGTCTAGTACCCCATCAATTGATGAGGGTGGTCGTGATCATCCTTCTCCACATCCTCCTCCTCCTCCTTCACCTCACGCAGATCATGAGGAGGGATCACATATTCCTCATCCTCCTCTTTCACCTCTCCTAGATGAGCATGTCGAACCTATTCCTCATCCTCCTCTTTCACCTCACATAGATGAGCTTGCCAGACTTATTCCTCATCTTCCTCTTTCACCTCACCTAGATGAGCATACCAACACTATTCCTGATCCTCCTCTTTCGCCTCACCTAGATGAATAGGCAGGACCTATTCATCATCCATCATCTTCCACTACAGAATAGGCCTCCACTAATGTTGTAGATATGCATATTATCCCACTGGTTGGACCAAATATG
>ML803485.1:92950-105625 GCA_009831015.1 Picea engelmannii
TTCTTGAAAATCCATGGGACATCACCTTATTTGAAAGACCAAGAGGGACCAACCTCTCCTCTAATTTCTTGTCTTGGTCAATGTTTCTTTTTAGTTTTTGAAGAAATAAGATCTCTCCTCACAACCAATGTGTCACTTTCTTTGATGATATTTTCCTCCATAACGAATATGAAACATTTTTAAATATATGCATGGGATATAGTAAGTGGTAAATCTTAAGATGCTCCCAATAGAGGAGCTCATAAAAGATAGATTTCCTTTTCATCCCAATGGGAAATTTCTCAACATAGGTGTCATATAATTCTGAATCATCGAACATAGGCTCCCCATTTGAATCGGAAATTTTTGTAATCTCCTTCTCCTTCTCTCTCTCATATGCTTTAATCCATTATGTGGTGTCATTATTGTAGGCCTTTGGGTTCTCTCTAGTTTACCATTGAAAGAAGATGTTGCTCTTCTATAAGGGTGTTCTTTTTGGAGGAATACCCTCAAGCATTTGTACACTAGATTTTGTAGGTGGTTGGACCACCTATCCTTCAGAGAAGGTCCACAACATTTACATCAATGATAGCCTTTAGTTACAAGACCTGCGAAATTATTGTATACATAACACGTTAGCGTTTAAGAATAGAATGTCAATCACAATGAATTAAATATGCAAATAAATATTGTTACGTATATAAAAAAATCGATAATCATGTTAATTACCAGAGAAAATTCCTAATCATGGATAATCATGTGTGGTGTAAGCACATATGCCATACAAATTAAAACTCCTCTCTATTGCAATGGGTCTTGATACATCGTATATCTTGGCTATGTGTTATATTCTTTGTATGTGTGTGTGTGGGCGTGTCAGATTCGACAACTGTGTGTGTGTAGTAGTTCCCTTTGTGTCGTGTGCACCTGACGCTTCCTAGGGGGGTCCCAGGGGGGATAGGTATTCCCCCCTTGGTTACGCCCAGTGTTCGGGGCAATGCCCCAATTTTTTTTTTGGGGCGGTTTTTGCTATTTTTAGCGGTTTTCTAAATTAATCCCATATTAAGGGATTAGGGTTTTGGTATCTATGGAATACCTAAAAAAATTGTATATTGTATGGTGAATGGTGAAATTTTATATAATGAAATAAAAAAGGTTTTCCTCGGTTGAGGGTTTTCGGTATAAATCTTTGTGTACTATGTGAATGAGCCATTGATTAATTTTTGTTTTGCTGAAGAATCTATATGCATTTATTTACTTCGCAGGTTTAAAACTTACATGTGGTATCAGAGCTCATTTTTGGCTTCAAAGGGACGCCTTTGTTGTTGAGGGTTTGGCTCGATCTTAATAGATCAAGTTTATCTTGGGTCTATGATAAACCTTGGTTTAGTGGGAGCTTTTGCAGTGGTGATTTGAGTGCAGAAAGAGGAATGCCAAGCTCTTCTAGAATAGAGATAGATAAGTTCAATGGTAAAAACTTTAAGCTATGGAAGCTCAATATGGAGGACCTTCTTGTAGGCAAAGAACAATGGATCAGTGTGGATCCTGGTACAAAGCCTACTGGTACACCATCTACTAGCACACAGGCTACTGGTACACAACCTACTAGTACACAAAATACTAGTACACCACCTACTGGTATGTCGAAGGAAGATTGGGAGAATTTGGACATAAGATCAAGGAGTACTATTCGACTTTGCCTGATAGATTCGGTGTTGTTGAATGTCTCAGGAGAATCTACAGCGAAGGAACTATGGGATAAGTTGGGGAATTTGTATAAATCAAAGTCCCTGGTAAACAAGTTGTTTCTTTGAAAGAAGTTGTTTCATCTTAGGATGGAAGATGGAGATTCTGTGACAGAACATCTAAATGCCTTTAATACTATGGTAAGTCAAATTTTCTCTGTTAATATTACAATTGCAGAAGAAGATAAGTGTATTACTTTTTTATGTTCTTTTCCAGAATCTTGGGATAATCTAGTTGTAGCAATAGGTAGTACCACTCAATCTACATTGAATTATGAGGATGTAGTTGCATCCTTGTTATTTGAAGAGATGAGGTGGAAAAGCATGGATAGTCATAGCACATATGCTTTATTTGTAAGAGGTCGTACCCAAGACATGAATCCTGGTAAGCCTTTGGGGGGGAGATCTAAATCTATAGTTAGATGTAAGTCTCCAAGAAAATCTTTGAGGAAATGCTGGAAGTGTGGTAAAATAGGGCATTATAAGAAATATCTCAAGTCTAAGAAGGTTTAAAAACCAAATGGATCTGATAGTACCTCTTCCACAGAGGTGAAAACCTCCATTGGAGAAGGAGGTGATGTTTACCTGGAATCTACAAGTACACATGCAGACCGTGATGTACGGTTGATCGAATCAGGTGCGTCATACCATATCACTCCTCACAGGGAGTGGTTCTCTGAATATGAAAAATGTGATGGTGGTGATGTATTCCTAGGATATGACTCGACAACGAAAAATCATGGGACGTGGAAGGGTTAAGTTGATGCTAAAACATGGAAGGATTAAAACTCTCCCTGGGGTTCTTCACATTCCAAAACTACCTAGGAGCCTAATATATGTAAGCAAGTTGGATGATGCAGGACTAAATACTGCATTTGGAAAGAACACTTGCAAGATGGTACGAGGAGCAATGGTGTTGATGAGGGAGTTCGGTGTGGAACTCTGTACAAGTTGTTGGGAAGCACTTATACTAATGTGTGTAACAGTTCTGTTGTCCCTGAGCAGAGAAATGAAGGAGGCAAGATCAATACTGTCCCAGAAAAGAAGACCATGCTGTGCCATCAAAGACTGGGGCATATTGGAGAAAAGGGCCTTTGAAAATTACACAGTAAATGTATGGTTGAAGGTATGGCTAATTGCAATATGGATTTTGATTTCTATGAACATTGCATATATGGTAAACAGAATCGAGTAAGATTCCCATATGGTGCTAAAAGAGAAAAGGGGATATTAGATTTGATACACAATGATGTGTTTGGACCCATGCCTGTTCCATCACTAGGTAAGTCTGTGTATTATGTTTCATTCATAGATGATTTCTCAAGGAACACATGGATTTATTTTCTTAGAAAGAAAATTGAGGTATTTGATAAATTTAAAGAGTTTAAGGCCCTGGTAGAAAATTAGACAGAAAAGAAAATAAAGGTATTGAGAACAGATAATGGTGGATAATTCTACAGAAATGGATTCGAAGAATTCTGTAAGAAGTGTGGTATAGTAAGGTAGAAGACTACTCCATACACTCCTCATAAGAATGGATTTGCAGAAAGGATGAACATGACATTGATGGAAAAATCAAGGAGCATGCTCAGCGGTGCCAAGTTAGGACAGGAATTATGGGCAGAGGCAGTGGGTACATCATGTTACCTGGTCAATTGATCACCTTCATTAGCATTGGATGATAAAACTCCACACGAGATATGGACTGAAAATAAGCCTTCTCTTCAACATATTAGAGTGTTTGGTTGTGATGCTTACGTACATGTTCCAAAGGAAAATAGGAGTAAGCTAGATAAAAAGGTTGAAAAGTGTATCTTTATTGGTTATAAATATGGTGTGAAAGGCTATAAGCTTTGGAGCCCAGAAACTAAGAGGACTGTTTACAGTCGAGATTTTTTTTTTACAGAGGTAAAAGATGTGTCCAAATAGGATATCCTCTCAAGGCAAGATGAACCTGAGAAAATAGAGCTAGAGTTGGAGGATAGAAAATCTGAATCATCTGAAGAAGATGAAGCAGAAGAAGAAGAAGAACCTCATACCCCAGTATTGAGGAGATCAGTGAGAGATAGAAGGAAACCAGAAAGGTATAGTCCACCTGATTTCTGTTCCAATTTTGCTTTATCTATTATTGATGATGATCCTAGAACTGTTAGGGAAGCAGTGAATTCAAAGGATAGTAAACTATGGAAGAAGGTCATGGTTGAAGAAATGGATGCCTTGGATAAGAATGAGGCATGGGATATAATTGAGTTTCCAGTTGGAAGAAAATCTATTGGTAGAAAATGGTTGTTTAATAAGAAGTTTAATGTAGAAGGAAAAGTGCAGAAATACAAAGCTTGGTTAGTAGCAAAAGGTTATTCCTAGGTAGAGGGAATTGACTTTGGTGAGATTTTTTCTCCTGTTGCTAATTTATGCCCCCCCTGGTTACGCGCAGCGCCACGAAAATTTTGTTTTGGCAGTTTTTGCTATTTTTGGCGGTTTTCTAAATTAATCCTGGATTAAGGGATTAGGTTTTTGGTATCTACGAAATACCTAAAAACATTGTATATATTGTATGGTGAATGGTGAAATTCAATATAATGAAATAAGAAAGGTTTTCCCCAGTTGAGGGTTTCTGGTATAAATCTCTGTGTACTATGTGAATGAGCCATTGATTAATTTCTGTTTTGCTGAAGAATATATATGCATTGCTTTACTTCGCAGGTTTAAAACTTAGAGTATACATGTATCCCTTCCCATAGTTCCTCCAATTCAACTACCAATGGTTGTAGGTATATATCCATATTCTTCAATTGTCTTCTACTAGGGACTATAAGAGCCAACATAAGATGTTCATTATTCATGGACAACCATGGGGGGGATATTTTTATTGATCACTACTATAAGCTAAACATAATAGTTGGTGTTTTAGAGGGTATATGGGTTCACGCCATCCATTTCTATGCCGAGTCATAGACTTTGTGCTTCATCCTTAAATTTTTTGGGCCATGTATTCTCTATATGCTTCATGGCTATTGAATCTATTGGGATTCGCATAAATCTCGACTCAATTCTTTGCGAGGCATGCCATTCCTAAAACATAAGTAATTCTTCGCAATGAAAGAACCTTTGAATCCTTGGGATTATAGGCATGTGCCTCAATATCTTATGAGGAGGATCATGCAATTTACCATTTTATTTGATTTATTTTACCTATCATGCCCACGTTTCAGACATATCTCTTTGTCTACATATTCTCCTCTATATAGAATACAATCATTCAGACATGCATGCTATGATATATACTCAACACCCAACATTTTCAACAACTGATTTGCCTCTTCGCAACTACTGGACAAAACATTATCACTAGGAAGAACCTTATCTTTCAATATCCTACAGTTAGTGGGAAATAAAAATGGACAAGGTCATTTAACATTTATAAAAGAAACCATTTCTAATGTTGATTGTGTGACAAGATTTATCAAAATTAATATAAGGAACTTGTTGTTCAATTACCTCAATATTTCTGAGAAACATGCGTTTGACATGCCAAACTTTTCTTTCATGTTGTACAGTAACATTGTTATCCCAAGCTGGGTAGACTTTGACCGAGGACTGGATCCAAAGAGAGGGGTGGTGGAAGCAGATTTTAGGCTTTCGAAAATGGTATCATTAATATGAGAATCATCCCCTAGCTCATCGTTGTGGAATGCTCTAACAATATTTTCTCTATGGAAGTCATATCCCCTAATTAATCATCCATACAAACCTTTTTTTTATTGACTCCATTTCCAACTTATGAAGAACTATTATTATTGTAGTCATTCCTAATTGGTGAATCTAGACATAGTGGGAATTGAATAGGTGGTTGATTCAACCATTCTTGGTACGCTTCCTCTCTGAGTTGTGATCTCATTGAAACCTTCTCTCTGGTTGAAATTGTTGTGGACTGCAACAAAATATGGTAGGTAGGTCTCTCATCATCAGAAGAATCATAATTTCAAAAACATTGAACATTAGTACATTGATGATATTAATAAGCACAATGCAATAATTTGTTTGTTCAAATTACATTATACCAAAAAATTATTACCATTGCTAACCCAAGATTGCGACTAGAATATGGAATGCCACAATTGGTAGGGTAAAGCAGCTATCCATTTTCATCTACCAATTTCTTGTGGTATGTTTCTCTTGATAAGACCTTCCATTGTTTTTGAATTGGTACTGGAATATTTTCTGCATTTGAACTCGATTCTGAATCATGATCCTGTAAATTTGGATACATTTTTATTCATATTGACATGGATAAAAAAAAATCAATGAAATAATCGAAACATAAATAAAATAATTTAAACTTACTGGAGATAGAAAGGGACAACTCCACGATGGACTTTGAGCAATATGGAATGGGATGGAATTTGAAGAATTGGCCATTTGATCATATAATAAGGTTTTCTCTATGCATTTCAGCAAAATTAACAATAAATTTTCCTCTACATATCTAAAATAAATTTCGAGGACCATACCACAATCTGAGTTTGAAAATAGTTTTGAAACCATTTTTTAATAATAAGGAAACACAAAACGTAAAATGTATATTGAAGTATTGTAACTCATTTGAATTCATCATAAAAGATAATTTGAGATGAATATACTATTTATGTGCAAACAAAAGTTCAAATAACTTTAAAATCATCATGGTGCGCTTATAAATCACGAAAACACCAGTGTGCATATTAATAATAAGCACCAGTGCGTTGAAAAATTAACCACACCATGTTTCGAGATTTTGTTAATAAAAAAAAATTATTTCGCTGGTGTGTCAATTAATATGGACGCACCGGTGCATTATGTAATATGGCTGCACTGATGCATTACATAAATGCACCGTCGTGCTGAAAAAGTTTAAAAAACGTGATTTTTTTAAAACAATTAAAAAAAGAGCGGGAATCGAATTTCATAAATTCAATTAAATACTAAAAAGCTATTCACTATTTCATTATTTTGCAAAAGTTTGCAGGGGAGAGACTTGCAAGAGAGACATACGAAGGAACACTACGGAGGAGAAGAATACTTTGGAACCACAATATTATTCAGAATATGATAATTTGAAGGGTATGGTGATTCACTCTAAACCCTTTTCATAGAAAAATTCAATATTAAGAAGGTATTCATTATTTTTCCAAAATTTACAGGAGGAAGATTTTGAGGAGAGACATATCGGGGAGCACTGTGGAGAAGAATAATACTTTGGAACAACATAAATATTTAGAAAATTAGGATTTCAAGGGTATGGTGACTCACTCAAAATCCTACATTCAGAAAAAATAAAAATTCATGCAAAATTTCACCCTAGGGTTTAACTCCCTCTATGACTTCAGAATTAGGGCTTTTTCATTTTAGGTATTTTAGATCTAATGGGTTTGTTTTTCTATATATAAGTGTTTAGCATGTGATGCAAAGGGACCACTTATTACATCAGATCCCAAATGCATTCAACCCTTTGACTTTTAATTATTATTATTTTTTAAACAATTTGACATTTGACATTTTTTTAAACACATTTTATGATTTTTTGGTGCACCATTTCGAGAGAAACACACCGATGCATTAACGTCTAAGGAGCACCGATAAAGCCAATATATATATATATTAACGTCTAAGGAGCACCGATAAAGCCAATATATATATATATATATATATATATAATTTAAAAATTATGGTGCATAAAAGAAAATATCGCCAATGTTTTCTGATCTAAACAATATAAAAAATGTTGTCACATAATTTTTTAATTTTTCTTCTCATCGGTGTGTAATGTTTCTATTTTTTTTTTTATGAATGTTTAATTCTTTTGCTATGTTTTTGTTTTCTATTGTAGTCGATGTGATGTATTATATATATATCACATTGTTGTAATTCGAAATATTTAAAAAAAGAAATTAAATTGTTCGGTGTTTTTGGTTGTATGGAATGCACCGATGCGTTTTATGTAATAAACGCATCGTTGCTTTGTATATAAAAAGTGCACCAGTTACAATGTTTTTTTGCTGAAAAATTATGTGATTTATTTAGAAAATATATTTAATAATTTATGTATTGAATGGTACAAGTTGTACATTGAAAAAAATATGAGTGAGAAGAGTTCAAATAAGAAAATTTTTGGTCGACATAATGATGACACATCCAGATAAACAAAAAAGGCAAGTTCTCTATAAATTATATACAAAATTAATATGTTTGAACTATATGTAAGTTTAACTAATATGTATTGGTTAGTGTTTAACTAATATGTATTGGTTAGTGTTTAACTAATATGTATTGGTTAGTGTGTGCATGCAGGGCCACAAAATGAGGAAGATCGATAAGATTATTTATGATCTAAGTGCAGAAGAGTGTAAAAGCTTGATGGAAAAATTGAAGAGGGATAAATCAGGTGAATGAAAACATACTATTCAATATCATTTTTTTTTTAATTTTCATTAATAATATACTTAGGAATATTATATGACATGTTTCAAACAATCTATTAATTCACATATGTTTAATATTCTATAGGAACCAACAATGAGGGAACATAATGTCATCATAACAAAACAAAATTGATTAATATAAAAGATGTAAATGATGATGAATTGGTCCTTAGCTCATCTGGAGTGGTGTTGGAGATTAATCAAAGGGGGAAAAACTTTTACAGAATTATGAGGGATATAGTGGAACAAACGTATAGACATACTTTCCACTTACAATCTAGAAATCAATCCAATCATTCCAAGAACCAGGTCATATTTAAACTATAGGAAGCATTTCCAGAGAAATATTCAATGAAACCTATCAGAATTACAATAGCAAAAACATACAACAACAAAAAAGAATCATTCAGAAAGCAATATTCCTAAAAACACTTATATATATATTACAAAGTATTCATTTATTAATATATCATTTTTGTGATATTTAGCTTTCATATATCATTATAAAAATACTTTATGGTCATATTATTTTTTTAGGAAAATTATGAAAATTCCAGAGGACCAACGAACTGATATCCGAAATATGCTAGTAGGAATGTCCAAAAAAATGTACAAGGAGATGGTCAAAGAATTGGACATAATTGCATCAAAGGAGGAGCTATCTCAACAACATGCTTCAAATGTATGTAATCGTTGAATTTTTCTATTAGGTACAAATAATTAATTTAACAATAAATATTAATTTTCAAATATTCTGTTATAGAAAAGAAAAGAAAATGGAACTCATTATGCACATAAAACTGGATGACGAGGAAGAAAAGGGTTGATAGCAAAGTTTGCGAGTAATTGATATTTCCTTATAACAACGTATGTTTTATTTTTTATTTTTTGTATATTTTAAGTTGTTTTACAATAGCCATCCTTGAATGTTTTCAAACATGTGCTAACATACAAAGAAGAGCCATCAGAAAAATTGATTGACATTGGGTTAATTAAGGATTGTGAGTATATGTTGGCATATAAAAAATTTATTGTGGAATTTGTAATTATAATCTATGTTGTTTTACTTCTATCATTTTATAATTAATGAAACAAAAATAATACTTTGTATTAAATCTATGACTTATTATGTGGTATAAAAGTTGCAGGAAACAAAGTATGGAACTGAGGCAATAGAAGAATTGTTGAAACAAGGCATGAGATTTGATTTTGAACATATGTGTATGATTCATGAGTCAATTCTTTCTTTGAAGGTACGTTGCTTTTCAATTTACATTCGTGTATATTATTTATTTCAATTTTCATTATTGTAACCAATGTAGATAGACTCATTACAATTTATTTTTATTTTTGTAGATGGAATTTGAAGAAGAACAAAACAATCGAGGAAATCAACCAAACATTCAACAAAATAACCCAAGGCATGGAAGTAAATCGAGCACTAACAACAGTTCCAGTGAAGAATGATGATCAATATATTTGGATATTAATGCAAGCTGCAATTATGTTTTTTTGAAATAATTGTTTGTGAAAATTAGACATTTTTGTTTAATGTAATGGACGTAGTGTCCCAATTGAAAGACAAGGGATTACTGATAAGTGTCCCATTTTGTATGACAAATACTCTCTTATTCATATAATAAAATATGTTTTAATTTATTCTATTGCATTGTCCAATGCCATTTTGAAATGTTACATTACTGATTAAATATATGGATGACTAAATATTATAATGAAGAGATGCAAAATCTGATGATATAATAGATTAATCCAAACATCATATCCAAATTCAGTAATCAAAATATAAGATATATGTGAGTTTTTTGATAAATAATGGAATTAAAAAATAACAATAATTGCACTATCACAAGTCAATGTTTCTCAGTGTATTTTAATTATTAATCTCATCGACGTGTTTAACATAAAAACTCACCAATGCTTTTCATATGAAATGTGCAACGGTGATTTTATGTAATCGATTAACACTGGTTTCAATATTTATTTAATACCACAAAATTATATTAAAAAATTGGCCTTTAGTGCATTAAGCTTATTCGAAGCATCGATGCTTGTGTGTTATTAATACACACCGATGCTATTGTGTTATTAATAGGCACCAAGGCTTGTTTGTTACTAAAAAGCACCGGTTCTTTCAATTTTGAATGCACCCGAGGTTTTTACAGGTAACGTCGGTGCTTAATTATTTTTAACTCTCATGGTGAGTTTTACTGTTAAAACCCCGTACTTATAAGACAAACACCCCAGTGATTAAATATTTTACCGCCCTGTTGCTTGCATATTTTACTAACCTGGTGCTCGACGTTAAGTGTACAACACCGGTGTTGTAGGTATATGTACGCACCTGTGCTTGTTCCTTATACAAACACACCGATTTGTAAACATCCTCTAACACCTCCAGCCACCTGGATTTTTTTAGTTATAATCAAATTTCGTTATAGTATTCGCAAAAATATTCGCTATTGAAAATAAACGTTGTAGTGGAGGTTGTTTTGACAATTTTTGTCAATTTTGTAACATTAGAAACCTCTGCTAAAAGGTCTTTTCCTTGTAGTGTTTCCAACGGGCCATTTCGTATTCCTTTCATGATATCAAGCATATTGTAGATCCTTACCTCGATGATTTACCTTCCCATTCCACTCATCGAGAGGACCATATTAAGCATCTAATTAGAGCCATTTTTTTTTATTTCTCCATTATAATATTTTCTTGAACCCGCACAAGTGCATTTTTTGTGTTGAAACTGAAAAAATCCTGGGCTTCATTGTCTCCAAAGATGGAATTTGGGTTGATCCCTTAAAATTTGAGGCTATATTATCATTACCTCCTCCAACAACCCTCCACCAACTTCAAAGTTTTCAAGGGAAGACAAACTTCTTATGTTGCTTCATCCATAATTATGCAGAGGTTACAACATGATTTCTGTGTTTGTTGAAAAAGGATGTCCCTTTCATTTGGGATTAACAATCCCAATAATTTTTTGATGCTCTCAAACATGCGTTGAATCATACCTCATTAATCTATCCCCCCAATTACACATGAGATTATATCCTTTACCTTGACACATCCATTTCCACTATAAGAATGGTGTTGGTTCAAGAGGATGACAATGACCAACAACATATGATTTATTATCTAAGTAAGAGCCTCGCGGGCCCTAAAATGAACTATTACACATTGATAAGTTGGCTTTGGCATCTTTCATTGTTTTCCAAATATTTTGACATTACATTTTGCTCCGCTAAACCCCCATCATTGAAAATTTAAACCCTCTGTACCATATATTGACCCGTCAAGTACTAGAGGGTAAATACTCATGATGGATCATTATTCTCCAAGAATTAGATCTAGAATTTTCCAAATCCAAATCAAAGAAATCATTGGTTTTCATTGAGCTTATGTGTGACCTTACATGTACTAATGAATAAACTGATCCCATCGACTCTCTTCCTGACGAGTCGTTGTTCCTCATTAGAACGTCTGACCTGTGGTATGGAGACATCACTCTGTATATCCAAACCCAATGATTTTGGCCTGAGCTATCTCATGAATATCGTCATCACATTCATCATCATGTGAAACACTACCTCATTGTTGGTGAGACTTTATATCGTTGAGGTATCGACTCTATATTACGATGATTTTTAACTCACGAGGAAGCTGAGCATGTTCTTGATGACTGTCACTCCAGAACATGTGTCGGTCATCTTTCTGGGATGGATACAACCCATAAAGTCTTGTGCGCGGGGAATTTTTGGCCCTCGATCTTCAAAGAATGTATACAAGTCGTTAACAAATTCCCTCCTTGTCAAGTTTTTCATCCTAAGACATGCTCTCATCCCACTCCACTTCATCCAGTAGTTGTCATCAACCCTTTTACAAAATGGGGAATCAACTTTATGTAATTTAATACTACCTCAGCTGAGGGGCATGATTATATTATAGTCACAATTGAATAATTCACCAAATGGGTCAAGGCTATGCCTACATTCATAAAAAATGGAATAACTTATGCCTTATTCGTATTCAACCACATTATCAGTAGATTCAGAGTCATGCAAGCCATCGTTACTAATCACGACTCACACTTTTGAAACCACATGATGTCTGAGTTAAGGGCCAAAATGGGTTTTCTCCATGAGAAATCATCCCTATATTACCCCCAAGCAAATGGACAAATATAGGCCATTAATAAGGTCTTAAAAACCATGATCCAACAAATGGTGGGGGAAAAAAATCAAATTGGCACTTGAAAATATTCTCATCACTTTGGGCTTATAGGACTTCCATAAAAACTGTCACTGGGTTTACACCATTCCAATTGGTTTATGGCCTAGAGGCGGTCCTACCTATTGAATGGGAAATTACATCACTTAAAATAGCCATTGAACTTCTTCCAAACACCTCTACTGAGGAAGAACGATTCTTGTACTCGAAAAATATCTATGAGAATCGTCGTGATTTTTCTCTCGCTA
>ML803485.1:116227-152437 GCA_009831015.1 Picea engelmannii
AATGAAAATGTCTCCTTGGTATATATAGGAGACTAGGAGGTATAATTACAACTAATGGCCTAAAGCTGACATAAATAAAATAACATTACTAATCTAATATGCCCCAATTAAGGGGTAATGAGCCAATATTAGGGCTTAACACAGCATCTACCAATAATTGTAAGGGCAAACCAGCATGCAATCTCATACTCCTTGCATGCTCCATGATTGTCTTGTTCATCCTTTCCGACACACCATTTTCTTGTGGTGTTTTTGGAATTGTCTTCTCTCTATGAATCCCATGGTATGAACAATAATCATCAAACTCCTTGCTGCAATATTCACTTCCATTATCTGATCTGAGACACTTCAAACTTTTTCCTATCTCATTTTCAACTAAAGCTTTCCATTTCTTAAAAGTATAAAAAACATCATATTTTTGTCGAATGCAATAAACCCAAGTTTTTCTAGTTTCATCATCAATAAAAGTAAAATAATATCGAGATCCACTAAGAGATGATACCTGAGATGGTCCAAATACATATGTATGCACAAGCTCTAACCTTTCATTCTTCTTTTCTTTTCCGACTCTGAGAAATTTGACTCTTTTTTTTTTCCATAAACACAATGCTCACAGAAGTCCAAATCAATTTGTTTAAGATCTGGCAACAATTTTTTTTTGTGAAGTATTTGGATACCCTTCTCACTCATATGCCCTAGCCTATGATGCCACAGTGTTGTATCCACTCCTATAGAAGCTAAAGGGATATAAGAGTCAGTATTACCAGTACATAAATACAATGTACCTACCTTCTCTCCTTTTGCTATCACCAATGATCCTTTGATGACCTTCCACGTCTTATCTGTAAATATGGATACAAAAACTTCACTTTCCAACTGCCCTGTTGAAATTAGATTTTTCCTTAAATCTGGAATANGTCTTACCTCTTTCAACAACCATTGGTTTCCATTGCATTGCTTTATTTTTACCTTTCCCATTCCAACAATTTTGCATGGTGCATCATCACCCAAATGAAACTGTCCAAAATCACCTTTAACATAATCTAGAAAATGTTTCCTATGGGGTGTTGAATGAAATGAAGCCCCCGAATCTACTACCCAAGACTCAAAAATATTATCTACAGAAAGAATCAAAGAATCTTGTAACACATCACCTGTTACATTTGCTTCTTGATTTGTCTCTTGTTGTCCATCTCTTTGTTTCTTTGGAGCTCTGCAATATTTCTTCAGATGTCCTTTCTTCCCACAATTCCAACACTCTGTCTTTCCAAGTGTGGATTTGGATCTGCCCTTCCTAGAATTCCCATGGTTTCCTGAGCCCTTTCCTCTATCCTTTTGTCTTCCCCTGTTCTCCATGTTCAACGCATTACCTAATGTCTCACCTGTGCTTTTCCATCACATTTCCTCACTAAGGATAACACCAACAACATCATCAAATTTTAAAGTATTTGAACCAAAGATAGAGTTACTTACAGCCATGACCAAGACATTCCATCTTTCTAGCAATGAGCACAAGATTAGAAGATCCCTAACCTCATCATCAAAGTCCACTTTTACAGAACTTAGTTGATCTGCAACATACCCACCTTTTGACATCTTCATATTAAATAATCTCTTCATTAGAAATACCTTATTAGATGCCAAGGGTTTTTCATATAGTTTAGCCAATACATCCATCAGATCCTTTGTTGTCTTTTCTTTCGAAATATTGAAAGCCACCGACGTTTCCAAGATCAGTCGTATCGTTCCTAGAGCCTTTCTATCAAGAATCTCCCATTCTTCATCCTTCATGGCCATCGGCTTCTTTGCTACTCCACCCAATGGTAGGAATATATCCTTCTGATATAAATAATATTCCATCTGCATCTTCCATAACTGGTATTTTTGGCTGTTAAATTTCTCGACCCTAAACTTTCCATCTTCCGACATTGCTCCCACTTGAACCAAGAACCCTCTTTTCCTGTGAGTTACCTTTCACTCTGATACCAGTTGTTAGAAAAACAAGACCGCGGAGCAATAAAATAAAACAAATGCGGAAACAAAACACAGAAGATACACAATACAAGAGAGACACAAATTTACGTGGTTCACCCAGTGTGGGCTACATCCACCAGAGAATTTTCTAGGTCCTTCCTTTATTATTATCCAGCAAAATGAAGGGATACAACCTACAGCAAAACCCATTGTAACTTCCTCTTATTTCTCTCACAGTATCCTCTCTCAGAATACAATACTCGCCATAATGCATAGTTGTAATCCATTTCCCTCATAACAGAGGGTTGTCTTCTTGGGTAAAAAACCCTAACATAATTTATATCGTTAGATCTGCAACCTTATAATGAATGGTCCAGATTTATAATGAAATTACAATATAAATTTACAAGGCAATTTTTCCTTCGGGGGCCCACTTGCCCCTGAACCCCCCAGCCCGAGGGATAGGCCCCCCAGACCCCGCAAAGGGGGTACCCCCCCTCTGCAATCCCCCGTGTGGAAGAGTGTACATACTTCTAGAGTGTAAATTCTTCATGGGGTATAAACATGGATGAAAGCAAGGACCTATGAATCATGAACATAATCAAGCTCCACAACCAACATGAAATTGATCTCTTATGGGAGATGTTCTTGGTTGTTGTATTTGTCCTAGGAAGGTTACCTTGTAAATTCCATGGAAGTTACCATGGATATGTTCTTGTTTTTTTTCTAGGAAGGTTACCATGGAGGAATAATTGGTCACAACACTAGAAAAGTGATGTTCTTGCTTCTTGTTCTTGTATTTTTGTTTTGACTCTTGTCTTGGGCAGGTTACAAGCAATAGGTATGAAAGTGATCTATAGTGATGATTGTTCTTTTTCTTGTTCTTTTTCATGTTCTTGTTCTTGTTCTTATTCTTGTTCCAAGTAGGTCACATGTGATAACTCTAAGAGGGATCTATAGTGAAGGTTGTAGGAGGAAACAAATTATATGGTCTCTGGTTTGATACATGGAACAGACTATCTAGACATGGAGTTGTATACCTGATAGTATACATCCAGATCTTAAGGCGAAAAGGACAAAATTAGAAACTTATGGGAAGAAGAATAGTATTGTGGGATACAAATTGTTCCACACAGATATTGATAGTGAGGAGTAGAAGGCTCCATAGGATGATCATACAGTTCAATTTTTCACCCTTCAAATCACCAAGAAGAGTCAACAGAGCCAGAAGGGCTAGTGGATCTACCCAGAGACGTGGTTGTGACTAGGTATAGGCCAACGTGGCTTCGTGATACTTTGCAAGATGCAGTGAGACATGCATGTCTTCATGATACTCATAGTTTCTCGAGTTACATAGAGTCACGGTTATGAGGAGGAGGAGGTGGCTCCACCAATGGTGAGGAAAATTTCCTCACCAAGTACCAGCTCAGAGGGAGTGATAGTTCAAAGGGAGTCAACCCTTAGGATCCAGTAAGGAGGAGAAGCCTCCCAGTACATTTCATTGGATATCAAATGTCATAGGAACTCAATGGGTGCAGGAGAGAGCAGATGACTCCAAAGATTGTACGAACTCAGAGGGATTCAAGTTCTAGAGGGAGCATGCAGACTTAGAGTGAGCCTGATCTCATAGAGATTCATTTGGCTTAGTGGAACAATCGATCATTGAGAGGAAGTTCCCCCTCCGATTCATGGGAGAGAGACACATATTCTAGGACTGAAAAACACGTGTCATGAGCTGAGGAGGCCTATAGGAGATGTGAGATATCGTGGATATATACTGGGAGGATACACTTGTTTTAGTAGATATTTCTATAGTGACAAAAGAGGCAGCCAGTCAGAAGGAATGGGATACGGATTTTGTCTTAGTCACAGAGGGAGTAGCCAATGAGTCAGACTAGACAACAAAGCCTACTTCAATGACATAAGGAATTTTCCTCAGCATTCAAGATGGAGGATCTTGGACAAATGTACTATTTCTTGGGGTTAGAGGTGTGAAAAATATCAGATGAGATGTTCTTCAGTCAAGGGATACTGATGAGGTTTGATATGAAGGACTACAAGTCCATGAATACACCCATGGATACAAATATGAAGAATCTAAGTGATTCTACTTCAGATTCAGATTTGGTGCATCCCATGATGTATAATAAGTTGATTATATCCTTGATGTACTTGATTAACACTAGCATAAATACTTGCTCTGCATCTTGATCTAGTTCATGGTAGAGACAAGACACTACCATTGGGTTGTAGAAAATCATGTGTTGCGATACTTGCATGGTACAATCGGATATGGCATCAGATATTTCTCAGGTGGTGAAGTAAGGCTGCATGGATATACATATTATGATTGAGCAGAGAGTGTAGTGGATAGATTGAGCACCTTGGGGTGTTGCTTCAACTTGAGATTAGTTATGATTTTATGAAATAAGGTTTATGTAGCACTCAATACCGCATAGACAAATTATATCACAACCAATATCACAATAGGAAAAACAGTGTGGCTTTAGAAGATTCTTTTAGGAATTCAACCGAGACATGATGCAAAAGGGAGTGGTAAAGCTTCGGTATCCAGAGACGAACTTGGTGTGATGTAGAAGGACTTCCTCATTGAGAGGGAGTTTTGATGTTTTTTGCAACACCGTGCATACATTATCCTCTGATGGCCATGCTCACTTGGATAAGGAGAATGACCCAGGTGTAGTATTTATCCTTGATCATGTTGACTTGACAAGGACCGAAAAAAACTCGAGGTGCTGATGCATCTCTAGATGGAAATACTAGACTACAATTTTCCTCTGATGGTGATGTTGACTTGGATAAGAAGAATGGCCTAGGCATAGTATTTATCCTTGATCATGTGACTTGATCAAGGGATGATGAAGACTTGAGGTACATATGCATTGTACAAAAATTATCCTTCGATGGCCATGCTGACTTGGCTAAGGAGAATGGTCCAGGGAATTGATGTTCTCCATGTATTAGCATTGGGCACTATCCTCCGATGGCCATGCTTACTTAGCTAAGGAGAGTGGCCCAGGGTGTCGATGTTCTCCATTTATTAGCATCAATAATTCTTCTCATGTGGCCATGCCTACCTGGCTAAGAATAATGACCCAGGTGGGGTCTCTATCCTTGATCATGTGACTTGACAAGGACCATTGGAGACCCGAGGTGCTATGTGTGAGAAGAATACATCAACTGGGTGTTATGTGGGAGAAGTATATATCAAATGGGTGCTTTCCAGAGAAGACTACATCAACCAGGCTCAAAGACACTATTTCTACGATAGAAGAAATCCAAGTATGGAGAATGCCTCCCTCATTGAGAGGGAGTGTTGAAGATTTGCAAATTTGGGTAGTCATTCTCCATAAGAAAGTACAAGAAGACCCATCTACACCATTAAATAAATCCCATGAAGAAATTTCATACCACATAAGTGAAGTTGGCCTCCACAAGTAAAAGATAGAAAGAAATAAAGTAAAATTAAATATCCAATAAGAGAAGTGGTGTTGGTTTACAACTTCTCTCTTCTTCTATTTGAGTTATTGACCCAGGGTTCATGTCATTCGGGTTTCCAACAAAGCCTCTAAAACTATCATCCCTTCTGGTTTTCAGAAGGCAACATAGTACATAGAATGCACTGCGCAATCTCACCCCAGATAGCTTTATATTGGTGGCTATAAGACTCAGGCCTTTACAGCCTAGTATTGAGTATGAGATAGGGTTTTGTTAGCCAGAGCCATGCATTAGGACTTATGAAAGTAATCTGATTATTCCTCACAGTTCCATATATGTATTTCATAGACTATTTCCCAACAACATAAACTTATCTATAACAATGTATTAACTCCTTTATTAGCATAACCATTAACTGTTTAAAGAAAGTAGAGAGATGCATACATTCATCATTTTACACAAATATTACCGTGGTTCACCCCCTCCTAGGCTACATCCACAAAGATTTGGCTCTTGGATCTTTTATTATGGTAGTCTTGCATTTCCGGCATCATGCACTTACAATTCCCCTCTTATGGGTAAGATCTATATGAGGCGAACTAGATCGCACCAGGATCTACAACCTAAGAAAGAATCCTGATATCTACCCTATATCCTCCTTTTTGGCTCAAAAACTTACAAATATGGTACATAATAGTCAATATCACATATCGAATCTGCTCATGCGTAACTACAGTAAAAGATGGGATACCAATACTAACACCCCAAGCTAATACATAACTTTTCAACACAAAACGGTCGAACATTTTTCATGATACCTATGCATCTATATTTATACATTTTGGGTTATTCAGCCTTCTTACCAAAAAATTAACAAAACCCTAACCCTACCGATGTTAGGTCTTCTTCCCTTGCACGCGTGTTGTTCTTCCTCCAACTATCGCTTTCCTTGTGCACACTTTCTTGCATGCGTGCATGTTGTTCTTTCTCCAGCTGTTACTTCCATTTATGCATGCTTTCTTTCCCATGATCGACCTTCTTTCCACTTCGTCCTTGTACCAACAGGCTCCCAACACTGACATGTGACTCGTCTTGTGTCACCTAACCTTTCTGAGATTCCTCGATCTCTTGGGTGATTATCTGGAACTTTTCCCTCAGCTCTACTGCTTTTGTCAATGCCTACATAGTCTTCTCCTTAATGGTATCCACTACCTGAACTGCCACTTTGTTTCTCAATAATCCTGCACATTCTGCTTGTGTCTGTGCTATTTTTTTTCTAGCTCCTTCTGCCTGTGTGAGCACTTCTTCTACCCATTCCTGCAGTGGCTCTATCATAGCCTGATGCTCTTGTTTTTGTGTTTGCACAGTGATAAGTTGTGCCTGCATATTTTTTATCTCCTACGTCCCTTTGACTCGTTCTAGGATTGATATGGTCTTCTATATCTGCTTGAGTTCTTGGATCGCTGCATTGATCCTTTCCTCCTCCTTGTCCCAGTGTTGGACCTATGGATCCTCCTCCAACCTTGTCGAAAGTTTCCTTGTTTTATCGCATAATTCCGCTGCTGTGATAACCTGCTACACTATCTCCTGCACTTGCGTTGTTTCTTCCTGCTTCCTTTTCTCCTTTACTGCCAGTGGAGTTGTTGGTGTGAGATGTTCTCAGAGACCTTTGATCTCTTTCTAATATGAATCAATTGCTTGCGCAATCTGGTCGATATTTTATGTGGCTAGAAGTTCGTTTACTTGCGCAATGATTGTAAGTTTCTCAAAAATTTATCCCACCCTTCGTTCCAGTTCGCTTCTACATTGTTTCTCCTCCTCTGTTTCAGATTTGGCCTATTTGCAAACTGTTTCCAGCGCTTCTTGCTTCTTCATTGCTTATTGTAGCTCGACAAAGTTTTTATGTGCCCGAGACTGCATCTCGTGGTCGATGCTAACCTACAATTTGTATAGTGCCCTTGATGGCATCCATGTCAAAACCAATTCGATGTGGTCCAAATCCTTCAGTGGTATCTATCCCACGATTTCGTCCATTCTCAGCATGCTAGGTTTTATGTAGACTGTTGTGTGTGCGTGTGGCATTGGAAGGAGTAGGTCTCATTCTTCCATCTCCATTATTTCATTGTTTTGTGTTGTCAATGACTCTATGCCTCAGCTGCTACTTTCGCTCTGGGCCTCCCCAAGTGTATTGAGGAGCTTTCCCATTTCTGCCAACTCTTTTTTAATTTTATCCCTGTGATGTGCTATGCGATCGAAGTCTTTCACTAGACAGTCCTGGATTATTCGGGTGATCATTTCTCCATATTCCTTTTTGATCGTATAGTCCAATGATGATCATTGCACATTTGATTTCTTGTGTGTGCCTGTTGCTTGTACAATTGGTGTCTTAGTTCCCCTGGGTACCTGTGTGATAGGGTTTGGGGCGGTCTCCTACGCTCCCTTAGCTTGTTTCAGTTGTTCGTTGATCGCTTTCTGTCCCTTATGGGTTCCTATCTTCTTTAACCCTTCATCTGCCTGAGTCATCTTGTTTTGGCTCGTCCTAGGTTTCTTGGGCACTGGGGCTTCCAGAGGCTGTGTTTCCGCCTGCGCTACCTCTCCTTCTGTTGTTCTTTCTGGTACTTCCTGGTTAATGGTTGGGATCCTCCATTCGTCAGGACATTCACTGATGACCATGTTTATATCACCTTCTGTTATGTAGTAGCACATTGACAACCACTATCTATCTAGATCCTTCCTTGGTTGTATCCACATTGCCTGTCGTGAGGCCCAGAAAGTGGCAATGTCCGCATATCGCATGATATCCTCTGGTGTTATCCTCCATGATTGGTTGGTGGCTTCCTGTATGTCCCATAGGTATGCTTCAAATATGGTTCCATTATCCCTCTTATGCCTGTCCCGTGGCCCATATTTCAGTAATAGGTATCTCGCTCCCACTAGTTGCGGTCTAGTGCAAAAAACTACATACTCTGGTTCCCGCCATCCCATGAAAGCTATTAGGGTGATCAGTCACGAGTAATGGAATTTTGTACCTAGATCCTATGCATCCTTGCATTCTACTTGAAACAAGTTCAAGAGATATGGCACCCAGCTCATAAAGGTGCCTTCTGTGCACTAAGCTGCAACTGTGATGACTCTTCTGGTACTTCGTCTATGCGGCATTTTCTTATTAATTTACAGGCTAATATTTTTTCTCCCAATTGTGTGGCTCCATTGTTGATCCGTTTGATTTTGATGCCTCTTCTTCTCCTGGCGGTGCCATATTTCTTCTTTATTTCTTCTGCTAATGCTTTCTCCTTGGATTTATCGTCTAGAATCAGCGCGGGATCCATACCCTGGGTGGGTAGTCCTGTTATTTGCACGATAAGATCAATAGTTATGGGGATGGATCTGTCCAACCATATATATCCTCTGTGTGTGACTGCTAACATATATTTGACGTATGTTGTCGCATACTGGCCTCTGTGAAAGTGTGGTAGCTTCAATAGACCTAAGATTCCTGTTCTGTCCAGCCCAACTGCCCAATGGTGTGGTTGGATGATTGTTTCACCCAGTTGGTTTACGATTATGGTCTACATAAAAACCTATGGCATAATTTATGGGTACTTGGTTTCATGTAATACTTCATGGTCAGAATACTTGAGCTTCCCGACGCGACCCAGTGGTTGTGGTTCTACCTGTACTCCAGCTGGTATGCATGGTAGCACAATTTCTGCTGTGGGTTTCTTGCGAGGTGAGCTTGGTATTTGAACTTTGTCTTCCTATTGTGGTGGTTGGTTAGAAGTTCCAACAACTCCCAGTTGCTCCCCTATAAGCCATTCTGGCCAACCCGAGGTAGTACCAGCGGCCTCCTCTGTTGGTTGACCTACGATGGGTATATGTGACTCGTCTGGTTGCACTACTTTTCCCAAATTCTGTGTCATTTTGTTAACTTCCATGATTGCTTCTGTGCTTTCTGGTTGCACTTCCCGTTGGGTTTGCGCTTTCTTGTTCTGAGGCTCCTGCGTCGCTATTGGCATAACCTCTTCCATGGAATATTCTTTTGGTTGTTGAATCTCTTCCAGTATCGGTGTAGAGTTCACTGAAATCATCTATGGGGATGGGATCTCGCCGATATCGATGATCTCCGACTGCTACTACTTGTTTTCTTCCAGTGGTCCTCATGACCTAGTTTGAACCCTGGTTGGTTTGGCTGTCTGGCCTGGTTATATGGGCTTCGGTGGTGCCATAGTGGTGGCTATCGAACATTTGTTGAGTTTGAATGAATTTGGTGAGCTCGGTGGCTTGGCTCTTCTCGTTCTGGCTATTGTGGTTCTTTCTCTATTCTCCTTTCGTGAATAGACTAGTTTCTTCCATGCTCGCATGTTGTATAGACTTGTCACGAAGCTTGTCGAGGACGCTTCTTTCATGATGCGATTAATGCACCATAACTATGGGTTCAATGCATCTGCGACAATTTTGTACTTTCCATTATGCTTACTTTTTCATTTCGAGTTGGTGTGTTTAATGTGATGTTCCATCAATCCTTACCATGCTTTAATTTTGTCTCGTGTTGTCCCATCAGCCTACTTTCACCTACTTTCCGTGGTGGGTGGTCGACTGTCCTTGTACAACTTTAGTCGGCTCCCATGTATGATTCCTCTGAGGTATGTGCTTGTTAAATATCTTGATTGTATATCTCCTTCGTCTATTACATATTTTACCTTGTATGGTCCTAACCAATGCATTCTCATCTTTCCTGGGTGCCGAAATGAGTTTCTTTCCTATAACAATACTAGGTATCCTTCCGTGAACATCTTCTTCTTGATGTGTTGATCGTGCCAAGATTTGTCTCTGTATTTTTGCACTTGTTGATGGAATCCTGCCAGGATTTAGTCTTCCTCCATTGACAGTAGTTGATTCAGTCTTTCCTATATTGCACCTTGTTCTGTTATTTGTGTGATAGATGCTACCTGTAAAATAGGTATTAAAAACTCTAATGGAACTACTGCTTCTTGGCCATAGACTAGTTTGAATGGTGTGTTCCCTGTCAATTTTTTGCATGTATTCCTATATGCCCATAATACTGCTGGTACTTTGAGGTCCTAGTCGTCTATGTTGATGTTACAGATCTTTTTTAGTGTGTTTTTGATAATTTTGTTGAAGGCTTCTACTGTGTTGTTTTCTTGTGGATGATATGGTGTGCTCTTCTGATGATGAACTTCAAACTCTTCGAGCATCGCATGGATGGTGTTGTTTATGAAGTGCATGCCTTGGTCACTCATCAAAACTCTTGGGCACCCGAATCTGGTGATTACTTGTTCAAATAAGAAATGTGCAGCTGTCTCTGTGCTGCAATCTTTTACTGGTGTGGCTTCCGCCCATCTTGTTAGGTATTCCATCACAGTGATGATGTATCTTTCCCTTGTCCTTTTGGCTGGTGGGTTAATTGGTACCACAAAGTATATTTTCCATTTTTCAAATGGCTGTAATGTTACTTGTGTTCGTAGTGACATCCTGTCCCTTCTGTTGGGTTTGCCTACCCTTTGACAGACATCACATCGTTGACAATATTCTTTCGAGTCTCTGTGGATCATTGGCCACCATAATCCTACGCGTAGTACCTTCTGTGTGGTAGATTTTCCTCCATAATGCCCTCCTTCTATTCCCTCATGGGATTCTGCTAAAATTCTTGGTCATTCGTGTTCTAATACGTACCTTTGTAAGATGCTATCAGCTCCCATCTTGTATAGATGTCCGGAAATCAATTGATAGTCGGCTGCGCAAACTACCAAGTTCTTCTTTTGTGCGGTGGTATATTATTGCGGCGCGATACCTGTGCTCAAGTACTGGATGATATCTGCAAAGTAGTCATCACCAATCTATACTAAGAATAACTGTGCATCCGAAAAGTTGTCTTCTAAGTTCATGGGTTCTTCTCCATTTGTGACCCTTGACAGGTGGTCAGTTCCTGCATTCTGTTTTCTTGGTTTGACTATTACTTCGAAGTCAAATTCTTGAAATAACAATAGCCATCGACAGATTCTCCCCCCCAACACTCGCTTGTTGACTAGGTATTATTGCTCTGTAAACAACTTAAAATGTTTTCCCAATAGGTAATGTCTGAATTTCTATAGTGCATAAACCATGGCTAGGCCTTCTCTTTTTGTCGTGTTATAATTTTGTTCTGAGTCTAATAATTTTCTGCTTGCGAACGCTATCGGGTGATCCAGGTCTCTCGTTCCAGGTTGCGCTAAGATATCTCCAAGCGCTATCACTGATGCATCTACATGCACATGGAATGTATTTTCCCAGTATGGAAATACTAGTATTGGTGTAGTAACCATCTTTTCCTTTAGAGTATCCAAACCGTGTTGACACTCGTCGTTCCATTGGTATTTAGTATCCTTCCTTAAACAATTTTTCCATTGGTTTTGTGATCTGCGCATATATTTTGATGAATTTTTGGTAGTATCATGTGTGTCCTAACGTTGATCTTAGCTGGCAGACTATTTTTGGTGCTGGTAAGTTCACAATGACTGTGATCTTTGCTGGATCCACTAGTAAGCCTTGTTTGCATACTATATGGCCTAGTAATATTCCAAACGGTGTTCCAAATATGCATTTCTTGAGATTCAGTGATATCTGGCACTGTCTGCATCGTTCCAACATGAGTCGTAGCACTTCCACATGGTGTTTCAATAGACAATAAACTGTCCAATAATCCAGGTATACTTCGAGAAACTAATGGATGAATTCCTTAAATGTTGCGATGACCACTCTGGAAAATATGGCGGGTGCATTCTTCAGTCCAAACAACATGATTGTGTACTGATAAGATCCCCATTATGTCATGAACATGGTCTTGTGTCTATCCTCCTATGCTATTTTAATCTGATCATAGCCTGAGAATCGATCGGTGAATGAGTATGATTCGTGTCCCCCCACATTCTCTAACACTTCATCCGTGAATGGTGTAGGGAATGAGTCCTGTAGGCATGCATCGTTCAACTTCCTCAAGTCGATGCAGATCCTAATCCCTCTTCCTTGTTTCTTGTTATGTACTAACATCGGGCTTATCCATTATGATTCCTTGACTGGTTCGATTATGCCAGCTTTGAGCATCCAGTCGATCTCCTCTTTAACTTTCTATTTATATATGGGGTTTAGTCTATATGGTCACTGTCTAATCGATCTCGCTTCAGGTCTTTGTGGTATCTTCATCTCTCCAATTTCTCCTACTATACCCTTCATCTCCATGAATGTAGTAGGAAACAAGTCGTTGTATTTGCGCAACAACTCTGTGATGCTTTCTATTTTTGGCTCATCCTAGTAGTCTCCAATGCTGGCCATTTTGGGATGTTCCATTGTTTCAATGTTAACTTTATTTACCTTAATTGGTGCGGAAATCACTTCGTATTCCATGGGTGGTCCCTCCACATCTCTTTTTCCTTCTACTTCTTCAATCTGAATTGACGCAAATCCTAATCCCTCTTCCTTGTTTCTTGTCATGTACTACCATCAGGCTTATCCATTCTGATTCCTCGACTTGTTCGATTATGCCAACTTTGAGCATCCAGTCGATCTCCTCTTTAAATTTCTATTTATAGATGGGGTTAAATCTATGTGGTCACTGTCTAATCAATCTCACTTTAGGTATGTGTGGTATCTTCATCTCTCGCATTTCTCCTGCTATACCGTTCATATTCATGAATGTAGTAGGAAACAAGTCGTTGTATTCACGCAACAACTTTGTGATGCTTTCTATTGTTGGCTCATCCTAGTAGTCTCCAATGCTGGCCATTTTGGGATGTTCTGTTGTTCCAATGTTAACTTTATTTACCTTGATTGGCGCAGAAATCACTTTGGATTCTATGGGTGGTCCCTCCACATCTCTTTCGTCTTCTACTTCTTCAATATGAATATCGTGCGGGTCATCTTCGTCTGGTGCTTCCTCTTGTACATGGTAACATGACAGTAGTTCCTTGACTGTCTGCTTATTTTGCTATTGTTCTTCTGTGATGGTCTCTGTTTCTGGTTCTTTGATGAATATTACTCCTCTTATCCATTTTAAGGGCTGCATCTATGTTGGGTTTCTCATGCTCGAACGAGAAAGTGGCTACGAAATTCTGCTGCAATATTTGCCATGTTGTAGTTCCTTTGCGCAATTCTTGGTCTGTGTACCAGTTCGTTGGTATTCCCTCTAAAGTATGTATGAAGTGATGAGGCCATTCCTTTGGTGGTATCATTTTCCATAGCGTCTTGCATGCCTCCAAGTGCTCCTATGGTGCTCTGTGTCCATCGTAGTTCTGATGTTTATTTTTTTCCTATTCTGCGCCAAACCTTATGCGCAGTAAACACTTACATTTATACCAGTCTATGATAGTCTCCTTGTGTGCACCCCACCATATTGCGGGTGTGGCCTTCAGTGCTAAATCCAATGCTAGTAGTCTCTGGTTCTCTAATACTGTGTCTTCATATTGTGTCAATAATGTTTCCAAATCATTTAGTCCGTGGAAACTAGGTGGTTCTCTGATTTCTATGCCTATCCACCATATTGCATGGTCTATTCTTGCACATATTCTCGTGGATACTTTGTGTAGTCTCTCCTGCTAGTTTTCTAACCTGATGTCTTATTCTATTGCACGTGAATTAATGCTCCACCAACTGAGTACCCCGTATGCAGTTGGGTTTACGTAATCCTCCTCATGCGCAGTTGTCCTGTACAACTGGTCGATCTCCTCTAAGTCCAGGCAAGTGGGTTCTATGAACCTCTCCCCTTCTGATGGGTCGATTGGTGCTATGACCATGTAATATCCAGATTCAAATGTCATTTATCTTGTTTTTAAGTTAATTATGGCCTGATTATCAAATGCCCAATCTAGACCGAGTAGTGTCGGGTAAGCTGTTGTGTCATCTACTATTTCGATGACTTCAAAGTTTGCTTTAGTGCACACTCCATCAAGTTCTATTGTTACTCCTTTTAGTCTACCTATTGGTAGGACTCTATACTGGTTGTCTAGTTTTAATTGGACATTTGAGTATCCCAATGTGGGCTCTCCCATGCATTGCCAGGTCTTCTTGGGTAGCACATTCACTTCGGATACTAGGTCTAGTATAATTTCTCTCATATTGAAATCCCTAATGTTGGAATTTAGTCTAAATTCTCGACTTGTTCTTCTTCGGGTGTGTGGGTGATTGACGTTTTTTGGTTTCAGGTTTTCTTCCATCTCACTGCTAAATTTATCTAGTATGTTTTGCAATATTTTCACAGATTAAGGATCACTTAATATTTTTACGCATGATTGCAAAAAACCTTTGATTTTACTTACCTGTTCCTTGGGTTGCATTCCGTTGGTATGATCCATCGATGGTGGCATCTCATATTCTGAGACTTATTTAACTAGTTGCGTAGCGGAAGTCGACACTGTGTCCTCCTTTTGAAATTCTTGTCTGGCTTCCCTAAAAGTATGCTTTTCTTTAGGCACATCGAACTGCTTCTTGGGGTTAGTGTTATTCTTTATCCATTGGTTCTGTGCTGGTTCCTGTCAAACTGCGTAAGTTCCTATTTTCGTTCCTCCAAGAGTGATTATGTTGATGTTCCATCTATCGTCCCTTTCTTCGGTGGAAATCCACTAAACATTCTGCTTATTCTGGTTCCTTTTTTCTTGAATCTTTACTAGTAGTGTCAGACATTCCTTTGTATCGTGGTCTTATGCACAACAATACATACAAGTCGTTGGCAGCATTGGACATTTCCGTGCATAATGTCCCGGTTGCTGACAATTGTGACATGTGACTGGTCCTCTACCATGTTCGAAACCTCCTCTGGCTCATCCTCCTTCTCTGTAGCCCGTGCGATCACCTCTCAACATGTTATACTATGGTGTCTGATTATACTGCGCAGTATTGTACTGGGGATGTGTCGAGTTATACTATGGCTGCACATTATTGTATGGTTATTACGCAGTATTATATTGTTGCTGCATAGTGTTATATGGGGTTGGGGCTTGATTGAACTGGGGCGCTACTTACCTAGTCATCATTTCGGCCTGTACTCTATATGCCTCTGAAGTTCTTTCCAACATCAGCTCCACAGTTCTGCAATATGTTTCATCGTGGCCCACTGACTTACAAAAGGTGCAATATGAATTCTTTCGAATTGTCTGGTACTTTTGCATCATCATGCAATGATAAGGGTCGTGACCCAGTTTCTTGCATATTTTTCACCATAATCCTCCCTGTGGTAGTGGGTTTGGCATACCTGTTGCCATATACTGCGCGAATGTTGAGAATTTATACTTGTGGTGTCCTTACTTCCTACATGTGGTGCACCAAACAACTTCTCGTTTTTCCTTGTTCTTATTCTGGTTCAACTCAAATGTTAGATTCTTATAATCCTCCTTCAATTCCTCAATGGTTGGGTCCGTCTGCTGGTATTGGTTCTCTTCCAGTTGTAGGGCTACCTGCAGAGCCTCTCCCTACTTTTGAAACTTCTACTATCGTAAGGGATATTTTAGATGTGGGAGTAGTGAGTTGACAAACAGGTGTCGATGTTGCATCTTGATCATAAGGTATTTTAGTTTTCCCTTCAGTCGCTTGAATCTCTGATCAATCTCCCATACAAACTCTCTTGGTTTCTATATTATCTCAATCATCTATTTCATGTATTGATCCTCTGATCTCGGCTTCTAGAACTCATTAATTAGTAGCTTTTTAATGTCTTCCAGTGTCCTCATCATCCCTGGGGCATTATTTGTGTCTAGAATCATGTACCATCCTAGTGCACGGACTCTTAGTGTGATTACTAGCTGCACGAGTTTGGTATCTTCATCCATGATCTCCTTCTCTTCCCAGGTCTTTGCACAAATAAAAAAATGCTTCTCAGGGTCTTCTGCTACTTCTCCTCTAAACTCTTGTAATCTGATCGTGGGATTGTGTCCTGCCATCCTAAATATTGAACTACTAACTCCGTCGCACGGTGTAGATACTTGAATAGTACTACCTGAACTGGCTCCTCCAGTTGTTTCTCCTTGTGTATATGTACTTCCTGCTATTGGACTTCCTTCGAACTTCGGTTGTCTAAACAATGGTGTTCTCTTTGGTGTATTGGTCGCACATGGGTTTATGGGTTCCACACTGACATTAATATGGATAGGATGGTTGCCTTCTCCTCCTGTTCTTGGGTCTTTTCTTTTCCTCTCATAAGTTGTGCATAGGATTTCATCAATCTACTCCATAGCTCGGAGATCCTCTACCTCTTCCTCATCACTCTCCAAGCCCTCCCTCGCAGCTACAAATCTCTTCTTGGTATTCACCTTCTATTGGTAGGGTACTCCGCTACGTGTCATTCTTGATGATGCCAAGATCCACTTAAGTTGGTCGTCATCCATCAATATCGGGTCCAAGGGTTCCTCCTCCTTATTTCCTCTATCCTTACCTCCTTCCATTTATCCTCTCTCTGTCAGTGCTTCCCCTCTTCCCCCATGCATGCATGGAAGTTTACCTGTCGGATTCCATTGTCATTACACCTTTTTTATAAAGCAGTATCTTAATAGAAGTATACAGTGATTAAATGTACCTTCCTCAAGGTTCATGTAGAAATTATTTCTCTAATGCGCTGTATGACTTCACTGTGTCGACTGCAAACTCTATTATGAAGCCTGCCACAATACTGTCAAGACAAAAGTCTACTGCGTGGGTGAATTTGTTGTTCACCTGCTGTAACTGCTCAATCTATATCGGGGTCCAATATAGCTGTCAAATCTGGTTTGTCGCATGGTTATCTTTCAACCTTAGTATCCACTCCTGCAGTAGATGTGGAAAATCATAGAAAAAGACTTCATGTAAATCCATAAACATGTATTTATCCAGATATTTACGAGGTGTGATGCTAGGGTTTCTATTGTCTTTTTGGGAAAACTCTATCTCTTTGGTTCTCAAACAACCTTCGATTTCTACTTTTGTGGGGTTCCAAGGTCTCAACATTCCCTTCTAATGGCTTGGTGGTCTTATTGTTTCATTCATTATTTTCGCATGCACTCTATCTCACCTACTCAGTCCTTTGTTGTTCCTCTTAACATGACAACATAACCATTTGTTGGTTTACAACTGTTCTCTTCTTCTATTTGAGTTATTGACCAAGGGTTCATGTCATTCAGGTTTCCAACAAATCCTCTAAAACTATCGGCCCTTCTGGTAACCTAGAAGGCAACACAGTACATAGAATGCACTACATAGTCTCACCCGAGATAGATTTATATGGGTGGCTATAAGACTCAGGCATTTACAACCTAGGATTGAGTATGAGATAGGGGTTTGTTAACCAGAGCCATGCATTAGGACTTATGAAAGTAATATGCTTATTCCTCACGGTTGCATATATGTATTTCATAGACTATTTCCCAACGACATAAACTTATCTATAACAATGTATTAACTCCTTTATTAGCATAACCATTAAATATTAAAAGAAAGTAGAGAGATGCATACATTCATCATTTTACACAGATATTACCATGGCTCACCCCCTCCTGGGCTACGTCCACAAAGATTTGGCTCTTGGCTCTTTTATTATGGTAGTTCTGCATTTCTGGCGCCGTACACTTACAATTCCCCTCTTATGGGTGAGATCTATATGAGGTGAACTATATCGCACCAAGCTCTACAGCCTACGAACTAATCCTCAAATCTACCTTCTCTCCTCCTTTTCGGCTCAACAACTTACAAAAATGGTACATAACAGTCAATATCACATACCGCATCCGTTCATGCATAACTACAGTAAAATATGGGATACCAATACTAACACCCCAAGCTAATACACAACTTTTCAACACAAAACGGTCAAACCTTTTTCATGATACCTACACATCTATATTTATACATTTCTGTCTCTTCAGCCTTCTTACCAAAAATTACCAAAACCCTAACCCTACCGACGTTAGGTCTTCCTCCCATGCACACATGTTGTTCTTCCTCCAGTTGTCGCTTTCCTTGTGCAGATTTTCTTGCATGTGCACGTGTTGTTCTTTCTCCAGCTGTTACTTCCATTTCTTCACGCTTTCTTTCCTAGGATCATCCTTCTTTCCATTTCGGCCTGGTACCAACAAGTGAGCCCCACATGAAAATATAGGTGATTTGACAAGTATAAATAGAGGCAAATTCATTTCATTATGACACACATTTCTCTCCTCATATAATGCACACTAGGCAGTTGCTTTGTCCTAGTTGTCTCATGCCAACTACATTTCATGGTCTCTTTACTTATGTTCTATCTTTTGGAGAGGCCATAGGATTGGGGGAAGGATATTCTTGGTTTTTCTTGGTTATGTTATTGAGGCACTAGACTTGGGAATGACTTTCTATGTATGGTATTTTTGATATGGTGATGGTGATGTACTAGTAATATCTTGGATTGAATTATTCTATAAGAAATGTTGTTGGGTTTTATCCCAAGGTTGGGTTTCCCATGATAAACTCTTGTGGTATTGTACTGTGTTCTTGTGTCTACTATGCATGGTTAATATTTATAGATCTTGGTATTTATGTTGCATTGTTGTAGTTGATATTTTCAGTGTATAATTATTCCTCGATAACTATGGTATAAAAGTAAATCTTATTTTTTTTATCATAAGGCAATAACTATCAATATATGAGAATCATAAAAATCAACAAGGACCACCTCCTAACCGAGACATAAGACTAATGCATTGCTCCATTCATGGCTCATACAAAGGTTTCACAATCATCTCTATCCATGGGCACATCAAAGGCACCCACTCTAACAAGAATGATACTACAATGGATCCATATCTAAACTGTTTCTGCCTCCCTATCTTGCACTTGGTGTTTTGATCTTTCAGATTCACCAACAAATTGTTTCTTCCCCCTCCCAGTCAAGCTGGTAACACAACGATAGTCACAAAAACTACTAAACCTACATTTTCAACTTATCAAATGAGGAGCTCTTCCATACCTCTCACCAGGGGGACTTAGATTTAGGGGGACACCCTCAGCTACGATGTAATATTCAAAATGGGGGAAACAACCAGTTTAGGTGAAATCCCTTACTGGAAACCAACCAAAAACCTACGGGAAACATGCTCCGTCAAGCCCCTCCATCACTACTACTACAAGACTTTATAATAGACTACCATATCTGCGAGTTGCAAACACTCCATGGGGTCAATATAATCTAACGAGCATACCTACATAAGGATATTTACCCACTCAACCGACAAACCCCATGTTTCCTACTCCTCAACCCTCTCAACCATAGTATATAGGAGGAACATCAGGTTTTACCATGCCATCACAACCAGTATATGGTCCTACTAGTATACCCATGTTGTATCAATACTACAAGTATCCAAAAGACAACCAACAACTTCCCTTTTTTGCTACATGAGATTTTCCTAATTTTTCGCATTTGACTAATGATCCCATACAACATGCCCCATTCTAACCATTGATTCCTGCCACCCTCTATATCCTTAAATTTGATGGGAATCTTCGAGAAGATCCAAAAAATCATGTAATGACCTTCCATATTTTGTGTTCTTCCAACTCTTTGATGGATGATTCCATTCTCTTAAGACTTTTCTAGAGAAGTGTTATAGTTTCAACAACAAAATGGTATATTGAGTTGTTGCGATGATCCTTTGGCAACTTTAACTCCCTCACTAAAGATTTTTTGACCCATTTCCAACTGCCAATCCAATATGAGACTGGTATCGAGATTCTAACCTCGTTGAGGCAATGCACCTCCACTCATATATATGATCATATTCATGAGTGGAGGCAGCGACGAAGGTTGATTAAAGCTACAATTCTGAGCCAACTCTTGGCAGATTGGTTCACTAAGTCACTCTTACCACCCATTGCTAGAGATTTCTCCATGGGAGGTGTTGTCACCGAAGATAAATAAATTAGTTGTGCTCAATATTTGGACCTGGTGTCTTCCGAGTCCAACACACTTTATGATCTAATTTCTAAATCTCCCCGTTCATCAAACGATCTTTCAATACCATCCCCGGAAGCCCATGCCGATGGCATGATATGTTCCACAAAAGTGCAGTTTGCAACCCATTCAACTGGGAAACAAGGCCACCCATCCTCCACCTAAGCCTCATCACAGACTATTACGAGCACCGAATATATTCCTTCTCTTCCATAGTCCTCTGAGGTGAATGTGGTTCAATCCACTTCATATCAACAACTTGGAGGCAAGAAGAAAACTAAAGGTAACTCCAAAAACTATTCAAACTAGTAAGTGAGTACAAAACCCCAAACAACTTTTGAAAACAAGCCAAAAATAAAGGTGAAGTTTCCCTACATTATTTGCGAAGACGACCATTATACAAAGGACTGTCCCCATCATGAGGAAGTCACAAATTTTTTAAAGGGAACCTCCTAACCTGCAATGTCAATTGACCCTTTGCCACCTCAACAATAACAAATAGTTGCCCACAATCCTGCCCCTCCGCAAGGGGTCAACACGGGTCATCCTCCAAATGGGTATGCTTCCACAAGCTCCCATGTCATCTCTACCCTCTTTTGATTATCCCGTACATACTTTCCCATATGATGAATCCATAATAGATATTATGATCCTAGAAGAGTCACCTTGGAAAGATTATCATCATTGGTTATCTTTCCTTCCACATATGGATACGATAGAGAACAACATTAAATCCATTTTTCCACCATATATTGTTGAAAACCCTCAATCCCCCATTATTACTCACGACATAGTATCTGAAGGGAATTTAGGGAACATCACACCTAGCATTTCAATTGACATAGCAATGAAACATGGTATCTTGGAACACATTCAACTTGGCTAACATTGCTCACCTGAAAATATTAAATCCTATATAGCCTTGTTTAAAGAATTCCATGATGTTTTTCGATTAGATCTATGAAGAAATTTCATGTATTGATCCCACCATTGTTTTTCATGAGATAAAAACATACCCAGGAGACAAACTTGTTCAGTAGAAACTCCACCTGATGCACCCCCGAAAGACTGCGACCATTAAGGAAGAAGTTGAAAAACTCTTGAAAGCTAGGTTTATTTACCTTGTACCATTAATAGACCAGGTGTCCAACATATTTGTGGTTATGAAAAAATAGGGGACTATTATATTTTGTGTCGATTACATGTACCTTAACAAATATTGTCCTAAAGACAGTTATCCTAGTCCCTTTATCGACCAAGTCATCGATAATTGTGCCATAAGTGTTGTTTTTTATTTTATGGAACGTTTTTTTTTTGGCTACAATCAGATCAATATACTCTCATCCGACCAACACAATACAACCTCCATCTTCCCTTGGGGGATATTTTCTTATTGCAAGTTACCCTTTGTCCTTAAAAATGTTGGGGCCACTTTCTAATGGGCCATGTTGTATGCCTTTAATGATATAAAGCATATTGTAGATCCTTACCTCGATGATTTACCTTCCCATTCCACTCATCAAGAGGACCATATTGAGCATCTCATAACCATTTTTCTTTGACTTAGCCACTATAATATTTTCTTGAACCCGCACAAGTGCATTGTTTGTGTTGAAACTAGAAGACTCATGGGATTCATTGTCTCCAAATATGGGATTTGGTTTGATCCCATAAAATTTGAGGCTATCTTATCATTACCTCCTCTAACAAACCTCCATCAACTTCAAAGTTTGCAAGGGAAGACAAAATCCTTGTGCCGATTCATCCATAATTATGCAGAAGTTACAACAAGATTTATGTGTTTGTTGAAAAAGGATGTCCTTTTCATTTGGTATTACCAATCCCAAAAATCATTTGATTCTCTCAAACACACATTGAGTCATACCTCTTTACTCCATCCCCCCAATTATACATGATATTATATCCTTTACCTTTTCGCATCCATTTCCACTATCATAATGGTGTTGGTTCAAGATGATGACAATGACCAAGAACATATGATTTACTATCTAAGTAAGAGCCTCGTGCACCTTGAAATCTACTATTACACGTTGATAAGTTGGCTTTGACAGCCATCATTGCTGTCCAAAGATTTCGTCATTACATTTTTCTCCACTAAACCTCCATAATTGAAAATTTAAATCCTATGTACCATATATTGACCCGTCCAGTACTAGAGGGTAAATACTCATGATGGATCATTATTCTCCAAGAATTCAATCTATAATTTTCCAAATCCAAATCAAAGAAATCATTGGTTTTTGTTGAGATTATGTGTAACCTTCCCTATATTGATGAATAAAATGAGCCAATCTTCTCTCTTCCTGATGAGTCATTGTTCCTCATTAGAACGTCTGACCCGTGGTATGGAGACATCACTATGTATCTCCAAAACCAACTCTTTTAGCCTAAGATACTTTGTGAAGATCGTCATCGCATTCGTCATCATGTGAAACACTACCAAATTGTTGGTGACACTTTATATTGTCAAGGTATCGACTCTATATTACGACGATGTTTAAAACATGAAGAAGCCAAACATGTTCTTGATGATTGTCACTCCAGAGCATGTGGTGGTCATGTTTCTAGGATGGCTACAGCCCAGAAAATATTGTGCACGAGATATTTCTAGCCCTTGATCTTTAAATAATATATACAAGTCATTAATAAATTCCCTCCTTGTCAAGTTTTTCATCCTAAAACACACTCTCCTCCCGCTCCAGTTCATCTAGTGGTTATTGTCATCCCTTTTGGAAAATGGGGAATCAAATTTATTCAATGTAATCCTACCTCAGCTGGGGGGCATGATTATGTTATAGTCATAGTTGACTAATTCTCCCAATGGGCCGAGGCTATGCCTACATTCACAAACAATGGAAAAAATAATTCCTTATTCATATTCAATCACATTATCAACAGATTCAAAGTCCCTCATGCCATCATTATTGATAATGGATCACACTTTTGAAACCACATGATGGCTGATTTAAGTTCCAAACATGGTTTTCTCCATGATAAATCATCCCTATATTATCCCCAAGAAAATGGAAAAATAGACGCCATTAATAAGGTCTTGAAAACCATGATCCAACAGATGGTGGGGGAACAAAAATCAAATTGCCACTTGAAAATTTTCTCAACACTTTGGGATTATAGGAATTCATTAAAAACTTCCATCGGGTTTACACCATTCCAATTGGTTTATGACCTAGAAGTAGTCCTCCCTATTGAATGGGAATTACATCACTTAAACTACCCATTGAACTTCTTCCAAACACCTCTCCTAAGGAAGAACAATTCTTGTACTCGAAAAAGATCAATGAGACTAATCGTGATGTTTCTCTTGCCAATGAGACACATAAAAATAAAATCAATATGTAATACGACAAATCCATCTGACCTTATGTCTTTGACGAAGGTGACCTAGTTTTATTCTATGACCAATACCACGATAAGCTGGGGGTATGTAATTTATAACCCATGTGGCATGACCCTTAAATTGTAAAATGAGAACTACAAAAGGGTGCTTATGATCTAGTTGATTATGATGAAACCCCATTGAAAGAGCCCTAGAATTGGCTCAACCTGAAAATGTACTATGATTAGGGTCATCCTGCATTTGTGCTTTGTACATTAGTGTACCATAGATTTGGTGTGTTTTTTTGTGGTGTGATTTTTCTTTTGCATGTGAGGTTTTCTTTCACCTATGTCTGCTTATCCTTTTTTGTGATTGAACACATAGATGTCAGTGTCCTTTTTTGTATACTTTGGATTTGCAGACAATGCAAGTCGACGTACCCAAAACCTAGATTTTGCATCTTGGGTGGTCAATTCTCCCACTTACGAGTTAGTAATTTATGGAGGAGTTTTACTTGGCCCTCCGACGAATAACATCGCAGAATATCATGCCATAATTGGAATTTTGACTGATGCTTCCTCTTTTTGAATATCTCACATGATTGTTAGTCTTGACTCTCAACTCATGGTCTTTCAACTGAACTGCATTTATTCCATCCATGATCCTATATTGTTTTGTCTCTACCTAAGGGTTCTCCTCCTTGAAATATCATTCGATCACATTCGATATCGATATATACTAAGGGATTTTAACATGGTGATTGATTCACTTGAGAATTTCATGTTATATTGGCATCTAGCACATACAGAAATATTACGTAATTAGAAAGCATATAATAGTGATGAAATGAAAACCATTATTTGATTAAACAATTAGGAATAAGCAGCCAAAATAAAATCTATTTATATAATAGCAAAAGTTTTTCCCACATCATAGGTCCAAAAAGTACATCGGGGAAAAAAACCGGGCTACATTTCCCACACATCATATACATATAGAAAAATTAAGACAACACAAGAACATGAGACTCTACTCATCATCCTGTGGCACATTGTGTTCATGGTAACATACAACTTATCGGGACACTCGTCGAATAAATGAATAATACCCTTAGACACTCCCACTGTGTGCCTCTGGAGATGGTAAGGAATCTCCCACTTTTGCATCATAGGGACACCAATGGTGAGCTCCCTTAGGTTCCTTTCCATGTCACTAAGCCCTCCAACCTCAACTTCCTCCATCTAATATTCCTCTCCATGTCAGTGTAATGGTGACATACCTAACAACCATGTTGCTCCTTGATATGCGAAACAAGTAAAAAACATGTTTAGATCCCCTTATATATATATATATATATATATATATATATATATATCAAAAATCCAAAACAAAAATGTTACAAGGTCATACTATTCAAAGACATATATGTTGCATTCCATCATGCTCCCTCAGGAAGCATTAGATATGTGTCACCTATAAAATATATATTAGAAAAGGGGAAGTCTTCAATCATAGGGATCTAATATCGCCACTGTGCGAAGAATCCAACATCAAATGAAAAAATATGGGGACTGTTGAAGTTTTGCAACTTCAGGTACTCATTCTCCATAAGAAAGTACAAGATGACCATCTACACCATTAAAGAAGTCCCAGGAATAAATTGAAGACCACAGAATAGAAGTCGGCCTCCACAAGTAAAATACATAAATAAATAAGGTGAAATTAAATATCCAAGAAGATAAGTCGGCCCCACATGAAAAGACAGGTGATTTGACAAGTATAAATAAAGGCCAGTTCATTTCATTACGACACGCAATTATCTCCTCATCTAATGCACACTAGGCAGTTTCTTCATGCCAATTGTCTCATGCTAGCTGCAGTTCTTGGTATCTTTACTTAGGCACTATCTTTTAGAGAGGCACTAGGCTTGGGGGAAGGATATTCTTGGTTGTTCTTGGTTATCTTATTAAGGCGCTAGGCTTGGGAAGGAATTTATTTGTATGGTATTTTTTATCTAGTGATGGTGATGTACTGGTAATATCTTGTATTGAATTCTTCTATAAGAAAGGTTGTTGGGTTTTCTCCCAAGGTTGGGTTTCCCTAGATAAACTCTTTCATTCTTGTACTATGTTCTTGTGTCTAATGTGCATGATTAATATTTCTAGATCTTGTTATTTCCGCTGCACTGTTGTAGTTGATATTTTCAGTGTATATTTATTCTATGATAACTATGGTATGAAAGAAAATATTGTTTGTAATCATAATGAAATAACTATCAATATATGAGAATCAGAAAAATGAACATGGTATTAGAACATTGTTGAAATATTGCCACTACACAATTTCTATTTTCCACTACACATGAAATTTTCTGTTGCACATATATGAACTTGTCAAACTTTTTGAGAAATTTATTGGAGGACATTGAGATTAATTTTGGCATAGGTCATCTCTCCCTGGCCTAGCACACCTCCTAGTGGTCTCAAATTGCCACTTGGTGAAAGTTGAAAGTTCGCCCTAAAACACACTACGACAATTGCAACGACATTTTGTAAAGCTCAATGAGAAAATTATTGGGCTAAGTTGGGAAGAATTTTAGCATACTCTAGCTCACCTTGACCTAGTACACCTATTGCACTTCTTAGATTGAAAATCTGTCAAAGTTGAAATGTTAGGATTTCAGGCTTGTTGACATTTTCCTGGACATTGAACCTTCTAATTCCGATTTATGACTTCTTATTGTTGAGTTGATGTAATGTCTCAGACTGGAAGACAAGTTGGATGGTGCTACAAATTTCAGATGCATGCACTTGTATATAAGGTATATTATGAAAGTATTTGAAGGAGATTTACACTTGGAAAAAATACTTTTGTCCAGTCAATGACAATAGATCCAAAGGGATATTAGATCTAGTGCACTCAGAGGAAGCCCAAAAGTTGGAGACAACCATGGTGGTGTCTCCTACAGTTTATGACGACTCGAAATCAAATGGAACAACAACAAGAAGACTCCAGGTTTTCATATCATGTTTGATATTTTAATATTGATGCAACTTAAGTAAATGGTGTAACTAGGACAACAATATTTAGAGATCTATTGTTGTTGAGTACTTTTTCTATCAAATTTTGAGTAACACTTGAGTATTTTTGGTACGATGATCATTATGTAAATGCTCACTATTTAGTAATAATGATGCATGTATTTACAAGATGAAATTGATATCTTCTAGGATATGTTCTTGGTTGTTGTCTTTATCCCAGGTAGGTTACCTTGTAAATTCCATGGAATTTACCATGGAGATGTTCTTATTTTTTTCTGGGAAGGTTACCATGGAGGAATAATCGGTCACAACACTAGAAAAATGATGTTCTTTTTTCTTGTTCTTGTATTTTTGTTTTGTCTCTTGTCCTAGGAAGGTTACATGTGATATATATGAAAGGGATATATAGTGATGATTGTTCTTGTTCCTGTTCTTTTTCTTGTTCCTGTTCTTGTTCCAGGAAGGTCACATGTGATATCTTTGAGAGGGAACTATAGTGATGGTTGTAGTAGGAAATGTATTAGATTGTCTCAGGTTTGAGACATGGAGAATACTATCTAGACATGGAATTGTATACATGATAATATACATCCATATACCGAAGGTGAAAAGGATGAAGTTAGAACATTCTGGAAAGAAGAATATTTTTGTGGGTTACAGAGTGTTCCACATGGAGATTGATAGTGAGGAGTGAAAGGATCTCTAGGATGAATGTACAATTCAGTTGTTCACTCTTCAGGTCATTAGATAGAGTCATTAGAGCCATAGGGGCTAGTGGATCTACCTAGAGACATGACAGTGACCAGACACATGCCAACATGGCTTCGTGATACTTTGTAGGATGCAATGAGACATGTAGTTCTTCATGATACTTAGAGTTTCTCAAGTTACATAGAGTCACGATTATGCGAAGGATCAGGTGGATCCACTAGTGGTGAGGTAGATGGATCCATTGATTACCATCTCAGAGGGATCGATATTTCATAGGGATTCATCCCTCATGATCCAGTAAGGAGGAAAATCCTCCTAGTACAATTCATTGGAGATCAGACTTCAAAGAAATTCAACAGGTGCATGAGAGAGGAGATGGCTCTGGAGATTGTACAAAATTAGAGGGAGTCAAGTTCCAAAGGGGGCATGTAGACTTAGAGTGATATTGATCTTAGAGAGAGTTAGCTAGCTTAATGGGAGAACCGATCATTCAGAGGGAGTCCCCCCTCATATTCAAGGGGGAGAGAGACATCTTCCAATATTGAAAAAATGTGTCATGAGTTGAGGAGGCCTCTAAAATATGTGAGATCTCCTGTGAGGATACAATTGTTTCAGTAGATATTTCTATAGTAACATAGGAGGCATCCTTTTAGAAGGACTGGGATATGGATTTTTTGTAAGTGACAAAGGGAGTAGCGAGTGAGTCAGACTAGACAACAGAGCCTACTTTAGTGACAAAGGGAGTTGGCCTCAGAGTAAAATATGGAGGATCTTGGTCGAATGTAATATTTCTTGGGATTTAAGGTGTGAAAAATATTAGATGATATCTTCCTCAGTTAGGGGATACTGATGAGGTTCAATATGATGGACTACAAGTCCATGGATACACCAATGGAGACAATTCTAAAGAAGCTGAGTGATTCTACTTTAGATTCATCTTTGGTGGATCCCATGATGTACAGATAGTTGATTGGATCCTTGATGTACATAATTAACACCAGGCTGAATACTTTCTTTGCACCTTGAGCCAGTTCATGATAGAGCCGAGACACTACCATTGGGTTGCAACAAAGCATGTGTTAAGGTACTTTCATGGTATAGTTGAATATGACCCGAAATATGTCTTAGGTGGTGAAGTAAGGTTGCATGGATATACAAATTTTGATTGGGTAGGGAGTGTAGTAGACATATTGAGAACCTTGGGATGTTGCTTCATCTTGAGATCATTTACAATTTCAGGAAAGCATGTTTATGTAAAACTTAGTAGAACATAGACAGAGTATATCACAACTAGTATCACAAGAAGCAAAGCAATGTGGCTTCAAAATATTATTATAGGAATTTATCCAAGATATGATGCAGAAGGGAGCAATAATGCTCCAGTATCCAGAGACGAGCTTGGTGTGATGCAGAAGGAATTCCTCACTAAGAGGGAGTGTTTATTGTTTGGGAAGCACCAGGCATACATTCTCCTTCGATGGCCATGTTGGCTTGGCTAAGGAGGATGAACCAGGCGTAGTCTTTATCCTTGATCATGCTAACTTGAAAAGGACCAAAACAATTGAGGTGTTGATGCTTCTCTAGCTGGTAGTACAAGGATGAAATTTAACTCCAATGGAAATGTTGTATTGGCTAAGAAGAATGGCACAGGTGTAGTCTTAATCCTTGATAATGTGACTTGATTAAGGACTGATGAAGATTCAAGGTACATATGCATCAGACAGACATTCTCCTTTGATGGCCATGCTAACTTGGCTAAGGAGAATGGTCCAGGCAGTTGATGTTCTCCATGTATTAATATTGGGAACTCTCCTTCGACGGACATGTTGAGTTGGATAAGGAGAGTGGCCTAGTGTGTTGATGTTCTCTATGTATTAGCATTGGGAATTCTTCTCAGTTGGCCATGCTGACTTGGCTAAGAAGAATGACCTGGGTGTGGTCTCTATCCTTGATTATGTGACTTGACAAGGACCATTGGAGACCTGAGGTGATATGTGGGAGAAGCATACATCAATTGGGTGTTATGTGGAAGAAGTATACATCAACTAGGTGCATTCCAGAGAAGACTACATCAACCAGGCTTACAGACAACCTTTCTACGACAAAACAAGTACAGGTATGGATAATGCCTCCCTCGTTGAGAGGGAGTGTTGAAGTTTTGCAACTTTGAGAAGTCATTCTCCATAAGAAGGTACAATAAGAGCCATCTACACCATTAAAGAATTACCAAGAAGAAATTTAATACCACAGAAGAGAAGTCAACCTCCACAAGTAAAAGACAAAAAGAAATAAAGTAAAATTAAATATCCAAGAAGAGAACTTGGCCCTACATGAAAAGACAAGTGATTTGACAAGTATAAATATAGGCCAGTTCAATTCATTATGACACACATTTTAGTCCTCATCTAATGTGCCCTAGGAATTTTCTTTATCCTAGTTGTCTCATGAAAGTTGCAGTTCTTGGTATCTTTAACTATGCACTATATTTTGGAGAGGAACTAGGCTTGGGGGAAGGGTATTCTTGGGTTTTCTTGGTTATATTATTGAGGTGATAGATCTTGGAGGAGTTAGGATAGGGAAGGACTTTCTCTGTATGTTTTTTTTTATCTGGTGATGGTGATGTATTGGAAATATATTAGACTGAATTATTCTATAAGAAAGGTTGTTGGGTTTTCTCCCAATGTTGGGTTTCCTGGGATAAACTCCTGTGTTCTTGTACTATGTTCTTGTGTCTACTGCGCATGGTGAATATTTCTATATATTATTATTCTTGTTGCATTGTTGTAGTTGATATTTTCATTGTATAGTTATTCTATGATAAATATGGTATGAAACTAAATATTGTTTGTAATCATAATGAAACAACTATCAATATATGAGAATGAGAAAAATCAACATGGTATCAGAGCTTTGTTGAAATATTGCCCCTACACAGTTTCTATTTTCCGCTACACATAAAATTTACCCCTGCATAGATCTTAACTTGTCAATATCATTGAGAAATTTATTGGAGGACGTTGAGAATCATTTTTCCATAGTTCATCTCTCCCTATCCTAGCACACCTCCTGGTGGTCTCAAATTGTAACTTGGTGAAAGTTGAAATTTCACCCTAAAACACACTACGATCGTTGCAACAACATTTTGTAAATCTCGTTGAGAAAATTATTAGGATAATTTGGGAATCATTTTAGCATAGACCATCTCCTCTTTCCCTAGCGCACCTACTGCAGTTCTCAGAATGACATTCTGTCAAAGTTGAAATTTTAGGGTTTCAGGTTTGTTCACATTTTCTTGGACATTGAACCTTCTAATTCTGACTTTTGGCTTCTTCTCATTGAGCTGATGTATTTTCTTAGATTATAAGACAAGTTGTATGGTTCTACAAATTTTAGATCCATGCACTTTTATATAAGGTATATCATGAAGGTGTTTGCAAAAGATGTACACTTGGAAAAAGGACATTTGTCCAAGAAGTGACAATAGATCCAAAAGGGATCTTAGATATAGTGCACTCAAAGGAAGCCCAAAAGTTGGAGGTAGTCATGGTGATGTCTCTAATAGTATATGACAACTCAAAATCAAATGAAACAACAACAACAAGACTCCAGTTTTTCCTACCAGGTTTGATATTTTTATATTGCTACATCTTAAGTAAATGTTGTAACTGGGACAACATTGTTTATAGATCTATTACTAATGAGTACTTTTGCTATAAAATGTTTAGTAACACTTGAGTATTGTTGGTATGATGATAATTATGTAAATTCTCACTATTTAGTACTAATGATGCACTTATTTACAAGATGAAATTGATCTCTTTTAGGAGATGTTCTTGGTTGTTGTCTTTGTCCCAAGAAGGTTACCTTGTAAATTCCATGGAAGTTACCATGGAGATGTTCTTGTTTTGTTCTGGGCAGGTTACCATGGAGGAATAATCAATCAAAACACTAGAAAAGTGTTTTTATTATTTTTTTTTCTTGTATTTTCTTTTTGGATCTCGTCTTGAGAAGTTTACAAGTGATATCTCTGAAAGGGAGATATAGTGACGATTTCTTGTGTTCTTGTTCTTTTTCATGTTCTTGTTCCAGGTAGGTCACAAGTGATAGATACTATAGGGATCTATAGTTATGGTTGTAGGAGGAAATATATTAGATGGTTTCTGGTTTGAGACATGAATAAGACTATCTAGACATGGAGTTGTATACATGATAGTATACATCCATATACCGAAGGAGAAAAGAACAAGTTAGAACCTTATGGAAGGAAGTATAGTTTTGTGGGATATAGAGTGTTCCACATGAATATTGAGAGTGAGGAGTAGAAGGATCTATAGTATGACTACATTGTTCAATTCTTCACTCTTCATATTCTCAAGAAGAGTCAGTAGATCCATAAGGTCCAGTGGATCTACCCAAATACATGGTAGTGACCAGGGGGAGGCCAACATGGCTTCGTGATACTTTGTAGGATGTAATGAGACATGCAATTCTTCATGATACTCAGATTTTCTTGAGTTATATATAGTCACAGTTATGAGGAGGAGAAGGTGGCTCCACCAATGGATAGGAATATGGTCCCACCAATTACCAACTCAGAGGGAGACAATGTTCAGAGGGAGTCAACCCTCAGGATCTAGTAAGGAGGAGAAACCTCCCAGTAAAATTCATTGGAGATAATACATGAGAGGAAGTTAGTAAGTGAAGGAGAGAGCATATGGCTCTAGATATTATATGGACTCAGAGGGAGTTAAGTTCCAAAGGGAACATGCAAACTCAGAGTGAGCCTGATATGAGAGAGAGTTAGTTGGCTCTGTGGAAGAATAGATCATTGAGAGGGAGTTCCCCCTTAGATTCAGGGGGAGAGAGACATCTTCCAGTACTGATAGGCATGTGTTATGAGTTTAGGAGGCCTCTAGGAGATGTGATATCTCCTGGGAGGATACAATTGTTTCATTATATCTTGCTACAATGAAAAATGAGGCAGCCAGTCAGAAGGACTAGGATATGTATTTTGTCTTAGTAAAAGAGGGAGTATCTAGTGATTCAAACTAGACAATATATCCTACTTCAGTTATAGAGGGATTTGGCCTCAGAGTTTGAGATGGAGGATCTTTTCCTAATGTACTAGTACTTGGGATTAGATGTGTGAGAAAGATCAAATGAGATCTTGCTCAATCGAGGGATAATGATGAGGTTCAATATGATGGGATACAACTCCATGGCTACACCTATGGAGAAAAATCTGAATAATTTGAGTGATTCTACTTCAGATTCAGAATTGGTGCATCCCACGATGTACAACCAGTTGATTGGATAATTGATTTACCTTATTAACACCAGGCCGGATACTTGCTTTGCAATTTGATCTAGTTCATGGTAGAGCTGAGACACTACCATTGGGTTGCAACAAAGCATGTGTTGAGGTACTTGCATGGTACAGTCGGATATGGCATCAAATATGTCTCAAGTGGTGAAGTAAGGATGCAAGTATATACAAATTCTGATTGGGAAGGGAGTGCAATAGACATATTGAGCACCTTGGGGTGTTGCTTCAACTTAAGATCAATTAATATTTAATGAAAGTAGTTTTCTGTAGCACTCAGTACAATAGAGATGGAGTATATGATAACCAATATCACAAGAAGAAAAGAAGTGTGGCTTCAGAAGCTTCTTGCATGGATTCAACCAAGACATCATGTAGAAGGGAGAAGTAAATCTCCACTATCCAAAGATGAGCTTGGTGTGATGCAAAAGGACTTCCTCACTGAGAGGGAGTGTTGATGTTTTGGGCAACATCAGGAAAAAATTCTCCTTTGATGGCCATGCTGACTTGGCTAAGGATAATGACCGAGGTGTAGTCTTTATCCTTGATCATGCTAACTTGAAAAGGAATGAAAAAAACTTGATGGGCTAATGCTTCCCTAGATGGAAGTATTGGGATGACATTTTCCTCTAATGGCCATGCTAATTTGGCTAAGAAGAATTCCCTAGGAGTAATATTTATCCTTGCTCATGTGACTTGATCAAGGACTGATGAAGACTTGAGGTACATATGCATCAGACATAAATTCTCCATCGATGGCCATGCTGACTTGGCTAACGAGAATGGTCTAGGGTGTTGATGTTCTTGATGTATTAGCATCGAGCACTCTCCTTCTATGGATATTATCACTTGGCTAAGGAGAGTGTCCTAGGGTGTTTATTTTCTCTATGTATTAGCATTGGGCATGCTTCTCAGATGGCCATGCTGACTTGGCTAAGAATAATGACCCAGGTGGGGTCTCTATACTTGATCATGTGACTTGACAAGGATCATTGGAGACTTGAGGTGCTATGTGGGAGAAGAATACATCAAATGGATTCTATGTGGGAGAAGTATACATCAATTGGGTGCATGCCAAAGAATACTACATCAACCAGGCTCAAAGAAAACCTTTTTACGATAGAAGAAATCCAAGTATGGAGAATGAGTCCCTCGTTGAGAGGGAGTGTTGAAGTTTTTAAACTTGGGTAGTCATTCTCCACAAGAAAGTAAAAGAAGGCCCATATACACCATTAAAGAAGTCCCAGGAAGAAATTAAATACCACAAAAGAGAAGTAGACCTCCACAAGTAAAAGATAGAAATAAATAAAGTAAAATTAAATATCCAAGAAGAGAAGTGGGCCCCACATGAAAAGATAGGTGATTTGATAAGTATAATTAGAGCCCAATTCATTTCATTATGACACATAATTATCTCCTCATCTAATGCACACTAGGAAGTTGCTTCGTGTCAGTTGTCTCATGCCAGTTGTCGTTCTTGGTCTCTTTACCTATGTACTATATTTTGGAGAGGCACTAGTCTTGGGGGAAGGATATTATTGGTTGTTCTTGGTTATGTTATTAAGGTGCTAGCTCTTGGAGGTGCTGGGCTTGGGAAGGAATTTCTATGTATGGTATTTTTTATCCGGTGATGGTGATGTACTAGTAATATATTGGACTGAATTCTTATATAAGAAATATTGTTGGGTTTTCTCCCAAGGTTTGGTTTCCCAAGATAAACTCTTGTGTTCTTGAATTGTTTTCTTGTTTCTAATGTTCATGCTTAATATTTCTAGATCTTGTTATTTCCATTGCATTGTTGTAGTTGATATTTTCAATGTATAGTTATTCTATGTTAATTGTGGTATGAAAGTAAATATTTTTTGTAAGCATAATTCAATAAATATCAAGATATGAGAATCAGAAAAATCAACAGGGACCACCCCCTAACCGGGACATAAGACTATTCCATCACTCCATTCACTATTAAATTTGCACGTTTTTGCGACGAAGTTTCGTCGACATAGGGTCATTTTTGCGACCAAGAAGAATTTTTTTTTCGTCGGAATCCATTCGTCAGTCTAGAGGCCACACATGGATCTTCACCAGTCTAACAACCATGAAAACAAGCCTATTCACAATAGGGAAAATTTTGACTAGCGAAGAATGTTAGTCGGTCGAACGACTAATCTTAGTCGCAAGAGTGACCAAGACAACCCTGTCAAACTTAGTCAATAAACCACTCTGAGTCGGTAGAACGATGAATATTGGTCGCTAGAGAGACCAAACCTGAAGTTAAAAAGGTCAAATGAAGGAGGATCAATTAGTCGCTAGAGCGACCAAGTGACCTAGTTTGCGACCAAATGGCAATACAAGCGACTAACATGTTGGTCGCTCTAGCGACAAACATGTTAGTCACTAGAGAGACCAATGTTCGTGTTTGCGACCAAATGGAAATACAAGTGACGAACATGTTAGTCCCTAGAGAGACCAACATGTTATTTTCTAGAGTGACCAATGTTGGGGTTTTGTTAAAAAAAAAAATTATGCCATTCATAGAGGAATAGAGTAGAGCAGCGAGTGTGTGAGGAGTCAGCTCATACAATTTCAATTTTAAAACCAGTAAAATTATCAACCGACCAAGGGAATTCACAAATTATCAGGAAATTGCAATTTTTAAATCAATTAAAGGATCACGATTAAATTTAGAACACCAAATTTGTTCTTGAAGTCATTTTCAAGCGTAGATGTTGATGAGATTACCAATTTTGTTTTGGGAGCTAACATTGACTGAAAAGTTAGATTGTATGGAAGGGATTTCTATTAAGGAAATCCTTACTGTGACAGGGATTCAATGTTTTATAAATATGGCTATGGAGTGATTGATACTGATGGTATGAACCCTCTATCAGTTCATCAGCTAACAGGCCGACCTGTGCCACCAATTTTGAAGGAAACAACTACAATTAGAAATGAAGACAATTTCTTTTGGGTGAAAAACATAAATAATGGCTTTAATTCCTTCATCAATCTAATAAATTCTTAATCATATGTATTGATGATTTATTACTTGAATTAATTGTTGATCACTCCATAAACAATGTGTGAATAATGGTAACTAATAATGAGCAGTTATGGATGCAGAAGATTCACCAACCCTCCACCATAGTAACAAATCTAAAACATATTTTCCACGAATGAGAAATGAGTGTGAATCATCGACCTATAATATCACTATGGATATCAACACCTCAATAAATGAGGTACTGAGGAATATAGATTCAAGGTGACAAACACTAACATAGAAGCTATGGTAAAGAGAGACACACTCACTACTAGGACACAAGACAATTCTCCATAGAGTTGATTCATATATTGAAGGTCTCAAGGTGAACATATCCTAGTGGATAGGGTTGAAGTTCAAGTC
>ML803485.1:223292-251740 GCA_009831015.1 Picea engelmannii
ACAATGGGCATTGTTGCCCTGGATTGTTGACTATATAATCCCCTGGACCCCTGGATGCAAAGAAAACAACAAGTGGGAGAATGTTGGGTATGTGTTATATTATTTGCATGTGTGTGTGTGTGGGTGTGTCAGATACGACAACTATGTCTGACAATCCATATGCCCCCCCTGGTTACGCGCAGTGTTCGAGGCAATGCCTCAAAATTTTGTTTTGGGTGGTTTTTGCTATTTTCAGCTGATTTGTAAATTAATCCCGGATTAAGGGATTAGGGTTTTAGTATCTACGGAATACATAAAAACATTGTATATATTGTATGGCGAATGGTGAAATTCAATATAATGAAAATAAGAAAGGTTTTCCTGGTTGAGGGTTTCCGGTAAAAATCTCTATGTACTCTGTGTATGAGCCATTGATTAATTTCTGTATTGCTTAAGAATCTATATGCATTTCTTTACTTCACAGGTTTAAAACTTACAGAAACCTGGGTCTGCCCCTGTGCCAACACCTACCTTGGGGATGATACATATATATTGTTTGATGTTTGTTTTCAACTTCCTCGCAACTCTCCTATTCCAACACCCTTACATACATTTTTTTGTAAATTGTTTTGGACATCAACTTTTATTCTAATCTCACACTTTAGGGGGCATCTGTTACACACCTCTTTGTCGCACTACTAAGTGTCACACTTAAGCATCACACTTTATCAAGTGTTGTACTTAAGTGTCACAATTTAATCACTATGTGGGAGTGTTTGTCATAATACCTAGACATGTTGGAGGGGAAACCTATCATTTGGAGGTCAAAATACTATATTTCACCTTGATTTTTTTCCTTTGTTGAGTATCATCGTTCCCCTATCCATATAGAGAGGAGGATGAACCCTTGTCGTCACTCATTGTCCAATTATAGAGGAGAGATAATCTCATCATGTGCTCATTTTTGGGGGTGGCGATGAAGTATTTATAACTGTCATGCCTTATTTTGAGAGGTGGTTTCCAAGATATTTCAGTTGGTTAGAGGTTGGTTCAAACTACCCTCTATCCAAGTCAAGGTCAATCTTGTTTGTTTATCTATATCCTCACTTGATCCCATCCTCTCCTCAAAATGATCATATAGGTGTTATGCCTCAACTCCTATATAATGGAGGCCATTCTTGGGTGAATAGCGGGGAATGAATTTAGGGTATCATATTATTGATCTCAAGGGGCTAGGAAGGATACCTTGGAGGTTTTGTTGCAACATCAATGTCAAGGTTGTAAATGATTCACTATTTATTGCTTTCCATAATATAACTTGGCATATTCCCCTCATGCTTATATTGTTCACTATATGCATGTCTATTCTTGTAAAATTCTATATAGATAGATATCTTCTACTTAACAATATATCATGGAAGAAGGAGGTATTGCTTTGTTCCTTGCAAGACTTCTCTTGCACCAATATCTTAGACCTAAAGATCAAGGGTTGTAGCAACGAGGAGAACCGATGGAAAATATGTAAGTCATATATCCTTCTCTTCTCATTTAGATGGTTTATATATATAGTATATTTAAGGGGAAAGTAGAAAACCATTTGTTACCTTCTTTCTTGGATCAAAGGAGTATTGATCCAAGGGGGGTTTCACCTATCCACAAGGGAAAATTTTCCATAACAATGTGACCCAATCCCTTTCTCTAATCCTCCTCTTGATCTCTTCTTGGGATGGTTTGGGTACTAAAACCATAACAATAGTAGCTTAACCAAGCCCCTTTTCTTTCACTCCTTTTATTTGTTCATTATAAGGGTTGGAAACATTGTTAAGCACATCAAACCACTCACCCACAAAGTTGATAGAATTAATTGATCCGTCGTTGATGGATTCAACTGCTTGTTTAAAGGCTTATTTGGAAATAAAGCATGTTTCTTGATCATGTGGTAGTTCACAAGGGTTGCACCATAGTAAAATTTCTTGATCAACCAAATTATTAGTATCTAATGGAGTAGAACCCTTTGGTTTTGGCTGAATTGAGGATACTTAGACTTATCCTACCCATTATTTTTCCTTGATTAATACTTATTTTGTTGGTATAGACTTTCTAATTGCACATTCTTGTTTTGCATGGCTTGATTTTTTGTTCAAGCATTTTTGGTTTTTAGAAAATTTGGCTTTCGTACACTTCAAGGAATCTAAAAAAAATGTCATCATTTCAAACCCTACACTAGTTGTATTGACTACACCTTTCTTGGGTTAATTCTTAGTTATAAAGGTGCTTGGTTGGTTCAACCTTCTAGAGGAAAATAAATTCTTCTCAACCTTAATAGCAACCTCTTGTGCATGTTGACGCATAAAAGAGCAATGAGAATCTTGCCTACAAATAATTGCAAGACATTATACTTATACTATATGATATTAATAATTAATAGGTGGGACCCCTTAGGAGAAAAACATATAAGTTGATTCCCTCCTAGATAATATGACTTTCACAAAACAATTTGTGGTATGATTGATATTTGATGTTCTCACATGCATAAGTGGCTCCACAATGGTAATTGGTGATATTTCCATCATCATATTTCATTTTAAATGATGCAATACTTGTCAAAATAAAAGGACCTCCAAGAGAAATTGTGTTGCATACTATGTTGCATACAGATGTGAATATGGTTATGAATGAAATATGTTTTAAATGATAAAAAGGATGGTCAATTTTTTCATATATCATCAATGATATCATAATAATAATAATAATAATAATAATAATAATAATCTATTTTTAAGCTCACGACCAAGCCAGCACACCAAATTGATGTATGAGACCCCCTTGTTTGTGGGACAAGGGACCCCCCTCCACCCAGTGATTTGACTAGTAAATTCTACAAAAGTATACATACCCTACCCCCCTCTAGATTTGAACCTGTGACCTCTTAAGAGGAAACACATGTTCTTAACCATTAGGCCCACTAAGGCTATATCGAAGTTATAAAGGTTCCAAAGTTATGCTAGGGCCATGGTGCATAAGTATGAATGAACTCAAGATTACAATGAAAGTCTCATACACTATAATTCATATTACTTGATGTTTTATTTATTTCAACTTCTTTAAAACATAATGATGTTCCTATCCGATAGTGTGTATGGGATATATATCAAATGTTTGGGACATGGGTTGATATATGACATAATATTGAATTTAATTTGGTGTCGAGTGCACTCCACCGTGTAAGGTTCAGTCAGATGAAATTAATGGTTGGTTGATGGATGAAACAATGTGAGGTAAATGACATCGTTCATTTCTCATTTTTGGCATACCAACTTTTGTATTATCATTTGTTTGGGATCTCGTCGTTGTTGTTAACTGTGGTTTTGGATTTTGGTGGTTTGTTGATATTTGGGGTTGATTCTTCATGGATTTTTGGGAAAATTTCAATAGGTATGGAACTCTTTGGCTCTTCTACCATCAATGGCTTACTCTTATTCTGATAAAATTGAGATATTGGCTCTTTTGTTTGCATGTTGTATGAGCGCTATGAATGTGCCTCTTTGTTCCCGAATGAAGAATTTTATGGATTTTTTAATGGAATAAAATGACAAGTTGAAATGCAATGACATACACGACTTGGGTTTTGTACAGTTTTCAAAAAAAAAGGTTAAGCTAGGTTCTTGTCAGTAATGAACACTGTAGAGCTACTTGTTTAGGATTAATGTCACTCTGGTTCCCTATCGTCCACTATGGGTTTATTTGGTGCTCATTATGAGTTTTTCTTTCAAAATAAGTATTCAAACAACTGTTGTTAATAACCCCATTTTTAACTCCTGCTAGTTTTGGGCTTATGGAAATATTTACTTCACTGTATGATGAGTGTTGTGGTATGGTTTAAAACCCCAAAAACATGATTGCATGAGAGTTCGTTTGGGTATTTTTTTATCATGGTTGTAACCCACATTGCTCTTTGTTTCCATCATAGCCATGCTAAAATAAATCATTTCGTCAAACTCCCATTTCAACTTATCAATCTGGTAAACCCTTCAACAATTTTGATTTTCCTCATTTGGTTGTACCTAGTCTCGAACTACTTGAAAAATGGGTTTTGGTTCATAATGAGGGTTTCACTTTCTCCTAGCTTCGATTTTTTTATTCTGTAATGGGTGGCTAAACTCAGGAGTTGTTGAAAAACATTTATGGGTCCCTCGACTCAAGCATTAGGTCATGACTTGCTTGTTGTTACTTACCTCTGCAAATTCATTTTATGAGTTTTGGTAACATGTTATTAGGATTGCTTGGTCATCACAATCTTTTGGGAAATTTAGTTTTGATTAGAGTTTGACTTTATACAAGTAGAGGTGACAAATGATATATATTATTGGCTAAGTTTTCTTGCACTCTGTCACCTTGATATTGGATTCAATATTTCATAAATATGAGTTTAATAGATTAAATGTTTGATACAACATAGTTTAAAAGAGGTTTGCTCCAAGAATTGAAACATTGTGATTAAAAGGATTTTGGAAATTTTGTTCTATTAATTATTTTCCATGAGTTATAAGAGAAAAGGGATGTGAAGTTGTGATTAATTATTATAAGTATATTATATGATTTCATATTCCCATTCATTATACTCTCCGTTAATTAAAAAACCCTCATTATTCCCAAATCATTTTATTTTCCCATGTCCCGATTCTCATAAAACAATTGATGGTTTGAAGGATTTTGGGAGGAAAATTTTCAATGAGGATTATAGGAAGAATTGATGAGATTTGCAGTTATATGAGGATGATTATATGAGTATATATTATGTATTTCAGGTTTAATATTTTTTTGTATTTAGAACAGTATTCATAAGTTCCCTCTCAGGAATTCATTTTTCATGTATTACAAATCATGTCATATCCTAGATGTTGTTATATCTCCCTGTTCTGAATGATTTTATGGATCAAGATGCAAATGCTTATGGTTTTTTTATACAGAGTGATGAATTGTTTGCATGTACTCTAATGTGTGAAAGGAAGGGAGCCAATATTTCAATTTTATCTTTAGGAAGAGTATTTGATGATTGATTAGTTATTTTGATTCATATTCTAATTTGAATTTTCTTTCGATATGAGTTTTTTCAGCAGAGGAGGAAACAGGGGAAGAAATAATTTTTGGCAAGGAGGCCATAGGAGACCCATGTTTTCTATTCATTTCAATGTTGAACCATAAGAATTAAATCAATTGTTTCAAGATGGTTTTTTCAACCTAGTCAGTCAAGGAGTTTTCCAGCGTCATCCTAGACCTGAGAGACTCCCTTTCCAACCTCGTCAGATTTTTTTAAATGTTCATGTACCTTCTCATGTTTATGTCCAACCAGAAGTCCCCATCAATGATGGGTGGTAAGAAATTGTTCACCAACCTGCAAATCATCACAATGGTTGGCCCACTAATTCATTTCCACTTCATCCACCACCTCCATTGAATCAACATGCCCAACAAGTTGACCATGTCATTCCCCTTGTTTAGTCTCTGCATGCTAGTAAGAGATTAAAGAATGTCATCCTTGAAATTCTAATAGATAAATGCAAAAATGTGGCTTCTCACTCTAACTCCTTTAAAGAGTCCTTAGAATCTGTCACCTCACATGCCCAACAGAATGATGCTCAGTCTCCAGTTCTTAGTGAAATTCAACCCCAAGGGTCAAATCAACGTTTTGTTGAAAGAGATAAATCAATAGAAATGGCATACAAAGCAGCAAGTAGTGAAAAGAGGTAGATTGCCTCACACAACAAATATGGTTTTTGAATTTCATGTATGTTGTATGAAGGTTTAAATTATGTTTTGACTTTTATTTTTGGACAACATTATATTACATTTTTGGACAGACCACATATATCTATTTATTTGATGGAAAAACATTTTAATTATTGGCAAACATGTGAATGATTTTGGGAGATACAAGGGAACTTTAAATGCATGATATATGAGTTCTTTTGGTGGAATATTTTATTATTTGGATAAATTGTGGAGCAGCAAGGAGAGAATTAAAACTTTAAAATATTTTAAAAGGAATTAGGGGGTCCCACCTATTAGTTATTATTCAATATACCCTTTTTATTATTTGTCATTTTACTATTATTATTTGTCCCTAATTGGTGTTAAGTCAATTAAGACTTAACTAAAAAGGTAGTTGAAACTACCGCAACTTATTTTGAAAGAGATAAAAGCTCATCACAAGGAGGGGAAAAAGAGAGGAGAGAAAGGAAATGATTTTATGATATACTTGTGAGATTATCATTTTCATTCATTTTGAGTTTTCTAGGAATATTAACCCTCTTGTTGAGAACGTGGTCATATGAAGGTAACAAGATTCAAGGATTGATTCATATACTTCAGCAACTTGTTATTGAAAGGTTGATCATTTATCCTTGGCAATCTGTGTACTATGATCTTTTTATGGATTAAATTTCACTACTGATAGGAAGTATTTTGCAGAGTTAGTAAATGATGCTTTTGTGGAAAAGTTGATCTAGATATTTAGCCTTTGTCTTCTCTTGTTATGAGAGTCTTTTTGTATGGTTCTTGTCAGACACCTCTAAATTTGATTTTGGTCCACACCCTCACAGGGGTTTGAAAAGAGGATTCTTATTGTATCTCAGAATGAAAACAATAAATAAATCATTTTGTTGGTTTAGTCTCACTTTATATTTTGCTGATACTTTTCATATTTGGATTTCATTTGTTTCTCTTTCTAAAACATCATATATATATATATATATATATATATATATATATATATATATTATTTTATTTCTTTTACATAGTTAATTATCATAAAATAACAACATTGATACCTTGTAATTATTTCTCGTGAATCTAATGATAATTTTGACTCAGGCCATAAACCCCAAGTGACAATCCCAATTATCTTACCTTATCCTATTAAGATTCAAAAATGTTTTAGTAAGGTTTTTCATACCTTTTCCTCAACATTTATTTGGCGTCCATACTAGGGACATCTTTCCATATCTCTATGGTCATTGTACTTTATTTCTGTAATTAATTTATTTTGTTTATTATGATTTTTTTTTTAATTGATTGATTCCATGACTGTGCATGTTACTAGAAAACCCAATATTGGTGATGGTCTTGAAGATCAAACTAGTATTTCTTTAACCCTTTTTAATACCATTTTAGAAACAACTAACACTAGGTCTAACCTTCACCTCTCTTGGGGAGTCATTTCCGAAAATATTAGAATACGAGAACAATGGGAAGCCCAAGAAAAGAAACCCAAGAATCAACCTCTTCATTGAAGTATTTTTCATATGTCCTCTAGCTCTCGTATCTCTCAAAGAACAAGAGGGTTGTCACATGAAAACCTTCCTATATCTGAGATAGGAAGGAGAAAGGTTGTCATAAGAAGCCAACACACTTCTCTTCATCAAACCTTATCCAATTAAGCCAACCCTACCCTACCTATTGTTCCTTCATTTCAAATATGACATCTTCTAGAGGCACTAGTGGTACTAGGGGTTCCTCTTATTCACAATCCTAAGCTTCATTTGTAATTGGGAGTATCTTTAGCCATCAAATTTCAATTCAATCTACAACCAATCCAACAAAATTCATTAAAAATTATGGATTATTTCAATTCAAGGAAGATGCTACCACCACCCCATGGCATGTATCTTCTCCCTTGAATATTACACCATTCTCTCAACCCCTTGCAAAGTTTAAGGATCATCTGCCTAAGTTTTCGGGAAATGGCACTATCACTACAAAGGAACACTTGGTGTCCTTTTCTAACACGTGTCACAATATAGGAGCAAATGACAACGATACTTTCATGTGCTTATTTTCCAACTCTCTTGAAGGGAAGGAAGTTGCATAGCTTTTTGAATTACCCCCAAAACTCTTCTCTACATGGGAAGAATTGGTATATTGGTTTAAATATACATATGGACAACCTAAAATTCCAGTTGGTCAACTATGGGAATATAATAATATTACTTATAACAATATTGAAACTATTAAATCATTCAACCTTCGTTTCACTAAGTTGTATAATCAACTTTCGGAATTGATCTGCCCCCATAATTAGGCTTCTTTCATACATTATTATAATGATTTACCTTCTTCCTATCGCTAGAGATTGGAATAAAAGGCTATAGATAATCTTGGATCTACACTTAAAACTTGTATTTAGTATGAAGAGTAGTTAGAAATAATGGGTCTTCCTAAGGGAGATTATGTCAAACAAACCGATATGTATGTAGTCTTGCATCTTATGTAAGATATGAATAATAGAATGGTCACTTATAAAAGGAAAAGAATCACTTCCTCTTCTTTTCCTGCTAAAACTTCTTCTCAAACTGATTTTAGGAATACAAATGATAATCCCTTTCAACCAAAGGCTATCATGTCTAGTGCTTGGTGTAATTTTTGTGAGAAAAATCACAACGAAAGAACTTGTGAAGTTAAAAGGAATACTAAAGATAGAATATGCGGTAAGAGGTTTGATGCTACAATTTTTGTTCTATATTGGGCTCAAACCAACGATGTTATGGTAGTTAATACCATAAATAAATCTTACCCCAATAAAAAAAAAAATCGATCCACCCCTCACTACTTCTGCCCCAAGCACATCATCCCAAGGAACTGATTCCCATGCTATCAAGACTCCAAACAGTCAAGGGACAAATTCTTTGTTTGTCCCTCTAAATAGAATATCCTTAATCAATTGGTTAATATTAAATCATATTCTTATCTTTTGGATATGGTTTCCATCGTGGAACAACAACAACATCTTAAAAAATTTATGGACGGTAAAATTTCCACAATAGCCATCTTGACTGAAAATCCTGAGGGAGATGATTCAAATGTAAGTAAAATAGGTGTACATAACTTTAAAAATCCTGTAAAATATCCTCCATTTTTTGATTCTGTAAATATTATGGATAAAATAGCTCACTACTGCCTCATATATGGTGGATCTAGTCCAAGCGTCATGTCAAATATTATTATGGAAGATTTAGGCCTTTCCTGTACAAATGAAAATGAAAGAAGTATGTTCTCCTATAATAATCAACAACAGTCTACCATAGGTGAAATCAAGAACATGACTCTAGTACTCTGCGCACACCCTAAAATAAGAACCACCCTAAATAAACAAGTAATTGATATGCATGTAACTAACTATTCAATAATTTTGGGTAGAGAATGGAAAGCCTTAACTGGTGGTTACCTTTCGTTAGATGGATCACATTTATCCATCCCTAAGAATGGAAAGAATATTATTGTACTAAGGGAAGGAAGGATTTCTCCCTATGTTAAAAGTGTTCCACGACCTAATGTGAATTTTATCGAAGAAGACATGGGTGTGTATTCAATATTTGTTGATGAAGATGACTTGAATATTCAACCAACCGATTACTATGACGGTATGTGGCACATGAATTTCGATGGTTCATGCTCAAACAAAGGTAATGGAGTTGGAATCATTTTGTATTCATGTATAGGAAAACTTAGTAATTTATCTTATAGATTAAAGTTTTCCTATAAAAATAATGTTGTTGAGTTTGAAGCTTTATTATTAGGCATCGAAAATGATTATAACCTTGGTTATGTTCATCTTACATTTTTTGGTCATTCAAAACTTGTTGTGAATTTAGTTAGGAGAATTTATAATCCCAACAAGAAGTTATTAAAGTGATACACTCAAGATGTGTGGGAATTAATCGCAAATCTATTTTCTTTCAAAATCACTCATATAAAAAGAGAACTTAAATCCATGGCTGGCAGGTTAGTTTTTTTTGAGCTTCATCCAGAAGAAAACTTTTACCACAGAGGCCAGATTGTACATTTCTATCTCTTTACCAGGATCATCTCCCCGATAACGCATAATCATGGCAAGTTTTTTCCACGAGGGCTTCACTAAATGAAATTGTTCTTGATTATTTGGGTTGGTTTTCATTGATATCAACCCTTGAAGCAAGTCTGGTAGAAAATTTTTGTAGCCCCAATAATATCGATAAGGGACTTCAGTTTGATTGATACATAATGGTATCAAGATTAATATATTTGCAGGTAAGACTATTCTATATGGATAGTACATGTCATTCCATTTCTGGTGATATGTGGAACGCCACATAACTCCTCACGGTTAGCGATTTATGGCCTTGTGAAGTTGGAGAACCCTTGTGAGTTATATAGAAGGTCAAAGAAGTCAAAATTATTCTAGCAACTCCTAGAAGAAGTTGACTAGTCAAGTGAGTGAAACTAGGAGTTGATCATGGGTTAAGTTGTTGCAATAAGAAAATAATTGAAAATAATTTAGTTGCAACTAGAAGTGGAGAATTTACTATTTGTAGTAAAGTGGGTTAGAAGTGGGTTATCCCTAAAAGAAGGAAATTGGGTTAAGTTGGTTAGAAGGTAACCCCTTGAGGAAGCTACATGGAAGTATAAATGAGAGAGCAAGTTTCTCCTATTAGTACCTATTGAGCACATTGAATATCTATTATTGTGTAAGGTTTATTTCAGGTACTCATTGATATATCTGAAGTTGTGCAAGTCTGAGGTAGCACGAAGGGTTGATGGTGAAAGTTTCAGAATTACAGAAAATACTAAAAAAACCCTAGTTTTTGAAGTGTATGCAGGATATAGTGGAGAAGGGCGCATATGTACATGGGACATAAGTATAATAGGGTGTGTACATGAGAGTAAAGCATAAAAACTTGAGAAGATAAAGATGGTGGGTCTCTAAAGTCTGAAAGAAAGTTCCTATGAAGGTCTATAGTGATCAGGTACATCAAATCTGTCTACTGCTTCAAAAGGTATGTCTTATTTCTATGAGTAGTTGGATTTTGTTGTATACATGAGAAATGGTTATGGGGGTTTGAGGATTTTCCTTAGAGATATTAGTGGCTGCATGGGAATTTTTGTATAAGTCAAATCTATAGAGATACAGTGCTAGTACAATCAAAATTTATCATTGATACATCTTGTTAGAGTTGAGGCACATATTTTCTTCCTTTGCATATAGTTAAGGGTTTTTGTGGTACATGGTTGAGATCTTGTATTTGTGAAGTGGTTGATGTATCGATAGGATGAATATCAGAAAGGGTTTAATGTCTAGTTCATTTGAGGGTTATTATACTTGTTCATGATTACACACACTTGTATGGAACATGACTAGAGAGATATATATGTTTTGGATAAAGGATATGTATGAGGATGTATGCACATGGCACAATTATAATCTGTACATAGTGACATGTTGCAGGTTGATATGACAGAGGCTGCAGAGGGTCGAAAATTTTTAGAAGAGAGAAAACCCTAGTTTTTCAGAAGGCATACACAGGTTGCAGAAAAAATAGGTCATGTACATACACATGTTGCAGTATAGATAGGGTGCATACATACACATGCTACAGAATAAATAGGTTTCATATATTGGTTTTGATTGGTACAGGTTCATTTCAGGTATAGGTTGATTACAGGGAAGTGGTATAGGTTGGCTACAAGTCAGTGGTACAGGTTGGTACAAGTATATAGTGGTATATCTCACAGTGATAGTGTGGCACTGATTTCTTCATTTGACACTTATATTTCAGGGTGGCAGTATGGGGAAAGGATAGGTGGTTTTAGCCACATTCTGGTTGTATCTGAAGAACATAAGGGGTTGTAGCCTCCTTCTAGTTGTATCCCTAGACTTGGGGAGTTGTAGCTTCCCTTAGGTTGTAACATGAAAATATAGGGGGTCAGAGACTCCTTCCAATTGTAGTTCAAGAACAAAGGAAATTGGTGCTTCCAATGAATGCAATTCTTAAAGAAATATAAGAAAAATCATTATATGGTTTTCTCCCACACTGGGTTTCCATGTAAAAATATTGGTGTACTTGGTATGTGTATGGTTGTTCATTTGTTCATGGTTTATTTACTCTACAATTATTGGATGATAATGCTATATTTATCATAAAGATAAATAACCCTTGTATACTATGGTTAAAATGATTAAAAATCTCTATTACTAATTCACCCCCCCTCTCAGTAATCCAACAATTGGTATCAGATCAGGTTCCTTCGGAAATCAATTTAACCACTGGAAGGTAGATCATGGAGAGAAACAGTATGTACAAAAATGGAATACCACAGTTTGATGGACATAACTATGCATTCTGGAGAAGAAGGATGAAAACATATGTACATGAACAAGGATTTGAAGTTTGGAAATCAGTTGTAGATGGATACAAAGAACTAGCAGTTCCGCCAACAAATGAAAATGGAAAGAAAGTTAGTCTAAATAATTCAAAAGCCACAAATGCACTTCTTAATGGTATTTTTGATTTGGTATATACCAAAGTTATACATTGTAGCTTCGCTAAAGAGATTTGGGACAAACTTCAAAATATTTATGAAGGAGATTCAAAATTCAAGGCAGCAAAGCTTCAAACTTACAGAGGTAAATTCGAACAGCTAAAGATGAAGGAAGATGATAATATTCCAACTTACTTCTGATGATTTGATGAAATAGTGAATGAAATCATAGGATTGGGAGAAGAAGTTGATGAATCTGTAATTGTTCAAAAGGTACTAAGATCTCTTCCAATGAGATTTGATCCTAAGATCTCAACACTAGAAGAAAGAGAAGATCTAGACTCAATAAGCATGGATGAACTACATGGAATATTCACAGCCTATGAAATGAGAACTAAACGGGAAAATCCAGGTATAAAAGAAGCAACATTCAAAGCATCCAAAAGTTCAAATCAAAAGGAAAAGTAAAAAGAAAAGGAATATATAAGAAACAATGACATCTCAGAAGACGATGAAGAAGTGGCCAACTTTGTTAGAAGATTGAAAAAGGGAACCAATGGAAGATATAAAGGTAAGCTTCCATTGATTTGTTTTAACTATGATGGTATTGGTCATTTTGCTAAAAATATTCCTCACAAGAAAAAGAAAAGAAATGAAGAGGAATAATCAAACAACAAACAAACTTATAAAGGAAAAAGAACCAAAAAGAAAGTCTTCAAGAAAAGTTTTTGCACCAAAGAAGTGATCCAGGTGGATATCGGTGGCCACCCACCTTTTCCAGCTGGGTAAAAAAATTTTTATGGCAATTTTGGTAATTTACTACTTTTAGCAGTTTTTTGGGTCCTGAACTTCTGGAGCTGTTTTGAGGCCCTAAACGACGTTTTTTTGGGTATGTACCTGTCAAAAAAATCATCATGATATTTTCATCAACAGATGTAGTCCTCGGATAGATATTTCCAAAGGGCTCTCGTACACCTAAAACATAGATTGTATGCAAAATTTACGACCCTGATAAGTTGATGTACTAATTTACCTAAACGAGGCCCACATGACTTTTGGCGCTTCATCTCCTAGGGTTAGGTTTTTGGATGTCTAGAGTTTTTGACACTCTTGTTATTGTAAAAAGGACTTCAGAGCATCATTGTAATAATATTCTTGTGAATGAGGGTAGCCGTCACATATTTTCTCAGAGATAAGCGACCACCATTCCAGCAAGCTTGTTTTTCGCTGCATTTTACAGTTTCATCTTATTTCCTTATTGAATAGAAAACCAATTTTATTGTATCTCTGTGATTCTGTGTTAAGTATCTATTAATAATCTATAGTCATTTCGTTCTGCTCATAAAATATGGATCAGTGGTATCAGAGTGGTCTGCTCCTTGTCGTCTTAATGCATGTCCCTAATGAGGTCAGAGTACAAAGAATTGGGTCTCGAGCTTGCTTCTCTTGAGGACCAAATCTCTCACATGCCCAAGCAACCTCTCATGGTTGGAGAAAATAAATATGATGAGACAAGAGATCCTTTCAAAATCTTGCTTGAGGAATCCCTCATGCAACAGAGGAAAGAGATGATGGATATTTTCGTGCAAATCCTTCGGCGGCTACCAATAGACGATGCATCTTCTTCGAGCGGAGGCACCACCCCTTTCAAGGTACAAATAAACTTTGATACTCCTGTATTTGAAGGTCAGATAGACACAGATGGTGTAGACAAGTGGTTGAATCTACTAGAAGGGTATTTTTCTATCCATAACTTTTCGAATAGAGAAAATATTACTTTTGTGCTTCTCAAAGTTGTTCCCCATGTAAAATATTGGTGGGAAACTTTCTGTGAGCAAAAGGAAACAAAGGAAACCTCGTTATTTACAGTCACAACCACCTAGGAATCCTTCAGGGATGTTATTAAGGAACAATACTACCCTGTTGGAATTTATGCTGACTTGTATACCAAATGGACCACATAGTGACAAGAAAGAGACAAAGCAATGACAGAGTTCACAAATATCTTCCATACCTTGCGCACCAAGATGGGTATCAAAGATTCAAAGTGACATATGGTGCTCAAGTATTGTGGTTATCTGCATAGATGCATCCAAACCAAAATGGAATTTCTAGACATCTCATCCTTGGGTGCGGCCTATCGATATGTCGTCAAAATCGAGCAGAAGCTCAAACAAAAGACGAGGAAATTTGGGCCCGGGAACCCCTCACAGCAAAAGCCAGGAAAGGGCATCCCCAACCAACAGAACAAAGGATAGAGAAAATATGGATAGTATCAGGACAACCAGTCCAAGCCACAAGTAAATAAGGACACCAGAAAGACAAAGAAAAATACCTGGAAGTGGTGTGACTTCCATAAGAGACCTTGGCATAACACTGTTGACTACCTCTCAAAGAAGTCACTGGTGGCCGAAGTGAAAGCCTCTGAATCAAATGCGGGTTCTGACTCTGAGTTAGAATAAGAAAGGGGAAGGCAGATCATTGACATGGAACCCAGTGCCACCGTTTCTACCACCAAGCTCCATCCTGATGAACCAGACAAGCCAGAAGAAGGAGATCACCTCTTCCATTCACAGATGTGGGTAAAAGGTACCTCGCTACACTTGATAGTTGATAGCAGTAGCCAAAAGAACCTCATCTCAACAGAGGTTGTCAAGAGGTTGGCCCTGCCGACAACACCACACCCAGAACCCTACACCATTGGATGGCTCCACCAAGGAAGTGATCTACGCGTCAGCCAGTAGTGTCAATTATCATATGACATCAAGACCTTCAAAGACGAGGTATTGTGTGATGTTGCTCCTCTCAAATTTTGTGATGTTCTTTTGGTCCAACCTTATTTATGGAAACGACATGTCGTATATGAGTCTAGGCCTCGTAGTGTTATTATTACTTTGAACAGGAAATTGTATAGGATACCCAAGGCAGTCCCACCTAGTGCTATTTTCTTGATCACTACCAAGCAATGCAGGAAGGTCATCTCTCAGACGGGGAAGTTTGTCTTCTTCGTGATTCTCTCTCAAAATGAGCAAAATATCACAGCCACATCGAGGGTCTCTGCAGTCGACCTCTCCACACAACAGAACCAAGTAGATAAGGTCGTCAAAGAATACTTGGATATATTCTCCTCACCTACTGGGGTACCTATGCACTATCAATTCAAGCACCCCATCGATCTGAACCCTGGTGCACCACTGCACAATGGGCCAGTATATCACTGCTCTATGTTAGTGAATGAGGAGGCCAAGTGACAGATCCAAGAACTACTCCACAAGGGGAACCTCTTTCCCAACTCATCACCTTGCAGGAGCTCAATCATGATGGTATAGAAGAAATATGGAACCTGGCGAATCTGCATTGATTACCGAGCCCTGAATAAAATCACAGTCAAAAAATGGAACCCAATTCCTTGAATCAACGACCTTCTTGATCAACTCATGGAGGCCAAATACTTCAGTAAGGTTGATCTGAAGTTTGGACACCACCAGGTCTTGATAGAATAGATAGATGTATGGAAGATCACCTTCAAGTCAAAGGAAGGCCTTTTTGAATGGTTGGTCATGCCCTTTGGTTTGACAAATGCTCCAACCACTTTCATGAGGATGATGGATGATATCCTGTGACCATTCACCAACACTTTTTTAGTGGTGTATCTGGATGACATTCTCATTTACAACAAGTCTTGGGCAGAACACTTACAACATATTTAGCAGGTTTTCACACCCTGTGGTAGCACAAGCTATATGCCAACTTGGAAAAAATGTCCTTCAACATGGACGGGGTCCATTACCTGGGCTACATTGTTTATCATCATGGCATATATGTGGATCTAGCCAAGATCCAAGTCATCCGTGATTGGCCAGCCCCAACCACACTCACTGAGCTTCAGATATTCTTGGGCCTTGCCAATTTCTACCGCAATTTCATCTTGGGATTCTCCCATACTGCATGGGCCCTCAGCCAAATAACCAGGGGTGGTGGTAAGGAAAAAATGGTGTGGGGTCGGTCCCAACAACAAGCATTCGATGATTTGAAGCAGCGCTTGTGCTCATTCCCAATACTTTCACTACTAGACCTACAAAATCCCTTTGAGATCGAGACAGATTCTTCACACTATGTTATGGGCACCGTTCTTACTCAGCAAGGCCACCCCGTGGCCTATCATAGTGAGACACTATCATATGTTTTCCGTAAGTACCCTACTTACGAAAAAGAAATATACTCCATTGTGCAAGCCTGCCACCAGTGGAGACATTACATTCTTGGGAAGGAGACAGTCATCCACACTAATCATAATCCACTGCAATTCATGCAGACACAAGGCAAATTACAAAATGGCTGCCATCAAAAGTGGTCCACATACTTACAACAATTCCAACTCAACATCAAGTATAAAATAGGAAGCACCAAATGCATCATTGATTTACTTAGTAGACCGCCAATCGTGACACTCACCACAGTGCTAGAATCTTGCGGCCATGAGACCTCTAGATGGCCCCAACTCTATGAGACAAACCTTGACTTCACCACCACCTACCAAATGTTGGGTGCAAACGCAGTTGTCAATAATTTCCATCTTCAGGATGGGTTGTTGTGTCATTTGGGCCATATCTGCAATCCATCAAGTGAGGGAGTGAAGCTGATCTAGGAATCCCACTACAATCAGGTGGTGGGACACTTTGGCATCGAAAAGACAATGGCGATGCTACATAAACATTTCTACTGGCCGAAACTTTGACAGGAGGTCAGCGAGTATATTGGGTCCTACACTGCATGCGCTATTGCCAAACCGACCACTAAGAAACAAGTCCTGTACACCCCCATTCCTACTCCTGACAGGCCATGGGAATCCATCTCAATGGACTACATGTTGGGCCTCATGTCCAACAAGCAGGGAAATGACTGTCTTTTTGTGGTTGTTGATTGCTTTTCTAAGATGGTGATTTTGGTTGCCTGTAAGAAGAGAATCACAGCAGAAGCCACTGCCAAGATCTTCTTTGAATGAGTCTAATTACATTTTGGAATCCCACAAACCATTGTCTTAGATTGGGATATTCAATTTCTCAGCACATTCTGTTCAAGCCTCTGGTCACTGCTAGACACCAAGCTCACCAAATTCATGACCTTCCACCCCCAAATAGATGGCCAAACTGAGGTCGTAAATGGAATGATCGTGCATATGTTAAGCCCTAAATAGTGGCTCATTACCCCTTAATTAGGGCATATTATATTAGTAATTTTATTTTATTTATGTCGGCTTTAGTCCATTAGTTGTAATTATACCTCCTAGTCTCCTATATATACCAAGGAGACATTTTCATTTTCAATCATCTTGTAATTGTACATTTATGTGGGCATAAGGAGGTTTCCCCCTCGAAGAGGATTATTATATGATTTTCTCTCTTTTTCAAGGCATTGAGTACTTATTTTGAGGTTTTTCTATGTTATATTGATATTTGGTTCTTAACATATGGTATCAAAGCTCAAGGTCTTGGGGTTTTTCTACTACATCTGAGACACCTTGGCATTTTCGCTATAACTTTTTTTCTACAACATTTTAGAAGGAACGACTTGGAGGATATTTAGTAGACGGATCAAGGTACATTGGATTAAAAATTCATCTCTTGAGGAATTATACGTTTGGAGATACATCCTGTGCAAGATAGGGTTCTAGAATCATCCTAAAATGAGTCATTGCAGAATTTTCTCTATAAAAAAGTTTCTATAACATTGCAAAACCTAAAATTCAGAGGCTATTCATAGAAATTAGTAAGGTATTTATGGTAAAAATTTTAGCTTCTGGTTCATCTTAAATTTGTAGATACACCATGTGGAAGATAGGGTATCTGACTAGTCCTATTGACTAGTTGCAACAAGGTGTTCCAGGTAAAACAATCATAATTTATTCCTAGAGTATCCAAATTGAGTGAGACTAATTTCATTGGATAGTGGACAGTCTTTAGTATTTCTGGTACGAGTTTCAAAATTTTATATCATTTATTTTGTGTGGGGCACGCTATACAAGTGAGATCTCCTAGAAAGGCCAAAAATCAGCAAGTTGTGGGGAAGTTACCATAAATTCCACTTGGCACATCCAATTTTGATCAGACCTATGGCATTGTAGAGAAGAAATATCAGAAAACTACAAAAAAGAAAGTTTCATACCCAGAAGGGATGAAACTTTGGAAATACATCAAAATAAAGATTGTCTAGCAGAAACACCTCAAAATCAAGGTTAAAAAGTGATACTTGGCCAACATGCCACCCAAAAAGGGAACTTCTACACCAAATAAGCCTCCAGAAAATCCTAATTGGACTCTTGATGAAGGTGAAGAAATGTGTAGGGACATAAATGATTTACAAAAGAAGACAATAACAAAAGGTGAACTACAAGAGATGGAAGCTAAGCTGGAGGCAATAAATACTAAGATGGATGGTTTAAAAGAGGAGATCATGGAAGGATTGAAAAATTTCGTAATAGAGTGGACACCTGAAAGTGAAAATGTATCCCATGAAATTCATGATGAGGACAGAAGGAAGGTGAATCAAGAATGGAGAAACTCTAACTTTGGGTTGAAGACCAACCACATTCCTAAGATCAATATGCAGAAGTTTGATGGCAAGGACCCTATCACATGGATACTTCAGATGGAGCAATTCGTTGATCTATATAATGTTCCACATACACAAAAGGTACGGATTGATTCTTTATATTTAGAACCCAATCAATTAGTATTCTATATATGGCTTTGTTCTCGTAAATCACTCGTCACTTGGACAATTTTCACGGAAGAAATGATAGCACACTATGAGGATACAAGGAGCAATACCTTCTTTAGCCAATTGATAAATCTCAAGCAAAAGGGTTTAGTTACAGAGCACATTAAGAACTTCCAAAGATTGAATATAAAGGTAAGAGATATTCCAGATGAGCACTTGATTGATGTATTCATAGGAACTTTAAGAGATAACATTCAACATGAGGTTCTCCTTTGGGAAACCCAAATCATTGGAGAATGCATTTGGGGTGGAAATAAATGTTGAAAGTAAAAATATGGCTATGGCTACTAGAAGGACCAATCCTAACATCTATAGAGAGAATAATGCTCCTTCTTCTAAAACACCTCAACCTACAAGGTTGACACCTCGACAATTGGAGGAAAGAAAAGAAAAAGGTTTATGCTTTAATTGTGACAGCAAGTACAGTAAGGGACATAAGTGTGGCGAGAAGAAATTATTCTACATAGATTGTGAAGAGGAAGATGAACAAGAACCATCTCAAGATGAAAACATAGAATCAATTTCATCTGAAGAGTTGACTCCCATGATATCGTGTAATGCATTGGCTGGAATTAATACTCCTCAAACCCTCAAGATCGAAGGATATATCAAAAATAAAAAGGTAATAGTCCTAATTGATTCTGGCAGTACTCATAATTTCATTCACTATAAACTAGCCAAAGATCTCAATTGCTTTGCATATCCAGCACCAGAGTTTCAAGTAATTATTACAAATGGAGGAACTATCAATTGCTCAGGAAAATGCAATAAGATCTATCTTACTATGGGGGAATATGTAATGAATAGTCCAATGATTTCTATACCCATGGGTGGTGCTGATGTTGTACTAGGAATTCAATGGTTACAATCATTAGGAATAATGGCTTTTAATTGTTGATAGACTTACCAAGTATGCACACTTTTGTGCACTCTCACATCCCTTCAAAGCTAGTACAGTTTCCACCGCATTCATGGAGACAGTTCAAAAGCTACATGACAGCGCAAAGATTATTGTACGTGACAGAGATCCCATCTTCACTGGACATTTTTGGACAGAATTATTTTCTTGTTTGGGTACTCAATTGGCTCATAGCTCATCCTATCCTCCTCAATCTGATGGACAAACCGAGATAGTGAACAAATGTCTAGAAGGCTACCTTCGTTTCTCTGTCTCTGATAAACAAACACAATGGTTCAAATGTTTAACCTTGGCAGAATGTTGGTATAACACTTCCTTTCATACTGCAACAAAAATGACACCATTTATGGCACTCTATGGATACCACCCTCCTTCCATCACTTATTCTCTAAAATAAAAATCTAAGGTTCAAGAAGTGCAAGATCACATCGAGCATCAACAGCACGTTCTCCAAATATTAAAGGAAAACCTAACCATGGCACAAAATCTTATGAAACAACAAGCAAATCAACATTGTAGTGAAAGAAGTTTTGAAGTAGGGGATTTGGTGTTTTTAAGACTACAACCATACAAACATATGTCCCTCAAGCAAGCCAAGAAGGATAGTAAATTATCACCAAAGTACTATGGCCCTTATAAGGTGTTGCAAAAGATTGGTACTATGGCACACAAATTGGAGTTACCTACATCTTCACGAGTACACCCAGTTTTCCATGTTTCATGCTTAAAGAAGGTTATAGGTGACAAGATCCTAGTTCAAACTATATTGACAGAAATTGACGAGGAAGGAAAAATCATATTGGATCCTAAATCCATCACTGACACAAGAATTCACCAGTTGAGGAATAGATCCATTTCAGAGTATCTCATTAAATGGAGGAAACTATCGGTTGAAGATTCCACTTGGGAAGATGAGTATTTTATACAGAAGCATCCAGAGTTACTCAAGCGTTGAGTACAACACTTGTCTCAAGGGGAGGGGCATGTTAATCCCTAAATAGTGGCTCATTACCCCTTAATTAGGTCATATTATATTAGTAATGTTATTTTATTTATGTCAGCTTTAGTCCATTAGTTGTAATTATACCTCCTAGTCTCTTATATTTACCAAGGAGACATTTTCATTTTGAATCATCTTGTAATTGTACATTTATGTGGGCATAAGGAGGTTTCCCCCTCAAAGAGGCTTATTATCTGAGTTTCTCTCTTTTTCAAGGCGTTGAGTACTTATTCTAAGGTTTTTCTATGCTATATTGATATTTGGTTCTTAACAACATATCCTGCGCATGTATAATTGCAAGCACCCTCGCACATGGGATGAAAGTCTTCCCTATGTCCAACATAGCTACAACTGAGCCCTGCATATCTCAACTGGTCACAGCCCCTTTTAGGTGGTATTGGGATTCCAACAATTGGTTCCCATAGATGTTTCACTTCCCCTTGCGGTCACCTCGGTCGACTCATCTCCTACTCCAATTGAAGCTGACAAAGCCACCTAGTTCATTGAGAGGATCCAACACATATGCCAAAAGGTTCATGATATTCTATAGAAGTCTAATGACAAGTACAAGTAGTGCCATGATCAACATCATATGCCACATAAGTTTCAGGTGGGCAAAAAAGTTTGGTTGTACTTGCAAAAAAGAACGCCTTACAGTTCCCCATTGTAAGCTTTGCCCACTCCGTTATGGGTCATACACCATCACCAAGGCTATGGGGGATAATTATTTTGAGCTCAACATTCCTCCTTTCCTTATCTTACACCCAGTGTTCAACGTGGACCTCCTTCAGCCTTATTTCCCACCATTATTGGACACCTCAGACGTAGCAGAACAACTGACACCAACAGAGATCAACCCCACTGCATACAACATGCATCCAGTGATGATATTGTGGACACACAGATCAAGGGCACTCAACAACAAAGGATCCAACTTTATCGAGTCATCAAAGCAGGGCAGCTCCTACACCAAGGAAAATGGCTCGCCCGAGGCCAAATTCAGCAAAAATTTCCTCATATGATGCAGGAACTCAACGCAATGGAGAAAAATGATTCCTAAGGAGGGAGGATTGATCTAGGTGGATATTAGTGGCCACCCACCTTTTCTAGCTGGCTTAAAACAACTTTCTGGCAATTTTGGTAATTTACTATTTTTAGTAGTTTTTCGGGTCCTGAACTTCCAGAAACGTTTTGAGGCCCTAAACGACGTTTTTTTAGGTATGTACCTATCGAATAGTCTCATCATGAAATTTTCATCAACATTTGTAGTCCTCATATAGATATTTCTAATGAGATATCGTACGCCTAAAATGAAGATCGTATGCAAAAGTTACGACCCCGAGAAGTTGATGTACTGACTTACCCAAACGGGGACCACATGACTTTTGGCACTTCATCTCCTAAGGTTAGGTTCCTGGATGTCTAGGGTTTTTGACACTCCTGTTTATTGTAAAAATGCCTTCAGAGCCTCATTGTAATCATCTTCTTGCGAATGAGCACAATGATCACATCTCTTCTCAGAGATAAGCTACTAGCATTCCAACAAGCTTGTTTTCCACTGCATTTTACAGTTTCAACTTATTTCCTTGTTGAATAGAAAACCATTTTTCTATATCTCTGTGATTTTATGTTAAACATCTGTTAATAATCTGTAGTCGTTTTGTTCTACTCATAAAATCTGGATCAAGAAGACTGTTCATCATCAAATGAAGATGAAATCAGTGAAAGTGATATAGAAAGAGTTATATTCATGGCAATATAAGAATCCAATAAAGAATACACCAAAGAGGAGTATGAAGAAGAAGAATTTGACTACAGAGAATAATTGTTTGAGTGTTATAGAAGTTATAAAAAGAGAAAAGAAGAAACTCTAGGAATAACTAGACAAGAAAGAAGACATTCAGAATTCAAACTATGAAGAACTAGAATAGATGGTCACTAAATTAAAAGTTCAAATAGAAGAAGACAAAATAATCGAAGAAGCACTCAAAGAATGGCTGGAAGAAAAAGACAGGATCATTGGAAATTTGGAAGAAAAGGTTATTACTTTGAGAAAAGACCTTCAACAAAATAATATGAAAAATAGTTCAAAGGTTTTAGATAATATTATCAACAGTCAAAGGCCACATCATGACAAGTCTAGGCTAGGATACAATCGGACTAAAAGAGGCTCAAGATCCAAAACCACAGATAAAGAAACACAACCAAGAAGTTATGCAAAGATAGTTATAGGAGACAATAAGTTTTACATGGAATATGGTAGGGACACTCCTCCACCTAGCAGAGTCATATTTCAAAATCAATGACAGTCAGAAACAAATAGGCCTTGGGATGAAGAAGAATTAAGAAAAGTAACTCCTTTAAGAAGATCTTCAAATCCAAGGTACCAAACTATATTTTTTGTTTTATGTTATGCATGTAATAATTTTGGACATAAAGCTGTAAATTGCAAATCTAATAATAGGAACAAAAACAACTTTGAAATTCATACAAAAAATGGTTATCCAATAAGGCCTAGTGAAACACAGAGAAGAAGCTACAATAGGTTTGAATAATTGATCATTGAAGTGGAATGTTAAAAGTGAAAAAACTTTGGACACATGGCCAAAGATTGTAGAATCATAGACCCTCCTAGAGAATCACAAAAGAATAACAATAGTCACATATAGGAACCTCAACAGAGAATATGGATAAGAAAGAATGATCAATTTAACAATGAAGAGTGTGCACTTTCTCTACAAGCTAAACACAAGAAACATGGTTGGTATGCTGACAGTGGTTGTTCAAAGCACATGACAGGTGATGAACATGGGTTTCTTACATTGAGAAAGGAAAGAGATGGATCAGTCTCCTTCGGAAATGATGACTCATCTAGATTCATTGGAAAGGGCACACTCATAATTGGAAACAAGAATACGAAGGAAGAAAATGTTCTACCAGTGGAAGATATAAAACATAATCTTCTAAGTATAAGTCAAATGTGTGACCAAGGTCATAAACTTATGTTCAATTCACAGAAGTGCGATATATGAAAAGAGGGATCAAGAAAATTGATTGCAACAACTGCAAGAACTTCAAGAAACATATATGTATTAAGTGAAATTGGAAATGAAAAGTGTTGTCTAGGAAAGGAATATGAAGTTTGGCTATGGCACAGAAGAATGGGTCACATAAAATTTGATAACCTCATTAGAGTCAGCAAAAATGAAGGAGTCATAGAAATGTCCCATATCACGAAACCAAAAAACACATTATGCAAGCATTGTCAAAGAGGAAAGCAAACAAATACCATGTTCAAATCAAAGGAATACTCAATGACAAGACCACTGGAAATTGTGCATACTGAACTAGTTGGACCAACTAGAACAAAGGGTTTAAAAGGTGAGAAATACTTTATGTTATTGGTTTATGATTATAGAAGAATGACTGCAGTTTTTTTCTCAAGAATAAGTTAGAAGCATTTGAAAACTTCAAGGTATACAAGAAAATGGTTGAAAACGAAATGGATTCAAAAATCAAATGTTTGAGATATGATAATGGAGGAGAGTTTACTTCAAAGTAATTTATGGATTTCTGCAGCAAACATGGAATAAAAAGACAATTCTCCATTGCTAGGACACCTCAACATAATGGGGTCATTGAAAGAAATAGCAGGACAATACAAGAAGTGGCTCGAACAATGTTAATGGATTCCAAGTTGAAAAATGTTTTTTGGACACATGTAGTGCATACAACAATTCACATTCAAAACAAAGTAATGCTCAGGAACAACAGTGAAAAAACTCTCTACTTGTATGGAAAGGAAAGCCAACAAATGTGAAGCACTTCAGAGTGTTCGGAAGAAAATGATACATCATAAGAGAAGATGGTAGAATGGGAAAGTTTGATTCTCATGTCGACAAAGGCGTACTTGTCGGTTACTCAAGTACAAGGAAGGCATACAAATGTTACAATATAAGGCTCAAATTTTTTTTGGAAAACATCAATGTAACAGTTGATAAAACAGGTGGATGAAAATTAAAGGAAGAAGAAAAACAATCAATGGAACAAGTTTACAAAGAAGAAGCAAAGGATGAAGAAGTTGTAGAAGGAGAAGATGAAGAAGACTAGATAGAAGTAGAAGACCAAGTTCAACAAATACCTCCAAAGACACCTAGAAAATGAGTACAGAAGAATCATCCTTCAAATTAGATTATCAGGAACAAAGATGCATGAATTAAGATTAGAAGAAAAATGTGTTCACCAAAACAATTGCACCTAGCACTCTTATCTTTAGTTGAACCAAACAGTTTTGAAGAATCCAACAAGGATGAATTCTAGAAAAAGGCCATGAATGAAGATTTGGATCAAAAAGAGAAGAATGACACTTGGGGATTGGTTTCAAGACCAAAATACAAGAATGTGATTGGCACAAAATGGGTCTTCAAAAATAAATTGAATGAATTTGGACATGCTACCAGGAAAAAATATAGATTGGTATGTAAAGGATACGCACAGGTTGAAGGTATCGAATTTGAAGAGACATTTTCCCCAACAGCCCCATACGGGAAGCTACCTTTGTCATTGATGTCAAAGGGGGAGAGATTCATCTGATGTAGGACAGAGAGTTAGATGCTTGGAGAGAGAGCACAAAGGCATGCTTCCAGGGGGAGAAAATGGTCACAGGAGGAGCATAAGAGATATGACTTTAGTGTTGCATCACAGTGTTGTCATCAATTCCAAAGGGGATATTATTGATTATTTGGGTTGGTTTCCATTGATTTCAATCGTTGAACAAAGTCCGGTAGAAAATTATGGTATCCCTAAAAGTATGGATAAGGGACTTCAGTTTGATTGATGTATAATGGTATGAAGATTAGTATGTTTGCATGTAATACTATTATAGATGGATAGTACATGTCATTCCATTTCTGGGGATATGTGGAACATCACATAAATCCTCACGGTTAGAGAGTTATGGCCTTGTGAAGTTGGAGAACCCTCATGAGTTATCTAGAAGGTCAAAGAAGTCAAAATTATTCTAAAAGCTCCTAGAAGAAGTTGACTAGTCAAGTGAGTGAAACTAGGATTTAATCATGGGTTACGTTGTTGCAATAAGAAAATAATTAAAAATAAATTAGTTGCAACTAGAAGTGGAGAAATTACTATTTGTAGAAAAGTGGGTTAGAAGTGGACAAGTGGTTAGCAGTGGGTTAGACCTAAAAGAAGGAAATTAGCTTAAATTGGTTAGAAGGTAACCCCTTGAGGAAGCTACATGAAAGTATACATAAGAGAGAAAGACTCTCTTATTAGCACCTATTGATCACATTGAATATATATTATTGTGTAAGGTTTATTGGAGGTACTCATTGATATATCTGAAGTTGTGCAAGTCAAAGGTAGCACGAAGGGTTGACAAGGAAAGTTTCGGAATTACAGAAAACACTGGGAAACAAAACCCTATTTTTTGAGGTGTACGTGGACTGCAGTGGAGCAAGGAACATATGTACATGGGCTATCAATATAATAGGGTGTGTACATGAGGGTAAATCCTAAAAACTTGATAAAATAAATATTCCAGGTCTCTAAAGTCTAAAATAAACCTCCCAGGAAGGTCTACAGTGATCAGGTACATCAGATCTATCTACTGCTTCAAAAGGTATGTCTTATTTCTATGAGTAGTTGGATTTTGTTGTATACATGAGAAATGGTTATGGGGGTTTGAGTATTTTCCCTATAGATATTAGTGGTTTCATCGAACTTTCTGTATAATTTATATCTACAGAGATATAATGCTAGTATAATCAATATTTATCATTGATACATCTTGTTAGAGTTTAGGCACATCTTGTATTTCTTGGCATATGGTTAAGGATTTTTGTGGTACATGGTTGAGAGATTGTATTTGTGAAGTGGTTGATGTATTGAGTGTTTGAATATCAGAAAGGGTTTGATGTCTAGTTCATGTGAGGGTTATTATACTTGTTCATGATTACACACACTTGTATGGCACATGACTAGAGAGATATAGATTCTTTGGGTAAAGGATATGTATGAGGATGTATGCACAGGGCATAGTTACAGTCTGGACACAGTGAAAAATTGCAGGTTGATTTGACAGAGGTTGCAGAGGGTCATAACTTTTCAGAAGAGAGAAAACCTTATTTTTCAAAAGGCATACACAGGCTTCAAAACAAATAGGTCGTCTACATACGTGTGTTGCAGTATATATAGGGCGCATACATAGGCATGTTGTAGAATAGATAGGTCACATATTTGTTGGTTTTGATTGGCATAGGATCAATTCAGGTACAGTTTGATTAGAGGGCAGTGGTACAGGTTGAATACAGGTCAATGGTATAGGTTGGTACATGTTTACAGTGGTATATCTCAGAGTGACAATGTGGCAATGGTTTCTTAATTTGACACTTATATTTCAAGGTGGTAGGATGGGGCAAGGATAGGTGGTTGTAGCCACCTTCCAGTTGTATCCAGAGAACATAGGGGGTTGTTGCCTCCTTTTGGTTGTAGCTAGATAATTGAGGATTTGTAGCTTCCCTCAGGTTGTAGCCTAAAAATATAGGGGGTCAGAGCCTCATTCTAGTTGTAGCTGGAGAATAAAGGAAGTTGGTGCTTCCAATGAATGCAATTCTTAAAGACATATAAGAAAAATCATTCTGTGGTTTTCTCCCGCATTGGGTTTCCACGTAAAAATACTGGTGTATTATGTATGTGTATTATTTTTCATTTGTTCATGGTCCATTTACTCTGCAATTATTGGATGATAATGTTATATTGATCATAAATATAAATAACACTTGGGTACCGTGGTTAAACGGATTAAATATCTTTATTACGGATTCACCCCCCCCCCTCTCAGTAATCCAACAATTGTGACATAGCATGTGCATTCATGGGATGATAAAGAATAACCCTAATTTCACTAAATATTGAAAAAAAAATCATGTTGTTGACCCCCCTCCCAATACATATGTACAATTTTAAAACCCCCTATTTTTACCAAATATCCTAGGTATCCATTTTTTTCATGGCATTTTTAATACCCCTTTTTGTTTTTATCTTTTTTATGCAAACATGACAAAACTCTTTTACGCTCACAAATCAAAAATCACAAAGGTAATTCAAAAATAAGAAAACAAGGGGTGTGCCATATAAGTTGATGTTAAAGCTTAGGTTGGCATGATATATCTTCATGAGTCACCCAACTCATTCAAATCCATGTGTTTCCTAACCTGGGAGGGTGGTAAACTTTTGTTCATGACTTGAAAATAGGTATCCTAGTGGGTAGCCATAGGTTTATCATGTGTTTATCACCACATGGCATACTCATGGGATTTCAAGAGCACATGAGACAAATAGTGAGAGATCCCTTGTATTTCATCATCTTGGGTGTATCTTACTACACTTTCTCATTCATACCTTCACTTTCCTTACTTGGTGGATTTTATCACTGCCATTTAGGAAATTTGGAAGGAG
>ML803485.1:258618-274441 GCA_009831015.1 Picea engelmannii
AAGGGGGGTGTTGGAGTTACTTCACACACACCTAGGATTTCTTTTTCCTAAGGTTTTTCCTTGTTTATTAGTCATAATTAGTCATTATCTAGTCTCCTATATTTTAGAGGAGAATATTCCATTTGAAGAATATTCTCTTTCAATTGACACTTCAGTTTCACTAGTTGAGTTGAGTTTAGATGTTGCATTGGTTTTGTCACCATGCAACATTGGTATCATCACCATGCTAATGCGCACTTTCCTTGGGATCATCACCAGACTGGCGCATTATCCTTGATTCCTTGATCTAGTCCTCACTACACTTTTTTCAGTCAAATAATTGAATACTAGTTGACTAGTTAACTTAGCTAGGTGGAAGTTCAATCCTTGTTGGCCCTCGACCAAGTTTTGAGGAAACCTTGGTCAGATTTGGCCCACTTTTGGACTTCGATGTGATGGTTGAAGAAGGAGCACCCAGGCGGAGCTGAGATCATGGATATCACTTATTTTGTGGGCTATGTGGACCCAGTAAGGGGTTCTTTAGGGTTTTTGTAATGGGTTATGGGATGTCGGCCCATGGGTTTTTTCCATGATTGGCCCTATTATAAGGGGTTGTAAAAGTATAAATAAGTAAGAATGTATGGTAGAAAAAATAAGTATTGAGAGATAAGTGCAATTAGTTTGAGTTTCTTTGTGAAACATAATGTATATGTGTTAAGGTTTTGTGCTTGATAGAGGATTGGCTCTGTGCCCTGACCTAGTTTTGGAAGGAGGATCTGGCACTTAGTGCACATATCTCATGTCTAGTGCGAAGCTCGACTCTATGGCTTAGTACATAGGATTAATTGAATGTAAGAGATTGACAAATAATAAGAAGGTGAAGATGTTGTTGGACATAGCCCCACACTAGGGTGAACCACATATATCTTGTGTCTTTGGTTTTATTTGTGCTATGTTGTTTATGTTATGAATCTGCTCAGTTCTTTGATTATCATGTATGATAGATAGATCTGTTATTTCTTAAGTGCTTTACTTGTGTTAAGAGTGAATCAATGTTAGATATAACTCAGTGCTAAGTGCTCAAGATATATAATCATTTATGGTTCCTACGTTAGATCTATATTTGGGTATGTTCTGTAATGTAAATAAAGTTAATGAACTAATGCATATCACCTTATAAGTGTTAATAGAATACTCTGGGACGTATTTTTGTCACAGATCTGTGTCCCATCTTGGTTACAGACACCTACGTCCTGTAACCCCCCTTCTTCTACCTCAGGTGAGACCTCACCTGCTTCGCAGGTGTTGCTGAAAGGGACAGTAGTCGGGGTTTTGTTGGTGCATTGTTAAGCGTTGAACACTGGGTCTGCCCCTGTACCAACAAATGGTTTCGTTGTCAGGACCTGAAACTGTGATTGTTGGGAACTAAAGTAAAGAAAAGAGAATATTTTTGCGTAGATCTGTTGTTGAAGTGTGCAATACTCTACTTGAATTGTGAATCTTTGTACTAAGAAAGAAATTCGATCTGAATTAAAGAGGTAAGATCTTAAAATAGGTAAATATTTTTTCTTTGAAAAGAGTAAGATAAGTGAAAATTTTTGTTTTGAAAGCATGAACCTAAGTATGTTTAATAAACTTTGTCCTAGTCTGAAGAGTAGGGCGCAGTTGGAAGAAAAATTTGATCTGAGTAAATTTAAAAGAAATGAATAAAGATATGTCATTCCTATGCATAAAAAGAGTTTTTGGACTAATAAGTGGATGCAGGAACCTAGAAATAATTTTTTTAGATTGTAGGTCCAACACTATGTGTAAGGTCTCTTCCAACATTGCCTTATAAAACATAAATTCAATTAGAGAAGTGTTATCCTAACATCTTTACAATTCCTTATTCATCATATAACCATTCATAACCATTCAACATAATAAAAATTTATGAGAAGATCATAATAAATTACATAACACAACAGAATAATGAAAATACATACCTCTAACTGATGTTATTGTTGTTCTCCAACTCTGCTTGATGCTCTGCTCAAAACCATCTAACCTCCCAGCTAGCTAGGAACAGAGCCTCTCTGGCTCCCTAGCTCCAGGATTCCTAGCCCCTGAGCCCAAAAATCCCAGCAATAGGTTCCCCCCTATAACAGTCCTACAACAAGCTTCTCCAGCCAAAAACCAGTAATACAGTCTTCCAATCTCCCCAAAACAATTCTCCAATACAGTCTCCCAATGTGAAAAAATAATGCTTTCTCCAAAAGTCCCCTTCTCCCAAGTGTTTTTCCCCCTCATATCCTCCTTCCCCCTCCCTCCCTCATTCACCACCCTCTCCCTTTCATTAAGACTCACCCACCTTATCCCTCCATTCAATGACAACTACCTTATCCCCTTTTCTTTAATGGTTCCATCATTCAATACAAAATAATAATTAATAAATTATTAAACAAATATTTAAACATTAAATTCATTAATTAGTTATTTAAACCAATTCACATTCATCAAATATTTAACCAGGACAATTAATTAATTAATTAAACTAATATACATTAAACAATTAATTAAACCATGACAATTGATTAATTCTTAGGGTTGTCACATACACCCACCCTTCAGGAAACTTCATCCCGAAGTTAAGGTATTTTATGATACAAGGGAAAAGACACATGGTTCACACATTCATATCAAATAACCGACTTTATTAGTAAGTAAGTCAAGAAAACTCATACATACTAGTGTACATGTACAATAAATTCATGTGTAGCTAGTACATACAAGTCTTGTGCATGTACTAATAACTATAATTATCACCCTTATAGTCATTTATGTATGCATCCAATCCAATCAATAAGACTATTCATTTTATAAAAGATAATAAACCAATGAAATGTTCGTGAATTCACTTAATTACAATAATCTAGCTCAACAATTTTATTTAGACAATTGTGGTTTAGTTACATAATTATGAACATTCATATATACACATTTTATTTTAAGAAGGAAAGACAATAAATTCCACCATAAGACGAATCTCCATACACTCTCAACTATTTCTACTCATCCTTCCTCCCTAACTTACTTCCATCTTCCATTCTTATCCTTCCTCTATTGGACTATCTTGGAGCGTCAACTATATTGACCTAACTCCAAATAGAACCCATAAGCGAAAGTGTCACTATCTTGACCAAGCTTCCCTAGCAGGCAACTGACAGTCATCATCACACGTCTAGGGGAGCGTGAGCTAACATCGTCCTCCTATGACTCCAAGTTTCAGAGGATACACGGTGGGAAATGACTCCACCCCTCCTAATAGGACTAGGGTCCACACCCTATAATGGAATATACAGTGGCACCGTGTTGTTGGGATTTTTGTCACCGTTTATTCATTTTTGGGCAGTCTCACCACCTGAAATACTACACTGGTCCACATATCATAGAAATGCATCCAAGCCAATATAATTTTCACATGCAAAGAAGATTCATACCATATTGTTTCTCGGTCAGTGGTCATGAAATCCACTTCCATTATTATTATCCCTTGGCTATTTCATAGCCCAATGACCTGCATATTAGTTTATAGCACAAACTCATACATATCTATGCATTATCATCATGTAATTGCATACAAACATAATTTCAATTCGATATTCGCGTGCCAACAACTTTAACATCAAAGTTTTCAAGTTAGCAATAGATATCATAATATCCCATAATTCAATTAATGTCACCCATTCATAGAATTATCATTTACATAATAGATTGCATCATACCCAACATCATTCAAATAGCATTTAAACCTTCATAGGATTCGCATTCACACAGTATATCACATCATATCCATCATCATCAATAACATTTAAACATTCATAGAATTTACATTCACATAGTAGATCACATCATATCCATCATCATCAATAACATTTAAACATTCATAAAATTTACATTCTCACAATATATTGCATCATATTCATCATTATTCAAATACATTTAAACATTCATGAAGGTTCATACGTCTTAAAAGTTCAAGTGTATCATTTAATAGTTTCACTGTGAATAGAAAATAAAGGTGTTTAAGCCTTAGAAAATCCTAGCTGTCTAAGTCAAAAGGTGGTGTTACATACACCCAACCTTCGAGAAACATATTCTCGAGGTGGTCAAAAAAAGTGAAGGATAATCCTGTCGTAATGTCTCGGCATCCTCCCAAGTAGCAGATCCTGGACTATACTTGTCCCACTAGACCTTAACTTGGCCTACCAGACAATTCCTGAGCTGTCGAACTCTACATTCCAATATGTGTAACGGTTATACCGTGAGGGTTCCAGCATCTTATTCTTGCAATTCCTTCCAATTTAGTTTATGTGATTCATCAGCAACATAATGACGTAGAACAGATACATGAAAAACATTATGAGTTTTATGCAAGTGGGGTGGCAATACGAGATGATAGGCAACGGGTCCAATTTTCTCTTGGATTTTGAACGGTCCTATAAATCGAGGTGACAACTTTGTCCCCTTCCCAAACCGAATGGTACTCCTATTAGGCCTGATACGAATAAAAACCTGATCTCCCACTTTATAACTTCGATCAGTCCTGTGTGCATCCGCATAACTTTTTTTTCTATCCTGTGCTTCCTTTAGTCTCTGCCTAATATGAATCACCTGTTCCTCCATATATTGAATCAATTCCAGCCCAATTGTTACTCAGTCTTCTAACCTCTCCCAACTCAATGGCGTTCTGCATAGCCTTCCATATAGAGCTTCGTAGGGTGGCATTCCGATGGAGCTATGAAAACTGTTATTGTAGGAGAACTCTACCAAAGGTAGGTACTTCTCTCAATGGGTTTGATTATCCATGACATACATCCTAAGCATGTCTTCCATGACTTGATTTACTCTCTTAGTTTTCCCATCTGTTTTAGGATGATAAGTTGTTCTTAAGTTCAACTGAGTCCCCAACGCTGACTCCAAACTTGTCCAAAACCTAGAAGTGAATCTCAAGTCCCTATCTGAAATGATCTTCTTAGGTATCCCATGCAAACGGATGACCTCACTTACAAACACATGTGCCACATCGATGACATCATAAGTGTCTCTAACCGAAATAAAATGAGCACTCTTGGTTAACTTATGAACTATCACAAGAATGGAATCGTGTCTATGAGATGTGAGCGGCAAACCCACAACAAAATCCATGGAAATGACTTCCCACTTGGACATAGGAACATTATGTGGTTGTAGGAGGCCTGTCGGGTGATGGTGGTTAGCTTTCACTTGTTGACACTCTAGGCACTTGGCGATGAAATGGACTACATCGCGCTTCATCCCTATCCAGAAGAATATCTTCCTCATGTCTGCGTACATTTTCTTCAAACCCAGATGCGCACAATAAAGTGCTCTATGGGCTTCCTTCAATATGATGTTTTGAATATCCCCACCTTCAGGGATGTACATCCTTCCTCGATATCTCAATAGTTCGCCTGCTTCCAGACTATATCCTTCATACTTTGGATCTAATTGCCTCCCGCTCTAGAGGTTTGAAGTAACCTTTAAATACCAACTGTCTCCATGGAGTTGTGTCAACACACGTTCCCTCAGATTGAATTTTAAGGGTACCAAGGAGAAGACACATGGTCTCCTACTCAAGGAATCTGCGACCACATTCCCTTTTCCCTTGATATATGAAATACCAAAATTGTACTCACTCATGAACTCACTCCATCGCCTTTTCCTGGAATTCAGATCCCTTTGAGTGAAGAGGTGTTTTAAACTTTGATGGTTTGTTTTGAGCTCAAAGTTTCGCCCTACTAGATAGTGCCTCCAAAGTTTCAGAGCTAGTATTATAGATGCCAACTCTAAATCATGAATAGCGTAAAGTTCCTCGTGTTTCTTAAAATTTCTTGACGCATAAGCTATCACTCCTCCATCTTGCTTTAGCACGGACCCCAACACTTGCTTCAAGGCATCCGTGCAGACTGTGAAGTCCTTTTCCATATCTGACACTCGTAGAATTGGTGCACTAGTTAGTAACCTTTTAAGCTCGATGAATGCACTATCACATTAATCTGTCCATTCATACATGACCCCCTCGCACTGTAAAGTGGTGATGGGTTTCACTATTTTAGAGAACCCTTCTACAAATCTCTGATAATAACCTGCTAGCCCCACGAAGCTTCTTACCTCATGAGCATTTTTTGGCATAGGCCATTCCATAATGGCCTTTACCTTTTCTAGGTCCATGGAGATTCCTTCCCTAGAAATGATATGACCTAAATAGTGAATTTATTTCTGGAAGAAGGAACACTTAGACAACTTCCCATACAATTTGTTCTCTCTAAGGCAAGAAAACACCACTTGCAAGTGTTCCTCATGTTCTCTTTCATTCTTGGAATAGATGAGGATATCATCTAAAAACACTTGTACAAAGTGATATAAGTACTTCCGGAATACACCGTTCATGAGGCTCATGAATATTGCTAGCGCATTGGTCAATCCGAAAGGTACTACAACGAACTTGTAATGCCCAAACCGAGTTCGAAAGGTAGTTTTAGGAATATCACCTTCCTTAATCCTTAACTGGTGATACCTTGATTGCAAATCAATCTTTGAGAATATCGTTGCTCCTTTCATCTGATCGAAGAGTTCATCTATTCGTGGAATTGGGTACCTATTTTTCACTGTAGCACGGTTCAAGTCCCTGTAATCTATGCACAGTCATAAGGAACCATCCTTCTTCTTCACAAATATTACTGGTGCACCTGAAGGTGAGACACTGGGCCTTATTATCCCTAAGTTGAGTAGCTCTTCAACTGCATTTGCAACTCACAAAGTTTTTGTGTTGTCATCCGATACAGAGTCTTGGAAATTAGTTCTACACCAGGTTTTAGCTCAATAGTAAAATCAATCTCCCTCTCAGGAGGTAACCCTGGTAACTCGTTCGAAAAAACATCTTTAAATTATGACAATATTGGGCACTGATCCAAGGAGGGTCCTTTCCTTTCACTCACTACTTCCACTACATAAAGTTGACACCCTTGCCTCATGCACCGCTTAACCTTCATAGTTGAGATAAAGCGTAGAGACACCTTTCTCTGTACACCCTATATCTCTATTGGCCTTCCTTCATCGTCAACACAAAGAACTCTTTTTGTGAAACAATCTACCATAGCTTGATGGGCTTCTAACCAATCCATTCCCATGATTAGGTCATACGCCCCAAGAGAAGTGACATATACCTTCAACCTGGTAGTACACACTCCCAGGTCTACTAGACAATTATCAACGCTAGGTCCTACTGCTTGTTTTTCCCCCGAATCCATCTTGACTTGTTTAAAGTCATTGTTCTCGTAGGCTGCCAACCCACTCTTTTCTAATGCAGATGGTGAAATGAAAATATCTGTAGCACCAGAATCAAATAAAATTTTAACATTGATATGATTTATCGTACCTAACAATTCCACCACAGTGGATTGATGTTCTTCCTGGCAATTATTAACTACTACATAAATCTGATGACTGCCACTTGCTCTTCCCATCGGGGCCTTTCCTTCTCTATGCACAAATCCTGATTGTAAATCTGGGTAGTCACGCTGGTAATGGGGTCCTCCACACCCCCAACATGTAACATGAGATGGAACCTATGCACTTCTCTGTGACGGTCTCTTAAATGAGTTCCTTCCCCTAGAACCCTTGCCCCTACTAGTTTCTCTATGAGATGGTCATGGACCTGCCTACGTCTTTGGTGATGAACGAGATGTTGCACTCGCTGCCATTGAAATACATGTGACGATTGTCCTTAGTGAGACTCTATTACCATATGGAGGTGGCTTGGAGCTCCCTCCCCTAGAAAATTTCCTAGGGGCCTTCCCCACGAATCCAAGATGATGTGGAAAGGTCAACCTCATACCTCCATTTAATTTCATGTGTTCCTCAGCATAACATGCATTTTCTACTGTTTCTGCTACCGAAGATGGTTTCCACATCTGTACCATGGCCCTTATCTTAGGGTTTAACCCATAGACAAAGCGTTCTGCATGGCGTTGATCATTACCCATGTACGAAACATATTTTACCAATTCCATGAACCTGATATCATACTCTTCCACGGTCCTGTTTCCCTATACTAGAGCATGAAATTCTCCCACCTGCTATTCTTCATAGTAAGCTGGTAGATATTTCCTTCGGAACCTTTCCTCAAAAAGTTCCCAAGAGACGGTGTCTGGGGTAAGGTGCAACTGCCTCTCCAGGTTGCCCCACCAATTCAAGGCATTGTCTCTCAACTAAAAAATCGCTATCTTCGCCTTTGATGTGGACGCATAGTCTCTTAAGGTGAAACACCTTGTCATGCCTTCCAACCATGCCTTTGCACGTTCACTGGCATGACCCCCGAAAAACTCTGGAAGTTTGATCTTCTGCAGATCTCTAGTGATGTCTTCGGGTGGAGGCCCTCCCCCTTAATCCCTCGATGCTTTAGGATTACCCATTCCAGATGGTGGGGCTCCACTTCAATCCCTGTTGGCTGATGCCCCTTTAAGGTCTCATTTATGGCCTCCAAAGAGCGCAGAATGAGAGTTAATTCAGGCGATGGTGGTGGTGGCGTTGGCAGTGCCTGCGATGACGCCCCTCTGCCTTGATTTCCTCAAGTCCTTACCATCCTATATAATTGAATCTGCATCGACCAAAATTTTGTCAGGGTGAGTCTAGGACAATTCACATTTGTGCAACTTAAACTTGAAAACAAGGTTAGGCGTAAGTTTTTTTTTACCTGTCTGTAAACAGATGTTACTCTCTTTAGGGGAAGTGGTTAGGTCAGGGTCGAAAGCCTCTAAGATTGATGTATTTGCCTAAGAAAACTACTGACTCCCTCGCCTGGTAGCTACGCTAGCATCGCACCACACTTGCCAATTCCTCTAACTTGCCTTCCTAGTGCCCATTAAGTCCCCTCCCGCTTATCTTGGTCTAAGTTTTTTTTATTATTATTTCTTTAAAACTTGGTAAGGTGTTTTATATATATATATATATATATATATATAATTAGTCAACATTATAAAAAAAAAAATCTAGATTAAACTTTAACCTAAGTTTCAGTCGCCTTAATCAACGAATTTAATTAATCCAGAAATTTTAATATTTTTGTTGGTATCCTACTTAAGTACCTAATTAATCACTTAATTAATCCCTAATTTAATTAACCAATCAAATTAATTAATGACCTTGATTATTCACATTAATTAATTAATGACCTTGATTATTCACATTAATTAGTTAATTAGTTATCACCTTGTATATATATTTAAATTTAAATATTATTATTATTAAATAATTAACATTTAGATTAATTTAAACAATAATAGTTTAAACCTTAACTAAAATATAATAATAATAATTATTATTATTATTAATAAAAATAACAATAAAATAAATAAATAAATAAAAATATAAAATAAAACAATTAAAATACAATAAAATAAAATAAAATAAATAAAAATAAAATAAAAATAAATAATAATAATAAAAATAAATAAATAAATAAAAATAATTAAAAAAATCTATAGTCGAGCAGTGGCTCCTCGCATGAGGCCCACGTGCCCCCTTCCCCCCCGATGCTCATCCCTTAACCCTAATCTCCTCCATTCTTATCTCTTCAAACCCTACCCTCTCTCCCCTTTCCATCTCATTTTTTTGTCAAATGCTCAAGGTGAAGGATGAGGTCGGCCATGGCCATCTCTCTACTCGGTCGACCTTGGTGTGCATGATTTCAAGGTCTGGAGGGAACGCCATGTACAGTGGCACATTCCCTCTACTCCTTTGTGGGCTTCTCCTCCATGCTTGGTGCATGGTCACGGGTTGTCAATACCCGGTGTGTTGTGTGCGTTGGTATATTGGTTTGTTGTGTTTTTTTTTATATGATGCGTAGTGCACTAGTTTGGCTTGTGGGCTCCTCTGTGGAAATTGGTGTGAGTGTTGTTGATTCCTTGGCTCTTGATCTTAGGTGCTTGGAGGCGCAGCTACTACGACTTATCTATGAAGCTTGGCACTTGCGCGCTCAGTCTTTGTTGACTTGTGTTGTGATATGGTTCTATTGCTAACTCATGTTTTTTTTTTATATATAAATCTGGTGCATAGTGATGAAACATGAATCTTAGGGTTCCATCATGATTATTTATGGTGGCTTGGTGCTTGTATTTGGGCACCGATTGGTTACCGATCGCGGGTTCAAAACCCATGAGCCCGCACCTTCTTCTTTTTTAAATGTTTTCGGGTTGGGCCTGTGTGTTATTACGTTGTGCCTGGTGCATTCAGAAAATAACAAGATGTTCCCTTGTGGGTTCCTCCTTAATGTATATTGGAACTTGGGCACTAGGCTCTGACTTGTGTTGTGTGTTTCTTGTGTAAAGGCCCGTAGTATCCCCCTTGTGGCTTGGCAAAGGCCTGCGGGTATGCAATGGATCTTGGGTATTCCAATGCCCAAGTCAGGACCAAGGCCAAGCCACAAAGAAGGAAATGCATGCTAGAAAGACTCGAACCCTTGATCTGGAAGTTGATTACAGCTGATGGTCATTCTGAAGCTCGCCTATGGCTCTGCAATGCAGTGTCTTCACTCAATACAATATCTCGCCAGGAACAGTTTGCACTCTTCTTTGATATTTTGCATTCCTCGAACCCTCCGTAAGACGATGAAGGGTGCAACAGACAAATGATGGCGAGGCAGCTTCTAAGAATGCTCTGCGAGAACACCCATAAAATAAAAAAATAAATGGGAAAAATCATATCCAAGAGAAGTCGCATTTTACAGTTGCTTTTTTTAGAGGTACAATCTCAAATGTAACTCGTGATATTAAACGAGTGAGATTTGTATGCCTGAAATCTAGGTACAATCTCAAATGTATGGTTGTGAAAGATATTATTTTACATTTTTTTTTAACAATGGAATTTGAAACCTCAACCCTAGTTTAAAAGCTTAAATTATTTTTTTAACTCTAAACCTCAATTATGGACATTTTTCAATGCTAGGGTTTCCAAGTTTCTTACTTTTGTTCCTTGAAAGTTGAAATTTGAACCGTAAGTCCTAAAATTTTAATTATAATAGTGAACCCATAAGTTTCTGACACGATCTTTTTGAAAACCGAGCTTTTAATATGCCTTACATTTTTTTCATGCCGGTGAAATGATATCCTTGTTACTTAACTTTAGCCAATAGGGTTTTTGAATTTTGGAGATACATTATAAACGGCTCACAGCTGAACATTCATTCAAGATTTTCGGAGTTTAAATTCTAACACAGAAATATTAAAATAGTATTATTTTTATTGTTTAACTGTAAGTTGTTTAAGATACATAACCCAAACTTCAGAAATCCTATTGGTTGGAAATGTTAGTGATTTATTAGCTAATTCAGCTTACTTTCAACTTGTCTACACTCTCTAACCATAATTTATGGTAGAGATTTCTATCATTTGAATACTAGACTTATGTTGGGAAGTAAGAGGAAGCAATGTACGTAGTATTAATATTCTTGATTTTCAATTAGGGGTATTTGTTGACGCTTACGATTCCCCAGATCAGTATACTTTAATCTTAGCACCCATATACTGAGCTCAAAGCTACAAGGCAATTGAGGAACTATGGTACCTGTATCTAAAAAATTGTACAAGTTGAGTCTTGTGAAAACTGAATGCAAGAAGGTTGTTTGCAAACCATCAGATGTAGGTTCTACTCTCTCTCTGCCATGTAATAAGGATGTTTCAATGTTAGGCTTCTGGGAAAATTCTCCATACAGGGGATAAGGTGGGTAGGTAGGCCCTTGGCTCCAGATTTTAACTAGGGCTCTGATACCATGTGTAAGGTCTCTTCCAATAGAGCCTTATAAAACATAAATTCAATTAGAGAAGTGTTATCCTAACATATTTACAATTCCTTATTCAGCATATAACCATTCATAACCATTCAGCATAATTAAAATTTATGAGCAGATCATAATAAATTACATAACACAATAGAATAATGAAAATGCATACCTCTAACTGATGCTACTATTGTTCTCCAACTCTGGCTGATGCTCTGCCCAAAACCGTCTAACCTCCCAGCCAGCTAGGAACAGAGCCTCTCTGGCTCCCTAGCTCCAAGATTCTGTAAGGATTCCTGGCCCCCGAGCCCAAAACTCCCAACAACAGGTGCCCCCCTGTAACAGTCCTACAACAAGCTTCTCCAGCCAAAAACCAGTAATACAGTCATCCAATCTCCCCCAAAAAATGCTCCAATACAATCTCCCAATATGAAAAAATAGTGCTTTCTCCAAAATTCCCCTTCTCCCGAGTGTTTTTCCCCCTCATATCCTCCTTTCCCCCCTCCCTCATTCACCGCCCTCTCTCTTTCATTAAGACTCACCTACCTTATCCCTCCATTCAATGCCAACCACCTTATCCCCTTCTCTTTAATGGTTCCATCATTCGATACAAAATAATAATTAATAATTTATTAAACTAGATTTTATTAAACAGATATTTAATCATTAAATTCATTAATTAGTTAATTAAACCAATTCACATTCAACAAATATTTAACCAGGACAATTAATTAATTAATTAAACTAATATGCATTAAACAATTAATTAAACCATGACAATTGATTAATACTCGGGGTTTTCACACTATGATCCTAGTGCGCAGTACAGAGGAGGTTGGGGAACATTTAAAAGAAAAAGAGGATTAACTTTGTGTTATAATTGCATAATACCGAGACATCTTTCTAAGGAATTCCCTGGCATAGGTCCTATTTGTCTTTGTTGTAATATTGTTGGTCATGAATTTGAGGATTGTCCAAGGATGATTGCTAAAGTTGAATGAATGAACATGAGACAAGAAAACTATGAAGAAAGTCAAAAGGCTAAGGGCATGTAAGAAATTCATAAAGAGAAAGAATCAAAGAAAGTTCAGACTACATTAGTACAGTTGAAATAAATGATGGATGTTCACAAAGATGTCATTTTACCAGAGATCCTAAAAGTAAAACAATGCATAAGTGAAAGAATAAAATACTTCGACATAGACTGTATCTTGGATGAGGTAACACAAGTAAATATTACGACAAAAGAAACTTGGGAAATTTTAGGAAAGCCTATTGTGGTACCTTAATTAGGAAGGATAGGCTTGTTTAAAGGAAATATGATAACCCTATGTGGAAGAGTTACTAATGTATTTTTTGCCCTCGACCAATTTTTGGAGAACCTTGGTCGTGTTTGACCATTTTTGGTACTTCGACAGGCTGGTCGAAGACGAAGTGCTAGGCGAAGCGGAGATCACGGGATCTCGCCCCCTTTTGTGAGCTTATTGGGATTAGGGTTTATGTAATAGGTATGGGATATTGGCATATGGGTTTACCCATGTTTAGGCCCCATTTTTTATGTATAAATAGATATCTAGGTGATGTAAGAAAGTAGTGGAGAGACCTAGTAGAATCATCTTAGTACGGAGCTAGAGGATTTGTGCATGCTATGTGTTAAGACTTTCAGAGCTAAGTGCAAGTGATTGTAAGAATATTTTGTACAGACTGTGTGAGAAGGCTTTATGTTGTGACCTAACTTGGGGAAGGAGGATCTGGTGAGGTGTGCATAGATCTCCTATCCTATGTGGAGTTATTTTTGTGGCTTTGTGCATGTAAGAGGATTGAAAGAAAATAATAAAAAAGACGAAGAGTTGGTGGACGTATCCCCACACTGGGGTTGAACCATGTATATCTTGTGTTTTGATTACTTTGTGTCATTAATGTGATTTATGCTTAGTGTTGAATATTTATGTATGTTAGATGCATCTGATATAGTAGCTTAGTGTTTAATAACTTGGATGAATGCTAGATTTGTTGATGATATGTGCTAAATGATCAGATATCCTTAGATCTTGTTGAATACTACATTGTTATGTAATTAGGGTTTTACCTACGATGTGAATAAAGGGTTAAGGGATAATGAACATTAATTGTTAAGTTCTCTATTAAAGCATTGTGATCACAGATCTGTGTCCCATCTAGGTTGTAGACACTTCAGTCCTGCAACCCCCCCTGCCTCTACCTCGGGTGAGACTTCATCTGCTTCACAGGTGTTGTCGAAAGGGTCGGTAGTTAGGGGTCTTTTGGTGCGTTGTTGAAGCATTGAACCCTGGTTCTGCCCCTGTGCCAACAAATGGTTCCGTTGTCAGGACCTAAAACTGTGAATGTTGGGAACTGAGGAAAAGAGAAAGCTATGTGCATAGATCTGTTGTTGTAGTGCACAGTAATCTACTTGAATTGTGAAGCTCTATGCGAAAAGGGAATTAGATCTGAAGAAAAGGGGTAAGATCTTAAGGCTTTGTGCTATGATAAAGGTAAGATAAGTGGAAATTTTTCATTTCGAAAGAATGGATCTAGGTATATTTGATGAATTTTGTCCTAGTCTGAAAACTAGGGCACAACTAGAATAAAGAAGATATGATATGAATAGATCTGATAAAAATAGTGAAAGATATATTATCCCTATTCATAGAAAGAATTTTTGGACTAACAAATGGATGTAGGATCCTAGAAAGAATTTTTTGCAGGTCTATCACTATGATCCTAGTGCGCAGTACAGGAAAGGTTGGGGATCGTTTAAGAGAAAGAGAAGATTGACATTATGTTATAATTGCAGAAGATCGAGACATGTTGCTAAGGAATTCCCTGGTAGAAGTCCTATTTGCGTTTGTTGTAAAGCTACACTACTGCATTTGGGTCAAATTCTAACGTTTTATTTGCGGCGTTATGGACAAAATTGTCCATATTGTCGCAAAATAGAGGAAATTTATAAAAAAAATAAATCATGTTGCCCGATAACGTCGGTCTTTCCACGTTGACGTCTCTCTTGCCACGTTAACGTCGGTCTTGCCACGTTAATGTCTCTCTTGCCACGTTTTCCACTGGAACGTCTCTCTTGCCACGTTTTCCACTGGAACGTCGCTCTTGCCACGTTTGTGAAGATGTATGTCGCAATTGCGATGTTAACATCGGTCTTGCCACGTTAACGTCTCTCTTGCCACATTTTCCACCGGAACGTCTCTCTTGCCATGTTTTCCACTAGAACGTCGCTCTTGCCACGTTTGTGAAGATGTATGTCGCAATTGTGACGTTTTGGAAACTAGGTTTTCCCCTCCAACGGTCACCTTAGTATGTTCACCAAGTCAAAATACCAACGGTCACTTAGGACTTTTTTACGTCGAAATTGCGACGTTACAAAATCTATAAATATGTTGCATTTAACGGATGTTACGACAAGTTTTCTATAATAACGATGCTTCAAAAAGGGTTGGGACAACTTCCAACACCTCCTCAATTACAACTTGACCTCCTTCATTCTTCATCACCATTTATATGAAGTGATACTTATTATTAGTGCTAGGTATATAATCAACGCCATAATTTTTAGAAGAGTTCAAACTACTAGAATAAAAAATAATGCTCTCATCTTTCCTTGTTTTATGAAAAGCAAGTCTCTTTCAGAAAGAGGTCTCCTTCTCATTAGTGATAAGAACCTTCTACTCAGTGCCTTTGATTTCTAATCTTTGTTCATATCCATGGTCCCTTTCATGCTCACTTTTGAATAATTTATATATAGATCTCTCTTCTCCCCCACTCCCCACAATTCCTTGAGTCATTCTGATTATATGCATTACATTAGAATGTTAGGAATTATGGCTAGTCTACAAACCTAAACTTAGTCCCTAATTTGACACAAATTTTGAAGTCATATTCTTGGAACAACATCAACCATCGACTTATGCTTCCAGAGTTTATCGACTTGTTTACTATAGATATCAAACTCTAAATTATGATTTACATTTTAAAAAT
>ML803485.1:276570-290346 GCA_009831015.1 Picea engelmannii
GGTTTAGCTTGTAGATTCTATTGACCTTAGTGGTTTGTCTCTTGGTAAAGTTAGGCACATAAAGTAAATTGTTGTTTCATGCTTGCACTTTTAATTTTTCTCCCCTTCTTTGTATGTGCACGTGGTATACAATGTTGATAGTCGTGCATAGTATGTGGGTTGCACTTAACAACCAACACACACTTTCTTGTGTATGCTAGCTGTTTTTTTACAACTTGCACGTAGTATGTAGGTTTCTCTTTGGAAATTTGAGCACATGCCTATGGGAATTGAAAATTTTCAAGCCTATTAAATTGTAGATCTAATGTTTAGTGTTTTCTTTAAAAAATGAGAGTATTCTCACGTGCTTTGAGACCTAGTATAGTCAAGTTAATTGGTGTCATTTTAGTTTTATTGTTTACAAGTTTCACATTAGAAAAAAATGGGTTAATTGGTGGAATTGAATTTCCAAGTTAGTTGTTATTCTTTGAAACGTCGGTCTTGCCACGTTTGCAACGTCTCTCTTGCCATGTTTGCAATGTCTCTCTTGCCACATTTGAAACGTCTCAATATAGACGAAAACTAGGTCGTCGGAAAAACGACGTCATGTGAGACGACATTTGAGGGGGTCTGAGGTTTGTCGGTCTTCCGACAATAGAAAGTGGCAATTGCGTCGAACGTGTCATCGGAATTTGACCCAAATGCAGTAGTGCTACTGGACATGAAGTTTTAGATTGCCCTAGAATGATTGCTAAAGTTGAAAAGATGAACATAAGACAAGAAGACCATGAGGAAGGTCAAGAGACTACGAATATGCTAAAGAACTAGAAAGAATCAGAGGCTATATTATTACAGATGAAAGAAACACTGAATGATCATAGAGACATCAGTTTATCAAAGATTTTAAAAGAGAAAGAGTGCATAGAAAGAAGAATAGGAGACTTCAACATATATAGGTGAACATTATGACAGAAAGTACTTGGGAAATCTTAGGAAAGCCTGCTATGATTCCTTCATTGGGAGGAATAGGATTGTTTAAAGGAAAGATGATAACCCTATGTGGAATACTTGCCCATGTACCCATGGTTTCTCATGGAACATCAACAAAAGAAGAATTTTAGGTCATTAAGTTTGTTGAGAACAATTCTCTCGTTTCACTTTTGTTAGGAAAGACTTGGATCGAGAGAGATCAAATCTAAAGGAGAGAAGAAGAGGAAGCTATAGAACAGAAAAAGAAAGAATTAAGGGATTTCATGGCTAAGAGAATATCATGCTTGATAAAAGAACAAGAGGACAAGTCGAAGCAACCGAGGACCAGAGACTTAGTTGTCGATGTTGAAAAAACACAAGGCTTAAATAACCTATCCATGCAGAAGAGTAGAGCACCTACTCCATAAACAGTAAGAGAAGAAGTATTATCCTCGAACCTTGGGAAAGATCCTCAATAGTGTGAAGTTACTATTCTAAGAAAGGATAAGAACAAGAATGGAAAGAGGAATCCATAGATGAAGACCACCGGAAAGAAAGCTAGAAATCTCAGTAAGAAGAAATCAAAGCTAGAAAAATTGCAAGAGGTTCCAGAGAGGACTTCACAGAAGGAAGGTTTATAGAACTTGAACCTTGCTGGAATAGTAGAACAACATCGACTGGAACTTCACCACGACGAATAAATATGATCATTGGAGGTGTCCTGACCATTAAAACGATGCTCCAGAATAGCTAGAAACGCAGTTATTGCCAGAACGTTCGCCATTGGACCATTGAGACCATGCCATAACAGATGGAATTGTATTGATTGAGGCATTCCTACCCGTTGGAGGAGTCTGTTACGACGTTTCCTATTTATCCCGTCGAGCGTTTCACCGAGGACACTTTCATGAATTGTGATTATCTGAGCCCACATAGAACTAATCACTTTCACGCAGTGATTATTGTAACCTCCCCATCTGTTCTACTACCTCAATTGTTTGTTCACCAACCTGAGATATCTGATCTCGAGCATGTATATTGGGCAACCTTAGCATAGTAGAAAAATCCATCGAAGAAATCCTTATAGACCTCATGGCTGAGAAGGTCCTATCTGCAAGAGTACAGGCCTCGTCGACAAGAGGAGTGAAAGCATCCCCATCGACTACATGTCGATCTGGGCCCTCCCGAACTACGACCGAGAAGAGAAGCAAGCATCACGATGACTTGGAAAATGTGAATCTCATCCCATCAATCCTGCCCGACTATATCCCACCTTTGGATGGTGCAGTTAGTCATGATAACATCCTGAGGGACTTTGAATATACATTGATTACTGCGTACCTCTCGAAGGGGATACGCGTAGTTGGACTACAGTTAGGACAGATTATGACGTTGAAAATCATTGAATTCAACTTAGGAGACCGCAATAACTATGGCATGCTCGAACCACATAAGTATTTGACCAAGACAACGAGGAAGAAGTTGAAGATAATTCCCTAGCTGTGGACTATGGACATCGCGAGGTCCACCATTCTTAATGTGATGAAGATACAACACTTCGGCATACATTAGGAGGCTAACGCATCCATTAAACTCATCATGTCATGCTACCATGTTGGCTACCTATGGTTAGATCGACGCATCACAGTAGATCCGTCGTTGATCCATCAGATCACTGAATTAAGCATGCAAGGACCAAATCCCCAGAATTTTTACCCAGAGAAGGCTCCAGATCATGCCCTGGCGCAGCGCATAAAAGAAACCTATGGCGATGTGGAGAAAGGGAAACAGGGCTGCAAGTTAACCTCCATCCAAGATGGCACATTTCACCTATCTTGCCTATTGATCATTGGTAAGCTCGTCAGGAATAACATACCAATGAAATTCACGGGGTTCGTCATCGACCTCGTAGGGAAATGCGTCAAAGGGATGCAAATGAACTGGTCGAGCTACCTCGTCAACTAGTTAGAGAAATACTATCATGAAGCTTAGGATCAGGGCTACGAGTTCCATTTTAGTTGGTTGTTGATTCTCATTACCTACATTGCTTGGGAGATGCCAGAAGGAGCGACCTTCCCTGAAATTGAGTCGTCTGAACCACTAGATATGAAGTTCACTACGCTATGGTACTTGAGCGACATGGAGAAGCAATGGAAGTCAAATGTGTGTTCCACACCTATTATTTACATCTAAACAGGGCCATTGAATCCTTCCCTCGCATGATGTTGAACACTTTGCACAAGTTCAGGCCAATTGCAAAATTTCACGCAGACATGCACTTCATCTATATCACTGCGTGCGGAGACAAACACAAAGAAGAGCTCTAGTCCTATTACAAACTCATAGAGGAGGACATGGAAGAAATATCCAAGGAATATCTTGCAGAGTTCCTTATACCGGTTGAATAGACAGAACTCTCTGAACCTGACCTCATCAAAAGTCCTGTAGTTACTTGTGAAGAATATGATGCACCCAGCAACAACAGGAAGAAAAATAAGGAAGAGGTACAAGAATTGAGCAGTGCATCAAAGGAAACTACACCTAATTCACCTAAAGGAGGAGGAGGTGAAGAAGTAGACAAAGAAGAGGATGAAGGGGAAGAAAACAAATAAGAACATGGTGAATTAACACCACCTAAGGATCCCATCACGGAGGCTGAGACATCCAAGAAAAGAAAGGGTTCCCCATAGAAACCTTCATCGTGAAAGAAGTCAAAAGCCAATAAACCTCCATTTCATATTATGCTCATGGTAGATGATATTGAACTCATCATCACCGCTGTATCAGATACCTCAGAGGACATTTTGCAATGAAGCAAAGCCAAATAGGAGATAATTTTTAACAGGATCGAGGTAGAGCTCAAAGGGGTACAACATGCTCTTTATTTGAGTCGTGCAGTGTCTACTCCATTGTTTTCAGCAGGGATCATAGAAGTAGGAGATGAGTCTACCCAGCTGCGCAGATTAGAAGAATCGACCGAGGCTCACCTTCGTCGGTTCCAAGAGGAAAAGAAGCAAGCCATAGAGGCATTAAAGAAAGCAAAATAAGAAGCGCTAGAGAAACACTGGATTGCGCAGCAAGAGAAAGATGACCTCCAGGCGAATTTTGCAGAGGATAAAGCACATATCTAGAAGGAAATAGAACAAATGCTCATAGAGCAGATGGGAGTCAAGGAGGCAGTCACCAGAGAACTTTGCTCTGTGTCGGGCCTCGCACAGATAGAAGAAGACACATTGGAGAGTCAAGTGGAGAAGCTTGATAAAGCTATTTAGCAGCTTCAAGAAAGAGTGGAAAAATTGGAACTACAAGTCGTGCCAAGCACTCTGCAGGAAGTGCGAGATAAAAGGGAAGAAACTGCTCGAAGCACAGTAGAAAGAGTCAAGACATTGGCCCTAGAATGCAAGCAATTAATCATTTGAAGTGTGCATACCTATGACTGCCTTGCAGAAGACCCAGAACTAAGGACATTGGAGTCACAACTTTAGGAGGCAAAGCAACAAGCAGCGACAGTACAAGCACAGTTGAAGTTGTTTTCAGCAGTCGAGAGGATGAAAGGTCCTAGGGACAGTGCACCATTCATCAATAGGTCCATGACATCCAGAGTAAATTCATGGAAGTGACCCAGAGGCTAAAACTAGTGCTGGATGAAGCATGCACACATTTTGAGGAGATTGAGGGGAAAGGTGCACATCTAGAACAATTAGTCACCATGGTGGAACAATAATTGAAAGGAAGGGTGACCAAGAAAGTTATTCAACAGTTCACCAAGCAGGAGGCTCTGGTGAAGCAGCAGGTTGAAGAATATTGAGCCAATCTCAAGGCCTTCAAAGCAGAGTTGCCCAGATTAGAGTGACTCGTGATGCGTCATAGGTGAGTGTTGGGGGCATGTTGTCCCTCGACCAAGTTTTGGAGAACCTTGGTTGTGTTTGACCATTTTTGGGACTTCAACAGGCTAGTCGAAGAAGAAGTTCCAGGTGAAGCGGAGATCGTAGGATCTCGCCCCCTTTTGTGAGATTTTTGGGATTAGGGTTTATGTAATAGGTATGTGATATCATCCCATGGGTTTACCCATGTTTAGGCCCCATTTGTAATGTATAAATAGATATCTAGGCAATGTAAGAAAGTAGTGGAGAAACCTACTAGAATCGACTTAGTGTGGAGCTAGAGGCTTTGTGCATATTATGTGTTAAGACTTGTAGATATAAGTGCAAGTGATTGTAAGAAGCTTGTGTGTAGACTGTGTAAGAAGGCTTTGTGTTGTGACCTAACTCGGGGAAGGAGGATCTGGCGAGGTGCGCCTAGATCTCCTTTCCTATACAGAGTTGGTTTTGTGGCTCTGTGCATGTAAGAGGATTGAAAGAACATAATAAAGAAGACGAAGAGTTGGTGGGCATAGCCCCACGCTAAGGGTGAACCACGTATATCATGTGTTTTGATTGCTTTGTGTCATTAATGTGATTTATGCTTAGTGTTGAATATTTATGTATGTTATATGCATCTGATATTGTAGCTTAGTGCTTAATAACTTAGATGAATGCTAGATCTGTTGATGTTATGTGCTAAATGGTCAGATATGCTTAGATCTTGTTGAATATTGTGTTGTTCTGTAATTAGGGTTTTACCTGTGATGTGAATGAAGGTTTAAGGGCTAATGAATGTTAATTGTTGAGTGCTCTATTAAATCACTATGATCACAGATCTGTGTCCCAGATAGGTTGCAGAAACTTGAGTCCTACAACCCCCCCTGCCTCTACCTCGGGTGAGACTTCATCTGCTTCACAGGTGTTTCTGAAAGGGTTGGTAGTTAGGGTTTTGTTGGTGAGTTGTTGAAGAGTTGAACCCTGGATCTACCCCTGTGCCAACATGTACCTATTATTTTTCATGGAACATCGGCTGAAGAGGAATTTTAAGTCATTAAGTTTGTCAGGGGAAGTGCCCCTTTCCCATTTTTTCTAGGTAAGACTTGGATTGAGAAATATCAGATCAGAAGGAAAGTAGAGGAAGAAGCTACAAAAAATAAAAAGTAAGAACCAAGGGATTTCATAGCTAGAAAAATAGACAAACTAATAGAAGAACAAGAGGATAAGTCAAAGCAACAGAACAAAGTAACAACACAAGAGGAACATAAAGCAAGAGAATTAGCTATCAAGGTTGAAAAAATGAAAAAATATGTGAAGGACCTATCTATTCCAAAAAGAAGTATATCCACCCAGGAAGTATTAAGAGAAGGGATATTAACTGCAGACCCTTTGAGGGCACCCTTTAACCTCAACAGTGCGAAGTCGCTATGCTAAGGGAAGATAAGAATAAGAATGGAAAGAGGATTCTATAAATAGTTAGAGAAACCCAAATCATGGGAAAGAAGGCAAGGAATCTCAACAAAAAGAAAGCTAAATTGGAAAAGCTGCAAGAAGTTACAGAAATCAGATGGAAGACTTTGCAGACTGGAACCTCGCAAGAGGTAGGTTCACAGGATTTGAATGTCACTGGAGCAACAAGTCCTCATAGAATGGGACTTCATCCTAGCGAAGTTATATCACCGTTGGAGGCACCCCGACTATTAGAACAACACTCCAGAATGGTTAGAAAACAAATTTATGGGTTGATGGATCTCTTTTGGACGTTGAGACCACACTATAACAAACAGATTCACATTGATGGAAGCATTCTTGGCCATTGGAAGAATCTGTTATGATGCCCCGCTTATTTAACGCGTCGGACGCTGCGCCAGGACCACTTTTTGCTACCCATGATTAACTGAGACAAGAATATAATTGTTTGTGTGTCGAGCCATCTTATCTGAAACTAGACCTCATCGTCCATTTGTCTACCCCACATGTTCGTTCATCTACCCCGAACTATCTATTTAAAAGTGAGAATGTCAAGTGAACCTAGTGAATTAGAGAACTCTGTCGAGGAATTCCTCAAGAAGCTAACGGTCAACAGACCGTTATCTGATGGTGTCCAAGCATCATCGACTAGGGGACTCTAGGATTTCCCTTCAACTGGACATCACTCTGGTCGTGTCAACCCCGCGACTGAACAATGAAGTAAGCACCGCGATGATATGGCTAATGTGAAGCAGATCCCGTCAATCCTACATGACTATATCCCACCTTTGGCTGGCATCGTTAACCATGACAACATCCCTCGATATTATGAGTACACCGTGTTCACTACATGCATTTCAAAAGGAATACATGTAGTCGGGAGTTAGTTAGGACAAATCGCACTATTGAAGAACAACAACTTCAACTTGGGAGACCGAACGAACTACACCATGTTGGAACCACATCGCTATATCACGAATTCAATAGGGAAGAAGCCTTGACTCATCTCATATTCATGGATAAAGGGGCTGGCACAGTCCACCATGTTGAATGTGATGAATATCCCCCATTTTGGATGCCACCAAGAGGTTAACGTTTGCGTTAAAATCCTCCTTTCGTGCTATCATGGCTGATACTTGTGGCTCGACAGAAGAATTACCATGGATCCGGCGTTGATCTACCAGATCACAAGCTTAAGAATGAAGAGACCTAACCATCAGTAGTTTTATGCAGGGAAGGTCTCAGATTGCTCCCTGACATAGCGCATCAAGGAATCTTACAGAGAAGTTAAAAAAGGAAATCGAGGTTACAAGGTAGCCTCTATACAGGATGGCGCAGTGTGCCTCACTTGCCAACTCATAGATGGGAATATCGTAAGGAAGAACTGCCCCACATAGGTTACCAGGTTCATGGTGGACCTCGCAGGAAAATGTGTGGAGGGCATGCAGATGTATTGGGCGAACTACCTCATCAATGAACTAGAGAAAGATTGTCGTGAAGCCCAGGATTTGGGACATGAATTCCACTACATTTGAATGATCATTTTGGTCACATGTGTCACTTGGAAAATTTCTAAAGGAGCCACCTTCCCATAGATCAAACCCTCAAAGTCGTTGGCTTCTCGGTTTTCAACCTTGTGGTACACCAATGACAAGACAAAGCAGTGGCAGTCCAACGTTGTGTTTCATGCATACTATCAACAATTGAATGTTTCCATCAATTCATTTCCATGCATGACACTATGCACCTTGCACCAGTACTGACTAATAGCAAAGTTCCTCACATATCCACATTTCATCTACATCACTATGCACAGATACAAGAACTAGGAAGAATTACAGTCATACTACAAGCTAACAGATGAAGACATGGAGAAAATTACAAAGGAGTGGCCAGAGGAATTCCTTGTACATCTAGTTGATGCAGAACTCTCTAACACTAAAACCATAGGAAGCCCCATATTCACCCCGGTCGAGCATGTTAGACAGTATAGCGGGATGAAGAAGAATAAAAAGCAGGAGGAAGTCCAAGATATAGAGACTAATGAAGAGGACAACATTTTTGAAGATAACGGGTCTGGCTCGCTCGGAGGAGGAGGAGAAGATGAAGCAAATGGACAAGGAGGAGGAAATGACAGAGAAGAAGGGTGAGGAGGAGGAAAAGCTACCACCCCTCCACTTGAGGATCCCCCTATTGGGACAGTAACACCACAGAAAAGGAAGATTTCTCCAAATAAACCTTCAACAAGGAAGAAGATGCACGTTAATAAGCCCCAGTTGGAGGCCATGCTCATAGAGGACGATATCACTTTGGTCTGGGGAGCTATGGAGGATGTTTTTGAGGACATCTTGTAGAGATATGGAAAGAAGTAGGAGGATATATATGGGATAATTGAGAAGGAATTGAAGGAAGTACAACAAGTTGTTCAATTGGTCCATGCAGTACCCACTATGTCTTCCTCATCGCAGACTGTAGAATTGGGGGATGAAACAGACCAATTGAGAAGACTTGCAAATGCAACAGAAGCTTGACTTCAGAGAGTCCAGGATGAGAAGGAGAAGGCTACAGAATCCTTGAAACAAGAGAAATATGAAGCCTTAGAAAAATTATGAGTAGCGCAGTACATTGTAGCTTCCTACGAAAGTGAGAGAGAAGAGTTTCAGGTGATGCTCCAGGAGGATAAAGCTCAGCTACAGAAGCACAAAGAGTAGTTTCTCGTAGAGAGGGTTGTAGTCAAAGAAGCAATGAGTAAATCATGTCACTCTGTACTAGGCTTGGTATAGGAGGACCAGGATCCATTCGAAGCTCAAATAGTAAAGCTCACTGAGATCATCAAGCAGCTTCAGGCCAGGATAACAAAATTGGAGACCCAAGCAGTACTGAGCACCCTGCAAGAAGTGCATGACCAGAGGGAGGAGACCGCTAAGAGCACACTAATAAGGATAATAACCCTTGCCTCGAAATGAAAAAAACTAAGTGATAGAAGTGCACAGACATATGAACGCCTCACCTAGGATCCGAAACTAAGGAAGTTGGAAGCACAGTTACAGGAGGCGCAACAACAGGCATTTTCTGTGCAGGCGCAGATGAAGCTACTCACTATGGTAGAAAGAATGAAATGATCCCAGGAGCAGCGTGCAGTACAAAAGTAGATCACTACCCTCCACAGGAAAGTAATGGAAGTCATGCAGAAGATGCAACCTGTGCAGGATGAAGCATACAAGGTGTTCGAAGAAATTGATGGACAGGGCTCACAATTAGACCAAGTGGTAGCATCAGTAAAACAGTGCCTAGAAGGGCTTGTTACAGAGCAGACAATCCAGGAAGCTCAGGTGAAGCAGCAAGTCGAGGCAACCCGAGTTAATCTTGAGGCCTTTGAAACAACATTGCCCAGACCTGAGTGACTCGGGATGAGTCACAGGTGAGTGTTGGGGGCCTGTTGGCACTCGACCAAGTTTTGAGGAAACCCTTGTCATATTTGGCCCACTTTTGGACTCTGACACGATGGACGAAGAAGGAGCACCCAGGCGAGGTTGAGATCATGGATCTCGCATATTTTTTGGGATATGTGGACCCAGTAAGGGGTTCTTTAGGGTTTTTTTAATGGGTTATGGGATTTTGTCCCATGGGGTCTTCTCATGTTTGGCCCTATTACAAGGGGTTGTAAAAGTATAAATCAGTAAGAATTTATGGTAGAAAAAAGAATTCTTTAGAGCTAAGTGTAAGCAGTTTGAGTTGATTTGTACAACATAATTCATATGTGTTAAGGCTTCGTGCTCGATAGAGGATTGGCTCTGTGCCCTGACCTAGTTTTGGAAGGAGGATCTGGTACTCAGTGTGCATATCTCTTGTCTAGTGAGAAGCTTGACTCTATGGCTTAGTGCACAAGAGTAACTAAATGTAAGAGATTGATAATGGGTCTGGCTCACTCGAAGGAGGAGGAGAAGATGAAGAAAATGGACAAGGAGGAGGAAATGAAGGAGAATAAGGGAAAGGAGGAGGCAAAGCTACCACCCCTCCACTTGAGGATCCCCCTATTGGGATAGTAACACCGCAGAAAAGGAAGGTTTCTCCAAAGAAACCTTCAGCAAGGAATAAGACGCATGCTAATAAGCTTCAGTTGGAGGCCACGCTCATGGAGGAAAATATCTCTTTGGTCTGTGAAGCTATGGAGGACGTTTATGAGGACATCTTGCAGAGATATGGAGAGAAACAGGAGTAGCTATATGGGAGAATTGAGAAGGAATTGAAGGAAGTACAACAAGTTGTTCAATTGGTCTACGCAGTACCCACTGTGCCTTCCTCATCGCAGACTGTAGAATTGGGGGATAATCCAACCCAATTGAGAAGACTTGCAGACGCAAGAGAAGCTTGACTTCAGAGAGTCCAGGAAGAGAAGGAGAATTCTATAGAATCCTTGAAACAAGAGAAATATGAAGCCTTAGAACAATTACAAGTAGCGTGGTATAGTGTAGTTGCCTACAAAAGTGAGAGAGAAGAGCTTCAGGCGATGCTCCAGGAAAATAAAGCTTAGCTACAGAAGGACAAAGAGAAGTTGCTCACAGAGAGGGTTGTAGTCAAAGAAGCGGTGAGTAAAGAATGTCTCTCTGTACCAGTCTTGGTATAGGAGGACCAGTATCCGGTCGAAGCTCAAATAGTGAAGCTCATTGAGATCATCGAGCAGCTTCAAGCCAGGATAAGAAAAATGGAGACCTAAGCAGTACCGAGCACCCCACAGAAAGTGAATGACCAGAGGGAGGAGACTGCTAAGAAAACATTAATAAGGATAAGAACCCTGGCCTCAGAATGAAAAGAACTAAGTGATAGAAGTGCACAGACATATGAACACCTCGTCAAGGATCCAGAGATAAGGAAGTTGGAAGCGCAGTTACAGGAGGCACAACAGCAGGAATTTTTCGTGCATACACAGATGAAGCTGTTCATTGTGGTAGAAAGAATGAAAATATCCCAGGAGCAGCGCATGGTACAACAGTAGATCAATTCCCTCTAGGGGAAAGTAATGGAAGTCACACAGAAGTTGCAACCTGTGCAGGATGAATCCTGCAAGGTGTTCGAAAAGATTGATGGACAAGGCTAGCAACTAGACCAAGTGGTTGCATCATTAGAATAACACCTGGAAGGGGCTGTTATAGAGTAGAAGATCCAGGAGCTCACTGAGTAGGAAGCTCAAGCGAAGCAGCAAGTCAAAGTAGCCCGAGTTAAGCTCAAGGCCTTCAAAGCAACATTTCCCAGACCTGAGTGACTTGGGATGAATCATAGGTGAGTGTTGGGGGCCTATTGTCCCTCGACCAAGTTTTGAGGAAACCTTGGTCAGATTTGGCCCACTTTTGGACTTCGACATGATGGTCGAAGAAGGAGCACCTAGGCAGAGCTGAGATTGCGGATCTCACTTATTTTGCGGGCTATGTGGACCCAGTAAGGGGTTCTTTAGGGTTTTGTAATGGGTTATGGGATGTCAACCCATGGGGTTTTCCCATGTTTGGCCCTATTGTAAGGGGTTGTAAAAGTATAAATAAGTAAGAATGTATGGTAGAAGAAAGAAGTCTTGACAGCTAAGTGAAAGTAGTTTGAGTTTCTTTGCGTAACATAATGTATATGTGTTAAGGCTTTGTACTCAATAGAGGATTGGCTCTGTGCCCTGACCTAGTTTTACAATGAGGATCTGGTACTCAATGCACAGATCTCATGTCTAGTGTGAAGATTGACTATGTGGCTTAATGCACAGGAGTAACTAAATGTAAGATATTGACGAATAATAATAAGACGAAGCAGTTGGTGGACATAGCCCCACACTAGGGTGAACCATGCATATCTTGTGTCTTTGGTTTTCTTTGTGCTATGTTGTTTATGTTATGAATCTTCTCAATTCTTTGATTATCATGTATGATAGATATATTAGTTATTTCTTAAGTGATTTACTTGTGTTAAGGGTGAATGAATGTTAGATATAACTAGGTGCTAAGTTCTCAGGATATATAATTATTTATGGTTACTGCGCTAGATCTTATTTGGGTATGTTCTGCGATGTAAATAAATCTAATGAACTAATGCATATCACCTTCTAAGTGTTAATAGAATACTTTGCAAATTATTTTTATCATAGATCTATGTCCCAGGATGGTTATAGACACGTGTTTCCTGTAACCCCCCTTCTTCTACCTCAGGTGAGACCTGTCCTGCTCGCAAGTGTTGTCGAAAGGGCCCGTAGTCGGGGTTTTGTTCGTACGTTGTTAAGCATTGAACCCTGGGTCTGCCCTTGTGCCAACACTCCCGTAATTATCTGAGAGACTAGACTAGGTAGAAATTCACTCCCATAGTTGTTGGTGTGTGTCTAGATCACTCTAGACCACCATTATGGTGCATTGGTTCTTCTCCAGTGTGCATTGGTTGAGTTATACAGAGTATATCTTGTGTAAATTATTCATTATTCATTACGGTTAATGAACATTCCACCATTCTTTTCTCTCCTTCTTCTTCTTTCTCAATTTCTCTCTGCAAAGGTGTGTAGTATTTTCTAGCTAGATCTATTATGTGCAGGTTCAACACATTTAAAAATTCCACTTACCTTGAATTTAGAGTGTCTCTTGATCCTTTCCTCACATTCCGATCTAGTGTAACAACTTGATAAATTCATTAAAAAAATCCATCTGCATCAGAATGAAAAGAAATTTATTGACACAATGAAATGGATAGAAATATCATCAATCCAAAAATATGATCCAAACAAAGAACCATTATCTTAAAAATTTATTCTTGATCTTTAAACCTCTGAATCAACCATGGAAAATCCTACATAAAAACTTCCAGGTTAATTCACAATGACATGATTCTCAATATAACAAAACTTTGGCATTTCATACAACAATCATGTATAAGAACTTTCACAATATCCTATGTTGCACTGATTTTTGGGAACAAGGGGATGTCAAGAATTAATTTAGGAGATGGCTGAGAGGTGGCCCGCAATTCCAAGGGAATAGGAGGATAGGTATGGAAAAATTGTATTTGAATTTTTAATATTATTAAACGAAGAAAAAATATGGCATATATGAAATACATATCGACGAATTCTTGAAGGAAGACAACAAGTAGGGAGAGTTATGTTTGGGTTGGTTGATCCAAATTTATGTAGGAACGCAACAGAATACACAAATAACCATGAATACAAAGATGCAGCAGAAATAACACTTCATTTCATTAATATAAAAAAACTAAAATTTGTTTACAGACAGAATAGAAATAAACTAGCTAGGGCGTTGGTAGCTTATCTCTGAGAAGAGATGTGGCAGCTACAGGGCTCTGAAATCTGTTCTACAATGAAGCTCGAAGGCCTATATATTATTGAGAAACAATGGAAACCCTAAACATCCAAAAACCTAACCCTAGGAGATGAAACACCAGAATATGGGCCCCGTCGGGGTAAATTGGTACATCAATTTCTCGGGGTCGTAACTTTGGCATACTATCTTCGTTTGAC
>ML803485.1:290446-307376 GCA_009831015.1 Picea engelmannii
GGAATAGAGTAATATTCATCGGACCATGATTCCCAAAAAAACGTCATTTAGGGCCTCAAAATGGCTTCGAAAGTTCAAGACCCGAAAAAATGCCAAAAATAGTAAATTGTGCTACAATTAAGGAAACTGAAAAACTGAAAGAAACAATGGTGGGGGTCCAAGTGGAATAGGTGGGTGGCCACCAATATCCACTTGAATAACTGGTTGGAAGGTTGCCTAGAGTATTTCGTGGGGACAAAACAAGAGATTGATGACCATTTTCTATTCGTGACAACCTTCCCTATTATTGAAATACACCCTCGATTATGATTATGGAAGGCCCTACTACTATTATTATTGAAGCACCTAATTCATTCCCCTTACTACTTATATAGGGTAGGGATAGCACTTCATAACACAATAGATGTCATATTCATATCAGAAGGGAAACCACATGTAGAAGATTGTCCCAATATGTTAAATGTGTCAAGAGAATAGAGTAACAAATATAGAATCGATAGACTCATTAAAGAAAACATAAGAAATGTAAATCAACAAATCCCAACAATGAAACCAGTACTAGAAGGGTACAAATTGCATGCCTCTGTATACAGTTTCAAAAGCATTTCCGAACAAGATGTTATCATCGCAGACAAGAAATTTTCTACTTCCCTACGAACCTTCCATCTAATATCTTCATCGTAACTATATTCATTGGCGCTCTCTCTACAAAAGAACAGTGTGAAAAATACACTATCTATCAAGACTAGCCAAGAAGAATATAAGCAAAAAACAACAACATTTTGAGAGAGGTGGTTAAACATTGTATGACTATTGTCTTTATTAATGTATCTAAAAATTAAAAATGCTTACTCATCCTCCTCCTCTCCATAACTATATTTTGTATCATCTTCCATGTTATCTATGAAATTTGGATCATAACTCAAATATTCTAATGCAAGTTCCAAAATAACATCACAATAGATAGCCACATCTGTAGCACAACGTAGCACAAAACTCTCCAATGCCTGCAAGTTGCAACCATGTAGTTAATAGTAATAATTGTACTTAACATGGTTGCATACATAAGATACTGAGATACATGGACCCATATAAAACATAAGACTGTTGTAATCAAACATTCATAAAATACAGGTTGGAAATCAAAAGAACATTTAACATGCTCTGAATATTGTAAATCAGCTTCATGCATGAAATTAAATACCACATAAAATATGTGAGATATAAATAAGAAAACCACAACGTGTCATGATGAGAAGAAAACAATGGAATACCTGCAAGTTATATTCTTAGAGTTCTTCATCTACTTTTGATGTATTTCTACAATATCTAATGAGTAATGGAACTTTTTCATTCAAATGGGGTCCAAACCTATGTCCAACAGAATGAATGCAAGGCAAAGGACCATATAAGTATCTTTGTATGTGAGAGTGGTAAAGAACCTACTCATGCAATACTAAAAAATAGAAGAACAAAATGAAGTTATTTTTCAAGCAACGTGATAATTATCATTATTCATTTGTTTACCGAAATCATTTTTCATGAATGATTTCATATCATTGTAGATAGCTATACTGACTTTAAAAGTCAAAATATTTCAATAAAGATGAAATAAACATTCAACAATAAGGTTTTCCATATTCAACAACTTTGAGTATAATGACTTATGTCTACCTATAGAGAAATAACACTATCACACACTTAATTTCTTATGATCATTGGACTCTCCCTCATCAATATGACATATGATCATTGTACTAGCAGACTCTATAACACTCTAAGTTTATTTCCAACAAAAAAATAATGTTGATAAGCTTGACATGACCCTACCTACATTTAACACCCACTATGAAAATTCTACAAATTAGCATATTGTTTCACATACACTGAAATGTACACTTCATGATAGAACATTATATATTGTTCAAAAACATGTCAAAATGTGTGTTTTAATTTGTCTTTAAAAGTTGAGAAAATAAGAAACAGATCTTTTCTTCTTTTTTTTCTCATAATAAAAATTTGCCCAGTCGTTAAATTCAAAAACAATTATTAAGCTCAGCAATGCATGGAATTTGGATTTTTTTTTTTGAAAAGATGAGCAAATGTAGTGACTAAGTTTACATCATTGAATTCCAAATAAATTTGAAGTAATACATGAGTTTCCCAATCATTTGTATGTTTTTCCGGACCATATCCGGCTTTGTGTTCTTTTGCTACTACAAAATCACCACATGAATCGTTGCCTTAGCCAATAAATTGTCTAATAAACTAGAAGCAAGTGATGCTACAAACAAACAACTGGAATTAGAAAAGAAACAAAATTAAATACAAATACTTGTGTTTACTTATGTTTAAGTTAAGACCACATCTTTACCCATTCAGTGGAGGGTAAAGTGGAGCAGATTACAAAAACATGTCTCTTGAGTCCTAATGAACAAATTAGGTCACCATAAAATGGACAGCCAAACACCTGACCTCTAATGTTTAAAAAAAAGAAATCAAACTAGAATAAACTAGCATAGATCCATCTTGACTGTATATATTTTAAGGGATGATAGGTTTGCATGTGGGTTTTTTCCCCTCATCATTGAAACAAAAAAACATGCACACTTTCTAGTGAATAAAACCCAAAACCTGAATTATGTAGTACAAGGACATGTATAGTTCATTACAACTTTAGTTTGTTGTGGTGAATTGGTTGACATCCCAAATCCTCTTGATTACTCATAGAGATGTTGTTTAGAACATGCAATCATAGTAATACATGGACATATTGTTAGACAGGGAATTACTAATGTCAAATGGTATTCACAATTGTAACAAAACTAAAATTCTATGGAAACCCAAATTATCCCATCACACTGCCCCATTGAAAATTTGGGTCAGTTGGTCAACACAAATCATGGAAATTGCACAAACTTAAAAGCATGAGACAATGGTTTTAAGCTACAATTTGTTTTTTTGAACCTTGCAACATCATCTAACACTATCAAGTTCAACAATGGTCTATTGATCATATTAGTCCAACCCAATCATTGAAATTATATACACACCAATCATAATCCAAATGGAACAAAACAGTTCCAACAACCTCCCAATTGCATCCTTCTTCAAAAGGGTGGTATATGAGCCAACATAAGGTTGCTTGCATAATGTACAACAACATTAATCGATCCCGCCTAATTTTTCTCCTTTGGGCCAATTCACTGCACATATTTCCACGGTGATGATTTCAGGGCCTTGAAGTTTGAAATATGGTATAAAGGCCCTAAACTCATCACTGTGAAAATATGTGCAGACAATTGTCCCAAAGGAGAAAAAGTAGTCGTAATTAGTTAATGGAATTTCACATTTTGCAAGCAACCTTATATTGGCTCATATACCTTATGTTGTGCATGCTAATCAGCATGCACAACAACCCTTGGCCTGTTGTGCATGCCAAATTTGGCATGCACAATAGACCCTGGTCTATTGTGCATTCAATTTGGCATTCACAGTAGGCCCATGGGTTGTTGTGCATGCCAATTTGGCATGCACAACAGGCTAATGGTTGTTGTGCATTCCAATTTAACATGCACATAAGGCTATAGGTTGTTGTTCATGCCAACTTGGCATGCATAGCAGGCCAGGGGATGTTGCGCATGCCAAATTGGTATGCACAGTAGGCCATGGTTTTCTATGCATGCTAATTTGGCATGCACAACATCCCCTTCGTTGTTGTGCATTCCAAATTGGCATTCACAGCAACCCCTGGCCTATTGTGCATGACAATTTGGCATGCACACCAGGACATGGGATATTGTGCATGACAATTTGGAATGCACAACATCCCCTTGGCTTATGTGCATGCCAAATTGGCATGCACAACATCCCATGGGCCTGATGTGCATGCAAAATTGGCATGCACAACTGACCCATGGGTTACTGTGCATGCCAAATTAACATGCACAATAGTCATTGGTCTGTTGTGCATGCCAATTTGGCATGCACAACAACACCTTGGCATGTTGTGCATGCCAAATTAGCATGCACAACAACCATTGGTCTATTTTGCATGCCAATTTGGAATGCACAACATCCCCTTGGCCGATTGTGCGTGCTAACTATTAAAGTCCTTGAGGACTATAAGGGGGTTTCGGTTTATGATCCTAGGGGGATGTAGATTTTTTATGTATATCGTTAATCCTAATAAAGAGTTAGCTACCATTCAGGTCTACCTTTGGTAAGTGCACCCTCACACTTGTTTTGGACCTCTCCACAATTTGTGTTTTCACAAACAATTTGTTGCATTAATGGAAAACAAGATAGGTGTGTTTGTATATTCTTTGTTTGTCCTATATTCACTCTTAATATCATAATTTATTTCCCTCAGTGGTTTATGCTTGACTCCACTTTCCCATTGGATTTGACACTAGTCTTAATCCTCCCACCCCTCCATTTATAAAGCCACTTTTACTATGTGTGTTTTTCTAAAACCAACTCTTCTTAATCTCCTTGAGCATATTTGTAATAAGCTTTAGTAATCCTAAGTTAAGGAAGCCCCCTTGAGTTGGAGAAGATCTAACCTAAAGAATGAGAGAGACTTATTGTGGTGACATTGGATAACTTCTCCAAGTATCCCTTGGGTTTTCACCTTGTGGATTGGGACTTTTGCACATTGGCTAAGATTCCAAGCAGTAACAAGCCATAGGAGAGCCTACCTAAAGCAAGAAGGATGTTGTGGTGACCGTGGGAATTCCACTTGAGTTCCACCAAGGTTTCACTTTTGTTTTATAGGTTTACTACAAGAAGTGCAGGTTTGGGAGGTAACACAACCCACTTACTAAAACCACAATCTGACATAATTATACACTATTAGTTTTAATATATTTCCATAGACACCCAAAAAAATTTCATTTTCTAGTGAGGATTTCAGAGTTTTTCTCGGACTATTGAGTTACAAAATTTTGAAGTAAATGATAAAAGTTTCTAGTGGCCTCAAATCATAGAAGCTCTCATTAAAGTCACACAAACAATAACAAAAAAAAATACACTTGATGGAAAGTATCAAATCGATATTGATAAAAGACAAGGAAACGCATCCAAGAACTATATTTCAATGCACTTACCAGTGTTGATCAAGAATGATATTTCAGAAAACTAGTCATTGAATAGGATGTTCCAAAAAAATAGTTCGTGTAGAAGGTAGTAAGAAAATATGTATATCCAAAACCCTTAATTGAAAATGCTTGATCTTCTACAGAAAGATAAATATTATGAAACGTCTAGAAAGTTCCCATGTATAAACTGTTGTCACTCTGGGATATACCATATTGTATAGAAAATAAATTTGGCATGCTCACAGAATCCCAAAAACAATGGGAAGGCCTATTGCAAAAAAATAATTAATAGTTATCCACAACTTTCACTGGCACTCCTATCAAGTCGACCACGTGAATGGCCAATATAAGTATTGGACACCTGGATGTAGAGAGCAAGAAATCCAAAATGTAATGGGTTAAGTTTAGATCACCAAGAAAAGAAAAGGAATGGTGAGAGTCTCTCATTTCCAAAGGATGATTTTATAATCCAACATGTTGATTCATTTTATGGCATGGGGCTTCAAAAATTTCCTATTGTAATCTCCAACAAAATCAAGAAATATTTGTATTTACTAAGTTCAGATAAACAATCATAACTTCTACTGTCAGTGAAGAGCACAAGGAATTATAATACCTGAGAGCATGTTGAGAACAAGGTTCGATAATTCCAGAGAAAGGATTGAGAATTCTTCACACTGAAGACTGTCAAATATTGACGAAAATCATGCAAAATCCTTTGAAAATGGGTAAAATCATAATGAAAGATGATGAGACCGACAAATTGAACCCACATCGAACCATGTGGGGAGATCTGTCTAGAGTTTCAAGTGTGTTTTGAATATTCTCAGGGATGAAACCATTTCAAACAGTATCAGGGGCATGTCACGAGCTTGGGCATGATTTTTCTTGGTTTTTTATCCTCACATCCCACCCAAATACCTAACCTCCCACCCAAATACTTAACCCCACCCCCCCTAATACTATATTGATGTGTATTATTAAAAAAGAACCTCCACCCCTTCATATTCCCCCATATATTGACTTGGGTTTTCATTAAATTTTTAACCCCCAATATGAATGGATGTGATATAATACTTCTTTTCGAGTGAAGCCCTCGTGGTTTTTTCAAATGATGAAGGAATTTGTGTTTTCTTATAGACTGAACCCTATAAGCCTAAAGAAATCATTTCCCTTGAAAATGACAAATTTCCCAAAGGCTTGACTCCTCTTGAGAGTTCATTCTCAATGAGTGATGTAGGTAACAAAGAAATTAATAAAGAAGAGGATTATAAAAGAAAATTTGGGGATACCATCCCTTTGAACATTGGAACTCCTGAGTCTCCCAAGATCATTAAGATAGGTGCCCAATTTTATGAAGAAGAAAAAAAGAAATTTATTGACTTGTTCCATGAATTTTGTGATGTTTTTTCCTGGTCATATGAGGATCTGCGTGGTTTCGATCCTAATCTAATACACCATTCCATTCCCATCAGGGTTACCTAAATATAAAAACATGTTTACCACTAGTTGGGGCATATTTGATTACGAACACATGCCTTTTGGATTATCTAATGCATGTGCTACCTTTCAGAGAGTTATGCAGATAGCTTTTGATGATCTCGTCGAAAAAATTAATCAAGTTTATCTTGATGATTTAACAATATAGTCTAAAACCCGATCAGATCACTTTGGTCATCTTCGAAAAGTATTTATATGTTGTAGGAAATTTGGTGTTTCCTTAAATCCTTCAAAATCCATTTTTGGTGTCACTGAGGGTAAACTTCTCGGTCATATTGTTTCTGATTTATAAATACTCATTGATTTTGAGAGGATTGACGCTATCTTAAATCTTCCCGCCTCTACATCTAAGAAATAAATTAAAGCTTTTATGGGAACTATTAATTTTGTTCAGAGGTTTGTTCCTGATTTTTTTGTCATTGTTAAACCAATCCATAATCTAATTAATAAAAAACGTTATTTATCTTGGATAGATGATGTCGAAAATGCTTTCATAAAGATTAAGAAATCAATTAGTTCTACACCAGTTCTGGTGAAACTGAACTTTGAAAAAGACTTTGTCATATATACAAATGCTACAAAAGAAGCAATTTATTCTATCCTCTTACTGAATGATGACCAGCATAACAAAAAACATGTATCTTACATGAGTCAAATCTTGTCAGATGACGAAATTAAGTATTCTTATATTGAGAATCATTCTTTTTCTCTTGTTAAAGCTATAGAAAAAAAATTCCATTTCATCCCAGGAAGGCATATGCAAGTAAACGTCCCTTTACCTACTATCATTTTTTTTCTTTCAAAGACTTATCTTTTAGGAAATCTTGCACATTGGTTCGCGAAAATCCAAGAGCATGATTTAACAATCATGAATTCTAAAACGATCAAGGGACGAGACTTATCCCTTCACTTATCTCAGCATCCTGAACCAAGTGAAATTTTTTAAGATGAAGACAACCACTCTCAACATTTTTTATATTGAAAATCAAAATCTTACTCTCACTGAACACCCCTGGTATAAAGATATCATTAATTATTTGCAATATCAAAGGTTTCCAGATCACTTGAATCAACATCAACGAAGGAGACTACGTGTTGAAGCCTCTAAGTATCCCACTCTAGGGAATTATCTATTTAGAATATTTTTTGATGGATTGTTGCTACGATGTATAGATAATGATGCATCTCAAAAATTATTAAATGAAATTCCCAGATCAACAACATCTATTATTCACATTGGTGGTCACTTTTCTACCAAAGCCACCACTTTTAAAATCATTAGAATTGGTTACTACTGGCCATTCATTTTCCAATATTATTATTAATTTGTAAGGGCCTATGATAAATGCCAAAAAAATTTGGTAAAGAACATATTTCTGTTATGCCTTTACATCATGTCCCTCCATATTTTCCTTTTTCAAAGTGGGGTTTATATTTTATTGGTCTTATTAATCCACCATATTCTGCAGGTCATATTTATACTGACAACTACATATTATTTTACAAAGTGTGATGAATTTGTCCTTCATAAACATGCTCAGGACAAACAGGTGATTTCCTTTTTAGAAACTGATATCTTCTCTAGATTTGGTCTCCCCTTGGAAGTTATTTCAGATAATGGACCCACTTTTATTTCTACAAAGCTAACTCAATTTCTCACTAATGTTGGTGTCAAAACACTTCACTTCATCTTCCTATTACCCTCAGGGAAATGGGCAAGCTGAGTCAACTAACAAAAATCTGGTCAAAATTCATAAAAGAATCATAGAAGACAAACCTTGTCAATGGCACACACTTCTCACTTATGCACTTTGGGCAGATTGTACCACCACTAAGGTTAGTATAGTCTTTACCCCATTTTAGTTATTGTATGGTCAAGAAGCTATTATGCCAATTGAACTGGAGCTTGCTTCCTTACGTTTGGCATTACAAACCAAAGAATTGAATTCTACTGAAATTTCTCAGAGAATGAATACCCTACTTTCTTTGGAAGAACAAAGGGGTCATGCCATGGAAAATTTGAAAATAAGACAATAGACAGTCAAGAAATATTTCAATAAAATAACTAAGTCTGTTTATTTTAAAGTTGATGAAAAAATGCTACTTTGGGATTCTTCCCATGCTAAAAGAGGAAGATATACTAAGTTCCAAAAACTGTGTCTAGGTCCTTTTAAGATTGCTTTTGTCCTTGACACCAATCCATATTTGTTGAAGGACATGGATGAGAAATTTTTCTCTTATAGTACGAATGGTTCACATATGAAACACTATGTTGAACCAACATGATTATTGATTGTATATTTTATAAGTATTTTCTTTTTGTACATTTTTCCTTTGTTTTTTTGTTGCTTGATTATTGTTGTTGTTTTGTTTATCATTTTTTTTTTATTCTTGATTTCATAACATTTTTGTCAAGATAAAGTAAACTGGATTAGTTATGTCATTAGTCATTTTCTATAAATATTGTTGGTCAGTAATAAAATCTAATACACAAATGAGATATTATGGTACTATTTTCTTTACCTACTGATGAAGTATACCTTCGGTTTCATTTTTTTGTGGGCTAGATGGTTTTGACCCTCCCTTTTTCTCCTTTCCCTTTCTTCATTCCATTTATATTTTATGAGAGCATATCATATTATTACATGAAACTTGTAGTGAATGTTGAATTCTCAATAAGGATTATTTCATACACATACTATGGTTTTTATGATTGTTATGCAAACAAGACCAAACCCCCTCATACATTCCACTTTCCATAAGTCATTCCATGAAGTCCCAGTCCATACATCATTTAAATTTCATTTCATTTCCCCATGTTGTGTAACTTTGTTCTTGGTTATTACTATCATATCTCATTATGCACCCTATCGATTTCATTCAAAACCATAGTTCTGAGTTCTAAATCTTCTATAAGAATATATCCTTGTGGAGTCGCCAATTGTTGATGCATAAAACTGCAACGAGAATCCTAACTACAAATAATTTCCATACATTATACTTATACTATATGATATTAATAATTAATAGGTGGGAACCCTTAACAGAAAATTATATAATTTTATTCCATCCTAGACAATATGACTTTCACAGAACATTTTGTGGTCTGATTGATATTTGATGTTCTCACATGCATAAGTGGCTCTGCAACGATAATTGGCAATATTTCCATCATCATATTTCATTTTAAACGATGCAATATTCATCAAAAGAAAAGGACCTCCAAGCAAAATTATGTTGCATACGGATGTGAATATGGTTATGAATGCAATATGTTTTAAATGATAAAAAGGATGGTCAAGTTTTCATATATCATCAATGATATCATATAAAGGTTCCAAATTTATTCTAGGGCCATCGTGCGCAAGTATGAATGAACTCAATATTACAATGCAAGTCTCATACACTATCATTTGTATTACTTGATGTTTTATTTATTTTGACTTCTTTAAAAAAACAATTGTCACACACCCGACCCCCTAAGAAACCTTTTAAGGGATGAGGTATAAGTTTTTTTGTTTTTCTACAACTCCTTGAATTCTTTGAATGAGTTCACCATCACCTTGTGCTCACCGAGATATTTCCAATGACTATAACCTTTCCAAAAATTGAGCTCTAGTTTGAAATTTATGGCCTTCCAAAGTTTTTGGGGAATCATTGGCCAATGGCCATCCCCTTCACCACATGGAATTCACATGACTTCACCTCTCTCGTGACATATGAAGTGGCACTGGTTGCAGGTAATATCGCCTAGTATTTGTAGATATCGGCCTTCATCCCTTCAACATTCTTGCATAGGTCCAAAACTTCCCTAGAGACCCGAATTCCAAAGGACTCCTTCCACTCCAAAATCTATGGTGGGGATATGTCCATCCTTGGATCTAACGGATGAGGGGCTATGTCCATAGTGGATTTTCAATAAAAATATGGTTGGTGATGAATACATTACAAATTATAAGGCTGGATTAGTAGCTAAAGGTTTCTCTTAGGTACAAGGCATTGACTATGAGGAGACATTTGCACCAGTTTCCAAGATTGATTCCATTTGGTTAGCTCTAGCTATTACAATGGCTAGAAAGTGGGAGGTGCGCCATATGGATGTGAATCGTGCATTATTACATAGATATATTAATGAGGAGATATATATGGAGCATCCACAGAGATATATTTAGGATCCATCATTAGTTTGTAGGTCGAAGAAGTCAGTGTACGTACTTAAGAAAGCACCTTGGGCATGGTATGCTAAAATGGACTCTTACCTTCTCTCTAGAGGTTTTCTTAGATGTATATCAGATCTAATGTGTATATTATGAGGAACATAGATAAATTCTACTTATATTTATATATGTATATGATTTAATCATCACATGGAGCTCAACCTCCTCCATTGCTACAGTGAAGATTGCTTTGCATGACAAGTTTTCTATGACAGATATGGGACTATTACATTACTTTATTGGTCTTAAAATCATCCAAAATGATTCAGGAATCAAGATATCTCAATCCAAGTATGCCAGAGATATAATTGATAGGTTTCAGATGCATATTCCAAGCCATCTCCAACACCCTTTCAATCAGGGGTTATACTAGAGGATGTCGATGCATCACCTTTGGTTGATTGTGATAGATATTGACAGTTGGTGGGGAGTATTCTCTACCTTACACACTCTCAATCAGACATATACTATGTAGTTGGATCAGTTTCCAGGTACATGGAGGAGTCTCATGATATTCACTGGAAGGAAGCAAAGAGGATTCTCAGATATATCAAGAGGACTATCGGTTTTGGTATACACTATGCAACAAGATCTTCCTTGGATCTTGTTGGTTACACAGACTTAGATTGCAAGGCGATAACACTAATCGAAATTCCACTTCAGGATATGTCCTCTACTTTGGATCAGGACCTGTTTGTTGATCAAGTAAGAATCAATCAATAATCTATTTATCATCAACATAGGTAGAGTATAGGGGTGCAGTGAATGTTACTACTCGGGCTATTTAGTTGCATCACTTTCTTACAGTGTCGGGAGTTCATTTTCATCGTCTGATAGTTATATGGTGTGATAATCAGAGTACTCTCAGTTTTTTAGAGTCCTAGTTCAGAGGAAACAAACCAAGCACATCAAGGTTCATATTCCCTTTATTCGAGGATAGATTCAGGATGGAGTCATTGATCTGCAGTTTTTTCCATCTTCAGAGCAGGTAGCAGACATATTCACAAATCCTTTCACCAAACAAAATTTTGTCTCATTGAGGGAATTTCTAGGAGTGAGGGATACATCAACTTCACAGTTTAACATGTTAGCATGCTTTCTTGTTAGTAGCATATTTTGAAGTTTTTTTTGGGGGGGGAGGGCGGTTGCTCCCACTGGGTTTTCCCTCTTTACCTCACTTTTGTTCAATTGTTATGAATCTATACTTGTACATGAGTACCTAACATGGATTCATGTTGCCAAGAATCATCATTTTGCACACCCTGGTTGTGTTTCAAGAGGCATACTGGGGTAAATTCTCAACTACATACTTAGTGACATACTCATTTTTTCCATTTTCCTACTATTTAGGAGGACTTCTATTTATAGCAGGTCTATTTTTAGTCGATGGATTCCTATATGTAATACCATGGTTTTCCAAAACCATGGGCTCACAAACCACCATTAAGAAAATTCCTAATTTTTAGTTTCCATTAGACCAATTCCTATTTTTTAGCCACCATTAGGCAAATTCCTATTTTTTAGGAGATAAATCTTATTTCCTTAATTTTAGGAGATATTTCCTATTTCATGGATATAAAAAGAAATTTAGTAAGAATATCAGCCTCCTAGGGAAGTGTGCATTACCCATCTAATATTTGGAATTAACTCACTTCACTTATTTACTCAGTTAGAACTTTAGTTCCATTCTTGGACTCTATTATCATTCTAGGAGATTTTTTCTATTATGGAATGCATGTTGAATTCATGTAGAGTTATCATTAAGTTCACACCTATATTTTTGACATTTTATTATCATTAGCAACTTTTGACTTTAGTTAATTGTTGTTATTGGGAGAAGTTACTTTTTTACTTGAGCATGCACATCGAAATCCTCATGTGGAGAGTCCTATATATTTTACTAATTATCAAGGATTAATACATTGTGATTAGAGTTGGTTTCTTAGTCTCTCATGTGTGAAAATTGATTCTATTTTTCTCTCTCCTCTCTCTCTTTTGCAATTATCTAGTGTATTATTTCTTTCTCATGATTAGGTCTTGCATTGTGGTTTAATCCTACACTTATTGTATCATCTCTTTTCTCTAATATGAGTATACTAGTTCATGTTATCTTATCATCAATTCATGAGTTGCTTTAGAATCCATGATTGGTGAAGGAAGGCCCCCCTTCGCTAATCAGGTGTTGCAATTTCATTTTTTCATTAGGTAGATTTATTATAGTCTATTTTATGATTCTAAATGTTGTGGTGATTACTGGTTGGTGTGGATTGTTATTTGTTCTTGATTATTGAGATATTACTTACAGATCTTGGTCAATTATTAGCAGGAATCAAGAATCTTTGTTATTATTGTTACCTATGTTGGGTGGAGTTTCATTGCGGTTTCATTGCATTATTTGGATTCTTCGTTAACAAATAGTCTTTCTTATTAAAATTATAGCAAGTGAATTCTCTTTAAGATCATCATGAGTCTAGGATTGGTCAAGAGTACTTTTGGATTGTTTTCCATTTTTTATTTGTCATTTCCTTTCAGCAAGAGTGGTGTGGATCGAGAGTGATTCCCTTTTTCAGTAAGTGTTGTATGGATTGAATGTGATTTTCTTTTTAGTGAGGAATTGTTCGGATTAAGTGTGATCTTCCCTTTCCATGATTCTTCACAAGGTTTTGCACAGAGTGATTTGAAGTGTGTTTATTTCAAGAAAGAATATACTAATTGAGTTTTCATTCACTACACAATCATTAGAATTAAAGGAACTACAAAGGAAATTGTAGCCTGCATAGACTTTGCACATGTTGGTTGTGGAGCCTGATTAACTTCCTGATTCAAAGGTTTGTTTCAGCCGTGCTTGGACCCCATTCCATAACGAGGGGTATGGGGGGGCTTTCCCCCCCACAACTATCACCATGGGGGTCCAGGAGGGAGCCACAACAATTTTTGCAGTCCCCCCCCCCCCGGCGGGGGATTCAGGGGCAGCACTCTCAAAGCAAATTTTGGGGAAAATTGCCTTGTAAAATATTGTAATTTTGTAGTCAATCTAGACCATTCATTATAAGGTCGCAGATCTGACAGTAGAAGTTATTTTTAGGGATTTTATCCCTAGAATGCAACCCTCTTTTATGACGGAATTGTATTGTGGTTGTGTATTATCACAAATATTTTATTCTGAGAGAGGATATTGTGAGAAAAAGAAGAGGAAGTTATAGCGGGTGTGTTGTAGGTTGTATCCCTTCATTTTGTTGGATAATAATAAGGAAGGACCTAGCATTTTCTCTGGTGGATGTAGCCCACACTGGGTGAACCACGTATATATGTGTCTCTATTGTATTGTGTATATTTTTTGTTTTATTTCCGCATTTGTTTTATTTTGTTTCTCTGCAATCCTGTTTTTATAACAACCCATAGCCTTGAAATAAAAAGACAACCTCTGGTTTGATAATTAATTTGAAGTATTATTAGTTGTCTCAGAAAGATATTTAAAAGACCCAACATTTTTGCGTTATTTCTGAGGATATTATAAGGGTGCAAAATTACAATTTAGTGTTGGATTAGTTGCACTATCTCTGGTGCTACTGAGGCCTAAGAATTAAATATGGAAGGTAAGAACCTATGCATCTATCACCAACCCATGGGTTATCATGATAAGACTCTCGTCTCACCTACACTAAATCATATAGATTGCATGAGTGATAAAGAATATAGGATGCATGAATAGAGGTAGAAGAATACCCATAAAAACTAATAATCTTGTAGGTAAAGAAGGTCGAGGAAAAAAGGATCAAGGTAGAAAAACATATATACAGGAGATTATTTCAAATGAAAAATCAGAATCTCATAATGTTGCAAAAGTGACATCTCATGTAGGAAGCAATCGTCATCATAATCCTAAAATTAATTCCGCTGAGACACTTGAATTTGAGCTAAGAAAAGAATCAGGGATGCAATGAGAACTTTTTGTAGTAGAAACACCTGAGTTTCAAAATCTAGTAGAGGGATGAGGGGAAATAGGGGAATCTATACTAGATTGTCAAAGTCCAGTATGTGAAACAACCCCCGAAATTCCTATTCTAGATCAAGGAAGTGTTGCCAAACCTTTGGAACTAGAGACAAAGGAACTTGTTTCACCTCAGCAAGTACCTCGTGACTTTGGAATCCTAGAATACTATTGGAGGTTGTGGGAAAATATGGTTGATACAACCTCTATGATTGAATTTCCTATTGTTGATACACATGGAGAAGCACCTATGAATCCAATATTTTTATCAACCCTCCCTAATTTCCATGGGATCACCACTAAAGATCCAAATGGCCAATTCTTGTTCTAAATTGCTCTACTATTTCAGAGCTATGACTATAGCCTCGATATGCAGAAGTTGAAACTATTTCCTACCACCTTGAAGGGAGAAGCCATGAGATGGTTTATGTGTCTTGGTGGTGGTACTATAACCTATTGGGATGACATGAAGAAAACATTATTTTATAAGTATCAAGAATAATGCAGATCTCAAGAACTTAGGGAACAAATATTCAAAATGGCATAAAAGGAGGATGAGAAACTGTAATATTATGTAGAGTGGTTCCAATACAATTTATAGAGATCCTCACATACCACTTTGGGTAGTGACATCTTGAAGACAATTTTGATAAGAGGAATGCGAGATGAATGGTTGGATATGTTGAGTCTAATGGGAAAATGAGATATCTCTAAGGAAAGTTATGAGGAAATTTGTGATCTATGTAGAAGATGTTCAAGGGGAATATCCAGAAGCAAAACCAGGGATCAGAGACTTCCCCAACATAGCCCCAAAATCATCTAATCGGGGAGTAAATCGTGTGGAGATTGGAAATTTTTTGGAAGAATTAAAAAATGGAATTCTTGGGACGTTATATTCCTCACATATGGATGTGTTTCAAGCTAAACAGAAATGATTGGAAGTTGAAAAGGCACTTGCCATCTTCTTCCCAAAATGTAGAAAGAAACACTACTCAAGAGAGTGCCCAGTAAAATTTGTTGAGGTATGTAGAATTTGCAATCAAGATCATCCCACATAATCATGCCCATCTTTACCTGGATTACAGGTGGTCTATCAGGGCACCATCAAAGAATCCAAACCAACTTACTTTCTAGCTTCGAATATGTCATTGCAGGCATGACCTCTAGGTATGAACATGATCCTTCTACATTTGCCAATACTTGGAATAGTCAGTATAATTCTCAACAAACACAACTTTTCAATCCACACCGAAAAGGTCCCCAACAATTCTAGTATNGCTTCGAATATGTCATTGCAGGCATGACCTCTAGGTATGAACATGATCCTTCTACATTTGCCAATACTTGGAATAGTCAGTATAATTCTCAACAAACACAACTTTTCAATCCACACCGAAAAGGTCCCCAACAATTCTAGTATTCGTTACCTTGGGTACAGTGGTCGACCCAACTAGTTCAAAATTCTCCTTGGCCATTAAATTGGCGGGATCCCTCTTTCCTAGTACAACAATTTCCAGCACCCCTGTTGGTTGTGGAGCATGATTATCTTCTTGATTTAGAGGTATTTTTTCAGTCACGTTTAGACTCCATTACCTTACGGGGGGTGTGGGGGGGATTTCCACCCCACATATCTCATCAGGGGGGTTACAAAGGTTTATGGAGGAATTGGAAAAGAAACAAGAGAATAGAAGGTTGTACTATGACAACCAGAGTTCCATTCATCTTGAAAGAACTCAACCTTCCATTCTAATGCTAATCATATACAACTCAGGTGCCATTTCATATGATCCATTTTGGAAGATGGAAAATTGAAGTTGGAAAAGATACATACTAGCCAGAATCCTACAAACATGTTAACAAAGGTATTAACCAGGCAGAAACTAAGTTCCTATTCAGTTTTAGTTGGCCTTCAAGAATGAAGGTCAAGATGAGAAATTTTTCAGTTCCAAGGTGGATCATAGTCCAATAGGTACAACAACAATGGAGTTGTTGTGATCAGTCTCTAAGTGGGACATTATTGGATGTGGAGCTTGATTATCTTCCTGATTTAGAGGTCTTGTTTTAGCCGTGTTTGGACGCCATTACCTAATGGGGGGTGTGGGAGGGATTCCCCCCCCCCCCCC
>ML803485.1:307411-336088 GCA_009831015.1 Picea engelmannii
GGGGATTTTGGGAAAATTTCCTTGTAAAATATTGTAATTTCATAGTCAATCTAAACTGTTCATTATAAGGTCGCAGATCAGACGGTAGAAGTTGTGTTAGGATTTTTTTCCCTAGAAGGAAACCCTCTTTTATGAGGGAATTGTATTGTGACTGTGTATGTGTGTGAATATTTTATTTTGAGAGAGGATATTGTGAGAGAAAGAAGAGGAAGTTACAATGGGTATGTTGTAGGTTGTATCCCTTCATTTGGTGGATAATAATAAAGGAAAGACCTGAAAATTTATCTGGTGGACGTATCCCACACTGGGTTAACCACGTATATCTACGTCTCTATTTTATTGTGTATCTTATGTGTTTTATTTCCACATTTGTTTTATTTTATTTCTCTACGATCCTGTTTTTCTAACAACCCCAACCACAAGTGCCTCTACCACTACCTCCACAATTGTCTATGCAACCACAGTTGCAACTTCCTATGAATGCACCAATGAATACCTCAATGAATGTTCTTATGATTCAACCTCAATTACATGTACATGGTAATCTAAATCCAAATAATAACATGGTTCAACAGGTTGAAATCTCAACCTTCCTAGCCTATAGTATTGACCCCTTATGTGTAACGATGTACACCTTAGATCTGGGAGGGTAATTCACCTAGAAAACTCACCAATAATCACTAAATAGTTGGAAAATGAACCCCTACCTCTTGAAATAGAGAAACATCATGAAGGAAATGAAAATTCTACACATGTTGCAACTCTAGGAGTAACAACAACAACTCAACATGCAGTTGCTACTAGCCTGACCCACATTTAATTTGTCACTTCTCCATACCCAGAAAGTTTGGAAATAGCTAAGACACCCCCACAACCTGAGTTTAACTTATTGGGAGAACTCCAGAATCTGTGCGTTGAAATCTCGTTGTTACGGGAAATAAGAGACATACCAATTTATGCCAGAACTATTTGAGAGCTATGCCTTAATAAACCAAGAAGAAAACCCAGGGATCCACTCACTATCCATGTTTTGGGAAAAATGTCTAACCTGATTTAGGTAAGGATACACCCATCAAATCTGATGACCTTGGGAATTCGACAGTCACTTTCCAAATACAAGGGAAGACTTTTTCCAATACATTAGTGGATATGGGGGAAGCTATTAATATCATGACCAAAGAAACCTAGGAAATGTTAGGTTCTACAAACCTTAGACCAACCCCCATAGTCCTTGAATTGGATGATTGTTCCACCCTTCGACCAGAGGGGATCTTAGAGGATGTTGTTATCTTTGTTATCTCTATGGTTAGCCACGAATGACGCTTATATCGAATGCAGTACAGGGAATGTGATGATTTCCCATGGGGATTCTACGAAAAAAATTCTCCTTTACCCACCAAAAAAAACTATCCTGGCATGTGAAAATCCTTTATGGGATGATTTTGAACTTGAAGCTGAGAATGTTCAACCCATTTTGACAATTGAGAAATCTTTATCCTTTAAAATTGAAAAAAAGGATGATGTTATTAGCAATTTTATTAGCAACCCCTCATATGTCTCTCAGTCTGTGTATCAACTAATATAAACTCTAGTAAATGATGAAATTATTGATAATTGTGAACTAAATTTGGAAGAAGAGGAAGAAGGTATACCAACAATGGTTATTCACAATAGCATCCCAATTGAAATGAATTCAAGGAAAACATTGAATGTTAATTCAAACGTGACCCCTACACAGACTGATAATTTCTTACAAGTTATGAAAGAATAAAAAGAATCCTTTGCATGGGATTACAGGGATATGAAGTGATCTTTTTACCCATTCTATATACATCACAAAATACTGCATCCCCACTTGACAACCACAAAGGAGGATGAATCCTTCTCTTGGGCACATTGTTAAAAAGGAACTACAAAAACTATTGGATGTCAATTTTATTTATCTGATATTTGATAGCGAATGGGTATCACCTCTTGTTATTGTCCCAAAGAAAAATTCTGAATCGCAGATCTGTGTGGACTATCGATAATTGAATAAAGCTACACAAAAATACTATTTTCCTTTGCCTTTCATCAACCAAGTCCTAGACACACTATCAAGAAAGAAGTATTTTTCTTTCCTTTATGGGTTGAGAAGATATAATCAAATCCAAATTTCTCTCGAAGACTGGGATAAGATGACCTTCACCTACCCCTGGGGCACATTTTCATATTGTGTCCTCCCTTTTGGGCTTTGTAATGCACCTTCTACTTTCGAGTGGACGATATTAGGCATTTTTTCTTATCTAGTTAATGATAGTGTTGAGATATATATGGAAGACTTTACTCCATATGAAACTAAGTTTGAAGAAGCAATATCTAATCTAGAAAATAAACTCGATGTAAGTTGACTAACCTTTATTTGAGTACAGAAAGTGTGACATGATGATGACAGGAGTGGTCTTGGGACATTTTCTCTTCATTGTTGGGATTTAGGTCGATCCAACACAAATTCATGTAATCTTGAGCATGCCACCTCCAAAAACGTAGAGAGAGGTACATATATTTCTAGGTAAGACTGGTTATTATTGTCATTTCATTGAAAATTACTCCAGAATTGCATCCCCTCTATTTTCATTACTAATGAAAGATGCAGAATTCTTGTGGACTAACAGTTGTCAATCGACTTTTGAAGAGTTAAAAACATTGGTATCTACAGCTCATGTTTTACACGGACCATATTGGACACTGTCCTTTCACATCTCCTCAGATGCCCCTGACACTTGTGTTGGGGTTGTCCTAGGAAAAGAGGAGGATAAGAAGTTGTATGCCATCTACTACGCCAACAAGAATTTAGAAACAATAGAATTGAATTACCCAGTAACATAAAAGAGTTTTGTGTTTTTGTATTTGCAATTAATAAATTGTGGCACTACATAACTGGTTATCCCATCTTTGTACACATGGATCACTTGGTTATTAGGTATTTAGCTAATAAACCCATTACAAGTGCACAAGTTATCATACGGTTATTATTAATACAAGAATTTGATATTACCATTATTGATAAACCTATAAAAGACAATGTGGTCGCAGATAGTTTATATAGGCTTATTCTAAATACTGAAAAATTCTCATGTAGAAGATATCCTTTTGGATGAACACTTGTTTGCAGTGTATGCCCATACACCATGGTATGCAGACATTGTTAGTTACCTTGCTGCAGGAAAATTTCCACACCATGTCTCTCCAAGAGAAAGACAAAATATTATCCAACAGAATGCCAGATTTTCGTGGATAGATGGATACCTCTTTTACACAGGAGAAAATCATATAATTTGAAGATGTGTGAGAGAGGATGAGATTCAGTACATTCTCAAATCCTGCCACAATGGGCCCTGTGGAGGGTATTTTGCAGACAAAAGAATATGCCATAAAGCACTGTGCATGGGTTATAATTGTCCCATTGTNATTTCTCTCGAAGACTGGGATAAGATGACCTTCACCTACCCCTGGGGCACATTTTCATATTGTGTCCTCCCTTTTGGGCTTTGTAATGCACCTTCTACTTTCGAGTGGACGATATTAGGCATTTTTTCTTATCTAGTTAATGATAGTGTTGAGATATATATGGAAGACTTTACTCCATATGAAACTAAGTTTGAAGAAGCAATATCTAATCTAGAAAATAAACTCGATGTAAGTTGACTAACCTTTATTTGAGTACAGAAAGTGTGACATGATGATGACAGGAGTGGTCTTGGGACATTTTCTCTTCATTGTTGGGATTTAGGTCGATCCAACACAAATTCATGTAATCTTGAGCATGCCACCTCCAAAAACGTAGAGAGAGGTACATATATTTCTAGGTAAGACTGGTTATTATTGTCATTTCATTGAAAATTACTCCAGAATTGCATCCCCTCTATTTTCATTACTAATGAAAGATGCAGAATTCTTGTGGACTAACAGTTGTCAATCGACTTTTGAAGAGTTAAAAACATTGGTATCTACAGCTCATGTTTTACACGGACCATATTGGACACTGTCCTTTCACATCTCCTCAGATGCCCCTGACACTTGTGTTGGGGTTGTCCTAGGAAAAGAGGAGGATAAGAAGTTGTATGCCATCTACTACGCCAACAAGAATTTAGAAACAATAGAATTGAATTACCCAGTAACATAAAAGAGTTTTGTGTTTTTGTATTTGCAATTAATAAATTGTGGCACTACATAACTGGTTATCCCATCTTTGTACACATGGATCACTTGGTTATTAGGTATTTAGCTAATAAACCCATTACAAGTGCACAAGTTATCATACGGTTATTATTAATACAAGAATTTGATATTACCATTATTGATAAACCTATAAAAGACAATGTGGTCGCAGATAGTTTATATAGGCTTATTCTAAATACTGAAAAATTCTCATGTAGAAGATATCCTTTTGGATGAACACTTGTTTGCAGTGTATGCCCATACACCATGGTATGCAGACATTGTTAGTTACCTTGCTGCAGGAAAATTTCCACACCATGTCTCTCCAAGAGAAAGACAAAATATTATCCAACAGAATGCCAGATTTTCGTGGATAGATGGATACCTCTTTTACACAGGAGAAAATCATATAATTTGAAGATGTGTGAGAGAGGATGAGATTCAGTACATTCTCAAATCCTGCCACAATGGGCCCTGTGGAGGGTATTTTGCAGACAAAAGAATATGCCATAAAGCACTGTGCATGGGTTATAATTGTCCCATTGTGATCCAGGATGCAAATAAACATCTAAAAGGATGTGATATATTCCAGTGGATTGGCCAACCCATTCAATCCAATGAGATTCCATTACAAACATAGTTGGTGATAGAACCCTTCGAGAAGTGGGATCTCGATTTTTTGGGCCCAACCAACCCCTCATCACATCAAAAATATTATATCCTGATATGCACGGACTACGTAACCAAGTGGGTAGAAGCAAGGGCTCTCCCAAAATCCACAGAGAAAACTGTTATGGACTTCCTCTTTGAAGAAATATTTTTCTGGTATGGGATTCCAAGGGAGATAGTTATCGACAGAGGAGCACAATTCACATGGAACAAGATTGATGCACTTCTTAAGAAATACAATATTCGACATCGATTCATTTCTCCTTGTCACATGCAAGAAAACATATAGGTCAAAAGCACCAATAAAGTATTGGAAAACATTCTTACAAAGACAATGGCTAGCCACTTCTGTGATTGGGTCAATGAATTGTCGAAATCTCTCCATTTGATTCTCTCCATTTGATCTAGTGTACAGTAAGTGTTAGATATTCTCAATTGGATTTGAAATCAACACACTTAGGAATGTTGTAGAGGTTGGTCTAGATTTGAAAACAACACAAACGCATCAATTGGACCAACTAAATGAAATCGATGAAATATCTTTGGATGCATTGCAACATATTGATATTGTGCAGAAAAAATGTGCAAAGTGGCATGATAATATCATTAAAAATAACGTGTTCCAGCCATGGGATTGGGCACTCCTATATGAATCCAGGTTTAAATATTTCAAGGGAAAAAATTGTACTAGATGATTGGGCCCCTACAAAGTGGATACAATATTCGACAATGGGACTATTAAATTGATAACCATAGATGGAGAATGTACCCCTTTGTTTTCTAATGGACATTTTCTATAGTTATATCATCATCTGACCTCAAGGGACTCTTTCATCAAGCAGGTTTCTTCTAGCCTACACTTAGAAATGCTACACGAGGAAGGGCAGGCCTCCACACCTTCACCTCCATGACCATAAAATAATAATAATAATAAATAAAATAAATAAATAAATATCCAACTATGAAAAATCCTTAGGGGTGTAGTTGGATATATGTCAGTCGAAAACCAGCTCGCTCGTAGTTGGCATCTGCTAAAAAAAAATAGAAGAAAAAAAAAATTCAGTCACTCTTGCTTCAAAATAAAATATTCATGCTAGGTTTTGATCCTAGAACGTTATGATATTTATTTTTTATTTTTATAGGAATGATGTTCAAACTTCTACAGAAGGTTGTTACTTTTAAATTAACAACCCGACCGACTGTTGAAACCTTTCCAAGTAATAGTGCAATACAATGAATGAAACTTGTCCAACTAACAACAAGTTGTATCAACATGACGAAAATTAAAATAAATGGCACCACTCAAGTTGTGTCATTTATTTAAAATTCTCGGTTCTAGCATGACTAAAGTTTTTCTATGTCCAATTTAGAAGAATGATTCCAACATTATCCACATTATTGCAACTTGATGCCTGACATTACCCTTCCACCAAAACTTATGTCAAGTTCACTGCCAAATTGGGAGTTTCCATGAGTACTTTTCTCTCGCACTGAATCATTACAATCCACCTCCATCTGGAATGATTCCATTGCACCGCAATCAACCAAATCATGATAATAGATTTTTCTCGTACCAAAACCCTTGACCACTTGTGGTAAGCCCAAACAAGTATGACTCGACTTGACGCTTAATTATTACTTTAAATAGTTTTAATGCATGAATTGGATTCTACTTTTCTGATGAGTGGATGTGGATTCCAAACCCTTTAGTTGGGGGGAGGTATTGATTCCAATACCCGTACGTTATTTCCATGTGTGTACGTTATATTACCCAATTAGAACTTGTTGTACAACTAAAAGGAGGGGGTGAATCAATTGTTATTGTGCTTAAACAATTATGCCCATTTTAAACTCTTTACAAAACACTCAATTATGATCACAATAATGCAGGGAAGTAAGCAATAGAATATTCAACATCAATCACACACATGAAATATATAGAGACAGATATTTCCTGAGGAAACCCATAAAGGGAAAAACCTCTTCTTCTTGATATGATAAGTAGTCTTTATTTTCTGTACATTATCATTCTTATGAGCACCAACTCCTTTTGAGGCTAACACCTCTGTTTTACAAGCAGCAACTTGTTGATATCACCAACTCTCTGGTTTCTCTAGCACCCACTAGAAGGAAGAACCAACTCCTTGAGTGTTCCAGTACCAACTGGATGAGTCACCAAATTCTAGTTACAAAGGCACCAACCTGTATAACAGAGAACGATAGTTCACCCTTGCACCGCACTACCACCCTGGTTTTTCTAGCTACAACTCCCTATGGTCAAGCACCCACTTGAAACTCTGAGGACAACGGTGCTCCCTAGCACCACCCTACCACCCTGATTATAAAAAATTCATTACAAAAACTTATTACAATGATACAGTGTTTGTTAATGGCTTACCAGTCTCATCATTGTTCTGCTACACTTCTCTTCTCTACCTACATCACTGTCTTCTTGCTCGCATCTTCTTGATATTTCTGATCTTCTGCTCTTTCTCTACATGTGCACCTCAAATTTCTCTTCCTCTCTCAGATATGCATCTCTATTCTATATATTTCTACTGCGCTTTATGCTCTGTGCAACATTTCCATTCTATGTGCTATGCCTCTTCTGTGTGTTTAAGTTGTTGCGCATAACATGCTTCTACTTACATGAATAACTCTCAAATAAAGCAACCATATCTTCTATGTTCTGCGTATATTTATCATGCCAAGTCCTCTGCCAGATTATACACCTAAATCTTCATTCTCTTTGGTGATCATGTTGATTTTGTTCTTCATCAGTGGTCGTTATCCTAAGATTCTTTGGATTTTATGGCAGTTACAGTATTCGACGCTTTTCCATCTGTCAATTGTGTCTATGATGAGTATTCATCCTACTGGTAGTTACCTCGAGAGTCTTCAGCTTCTCTGGCGATCACCCTGAAGCTCTTTGAATTCTCTGGCGGTTATGCTTAGTGTGTTCATCATCAGTGGGTGTTATCCTGAGATTCCTTGGCTTCTCTGGCAGTCAAAACTCTTCGTCTTCTCTGTCAGTTATAGCCAGTTGTCTTTGGCTTCTTTGGCTTCTAAGCCCCTTCCTTCACATGACCACTGGCAGTGACCCAATCACCTATTCAAAAGGTGCTTCCCGATCTTGGTCTAGTGAGCGCTAGCTCTTTTTCATGATATGACCTTGGGCTATGAATTTCACATGACCACACGATTGCGGGCTCATCCATAGGTGGTTTGAGGGAAACCCACTTTTCGCCCCGCAATTCACTACGAGCCTCCATGCATCCTTTCTCCAAAATCATGGTTTTGATTGCAGCCCGTTCATGAAATATTAAGACCCGAGCATGTTCTAGCCCCGCAATGCGACGATACTGTCAATCTTACGATCTTGACGGTGATCCTGAAATGGACAGATCAAATCGAACGGTTTATTTCACAGAAACAAATCAATGGTCATAATTGATCCTTACACTCATCCTTTCATTGTTCAATATGACAGCTAGGACTTAATCAAACATTGAGATGGACGGTTGTCGAAATTTCAAAATTTCAACTTCTCAAACTTACACTATCCTTCCACTATACTATGATCAACTGTTGAAAATACACCCGAAGTGATCTTTCAGATCGGACGATTCATATTCTTGCTAACATGGCTTGCCACATGTCCTTGCTGAGGTGGTATGATGATGTGGGTGAGATGTGTAGGCGGTGTAGTGGAATGTGGAGGTAGAGCGTGGTAGTGGAGTGTGATGTGTAGAGGGTAGTGGAGTGTGACGTTAGAGTGAAGAGGTGGTATGTATGAGTGGTTTGGTGGTTTACTCGGAGGGGGGGTCAGGTCGTAAGTGGTAATGGGCGAGGGGGGTCTGAGTTAAAATAAAGGTGACATGTATGAGGGTCCCACAAGGAAAATACCACCAACTCAGACCCCCCCATAGTTAAAGGAAGAAATCTCAGGGGGGTCCCATATGCCCTATCGACCGTAGATATGAGTCCCTGATTCTCAGCCACTGAGATTAGCGTGCCCTTTACCCAAATTATCATGTCCTTCCAATTTAGAATGATATGACGGTTGTGATCTTATTTAGATGCTCCAATGATTGAGAACGTATTTCGTCTCTTCAGGTCTCTAGACTTCAGAATTTCAAATCTCAAATTGAATTCTTGAAGTGAGATTTTTCCGGAGATTAACCTCCTCACATATTTATACCCGAAACGAATGACGTTCGTTGGATCAAGATCTTAGATCAACGGCTCGATCTATATGCAATGTATCACTTCTAGTTTATCATGTCCTTCCACTTAGAATGATCCAACGACTAATGGAAATTTGCATTTGATCCGACAGCTGAAGGGTATTCGGATAATCAAATTCTCAACTCTTTAGCCTCGTTTAACTTACCCTTCAATTAATTCGATCCGACGATCGATGGATATTCGGGTGATCGTGATCTCAGATCTCAGCCCTCACTTATCCTGTCCTTCCAATAATTCAATCTAACGGTCATCGCATTTTCTCCAGATCCAATGGTCCACATTCATTTCAAATTTCGAGCTTCGGTTAATTCAAATTTCAAGTTGCTAATTCTTCCAAAGTGAGATTCCCCGAAGGGTAACCTCTTCGCAAATCCATTGGATCTAACAGTTGTTGGTCCTTTGCACTTAGATCCAATGGATGGGATATGTTCCTCTCTTGCACACTCATTCCTCCTATCTAGACTCTGATTTAACGGTCCAAATACTTCACAGTGTTCAATCCAATGGCCACTGTCGCTCCTCCTCCTGAGCTTACGCTTCCTCCCAACTTGGAAGAATTTCTAAGTGTCAAAGGCCTCGACCTTTGATCCTTCTACGAGTCTTGATGACTTTGGGACTCGTCTTCATTTCAAAAAATGCTATATCTCCTGAGATTTGGAAATAAAGTTAAACTCAGCCCTGGCACAAACTTGCACTCTGCGTGCAACTCTGCTATTTGGAAACTCCATCTATGTGCCCTGTGCTAGTCCTCCTGAGCTTGTAGACATCAATTTATCATGGTATCTTCATTCCTGATGCTATCATTGTTTCTTTCTTGTTTTCCGTCATTTCACACTCTTCCTGTAATCATGCCATCGTTGTTGTTGTTCTTGATGTAAACATGCCATTGTCGTTGTTGTTCTTTCCATCAATGACAAGCACACTCTGCCTATAAACATGCCAACAATATCCCCCTTTGGCATTGATGGCAACCCTGAAGGACTGCATTGTTCTACTTAGACCTCCAACTGTATCATCCAGACCACACCTTTTCTCCCTCTTTGACATCAATGTCAAAGAAAACATGCTCCCCTTGAGTTGTTGCAGTACTTTTCAGAGGTATCAGATTTTCAACCAACAAAAAGTCCCCCTGATAGGATGGACTCTCTTATTTGAGTCCTGCAGAGTATTTGTATCTAGCTCAAAGTCTTCTCCTGGTGATTCTTGGACCTTTTCATCTTCAGCTTCATATGTGTCCTCTGTAGCAGAATCAATATTGCTCACCTCTCTTACTGGGACTCCTTCATCAACGTTTTCTTGTCATAATTGAATGACTCCCCCTGTCACTCTTCTCTCTCTGCTTCTGACTGTTCTCCCCCTTTGTTAAAAGGTTATCTCTTTCTGACAAGGTTTCTCCTCTTGTTATCTCTACAGGATGTCATGTATATCATTTTGTACATTAGGATGTTGTTGCTGTGAATGTCATTTTCCTACTTGAACACTGCGCAATTGTAGCTCATATTTTTCAAACAACCCTTGGATATGCCCATTGATTCTCATCAATCTATAACCAGATGTATCCGTCTTTATCCAAGATTCTTCTTTACTATACATTGCTCTAAATTCGTCTGAGAAATTTTATACTATGCTTGACACATGACTGCAATTCTTTTTACAACAATTAACTTTACTCATATTCACTTGTTCAGTCTTAGCTATCCACATCTGTGAGTGTCCTGGTTTCTTGAACTTTTTTCTCTGATCTTCTATTACTGCAACTTCATTTTTATTCTATGATGCCTACAATCCAAGGCTTTTATGACCATATTCATCATAAGGAAAAACAATAATCGTTACAAACACTCTCATACCTCCTTTGATTCATCCATGAAGGTGTATCTCTTCTAAACTTACTTTGAGGTGTATGAGTAGCTTATGGGTGTCTTCCTTGATTTGATCTTATAAATATTGTAGTATTTCTTTCATTATTTGAACATGAAAAACCTGAGTTATACATGCTTTCCCTTTTTACAAATGAAGGACTTGTGTCAGACTTGTCTTCACCCTTTATAAATGAAGGACTTGCATCAGGTTTCTTAGGAGTATTGTTTTCTTCCTTGTTGTATCCAAGATCGGATTTTTCATTTGGTGATCTCCGACTATCCAATATCTCATCCAGGTTCATGGAGATGTTCAAGAACTTGATTTGGGTGTTTGAATTTTCAACCTTCTTTCTAAGATTCACAACTTCTGCTTCCAGCTTATGACATGATTCTTCTTCTACTTCTTCCATGGGATAAATGCTAACAGAACATTCTTTTATTGTATATGAGTCTTCTTATTTACTTGCAGGGGAAGATTCAATATCAATGTCATTATCTTTCCTTATTCCTTTAGCCACCACTTGTCCTGAGTTTACAGACTTTATCTTACAAGCTTTGGAAGTGAACAACACTTCACATTCTATGTCACATATTTGACTTACACTGACCAAATTATGTTTCATCCCATCTACAAGCAGAACATCCTGGGATTTTCCTTTTCTATTACCCTTGATTTTTCCTGGTTCATCATTTCCAAAGGTCACATTTCTTGTTTTGCTTTTACTTATAGACAGAAACTTATCCTTGTCTCCAGTCATGTGCTTGGAAAATCCATTGTCTATATAACATGGGTCTTTTTGTTTTTGAGCTGAAAGTGCTAGACCACATTTTTCACTATCTTTCTTTTTCCATGTGTTGTCATTTCTAGTTAAGGGTTTTGTCCTTGGATCTACCTTGTAATTCTTCAGATGGCATTTTGCAGCTTTGTGGCCAAAGTTATGACAGTTATAACACATTCGGGCTCATTGTTGAATAGGTCAAAGTGATTGGTGCTATGTTTTCTACTCATTGGTTGCTTAGTTCTATGTTGCAAAGCTTGTTTATTTCTTGACCTCCTAAGTTGCATGTCTCTAAAGTTAATTTGACAACTTGCAATGTTATGAACAAAATTAGAGAAGTAAAACCAGTAACCATGGAAGAAATTTTGGTACCTGAAGGATGGCCTTCTTCTTGGAATTTGATGCTCCGTCGTCTGATATTTTTTTTTTTGATGAGGGATCATCTTGTCTTTATTAGATTTTGGTGACAGAGTACTCACATGGTCTTATTGTCTGCTGACTTGGAACTTGATCATCTTTACTGGCTCTTTGCTTCCTGGTTGTTTTTTGTTTGAACCACTTACATAAACTAAACCAATATTCAATAAGGGAGATCTTTGTTTGCTCAGAATGTCGTTTAGTTTTGTTGAGGCTTTAATGCTTGGAATATTTTGGAGATACAATGCTTTAAACTTCTCCATATCTTTTTTGGTTTTTACTGCCTCTTCTTCCAAAGCTTCACATCTTGCCTTCTTCTATGATAATTGTTATTTCATAATGTCCTCTATTTTCCTTGCCTCTTATAATTCCACTTTTAGTAAGGAAAATTCTTCATCGGGTTTTTTACTATCTTTCTCGAACTGTATCAGCAATTGTTTTTTCTTTTTATTCTTAGATCTAAGTCTAGCAATTTCTTCTAGGGTGTTGATCAGTTCTCCTTCCAAGTCAACCACAACTTATTCATAATTGACATCACTTCATGTGCTTTTATTATCATAATCCTCTTTGGCCATTAGCATAAAGTCATTAACCTTATCTTCAATAGAAGAGTCATTGCTTCCATCATCTAAGGGATCATCATCATTGTTTACACAAAGCCTTTTCTTCTTAAAATTATTCTCTTTTTAGACCTTCTTGTGTTTGTTCTTCTCTTCATCTTCATATGTCTGATCCTTTCTTTTGTGAGAACACTTAGATGAAAAATGACCTATATTACCACAGTTGAAACATTTGAAGGGCAATTTATCTTGTTACCTTCCTGATCCTTTATTTAGTCTTCTCACAAATTTTGCTTCAATTTCATCAGGCTCAGAATCCTCATTATTATCTTCTTTAAATGATGCTTCTCTAGAGGTGGGTTCATCTTTAATTATCCTCATTTCATATGCAGTCAAGGTTCCTAGAAGTTGATCAAAAGGAAAATCTTTTAGATCATTAAGTTCTTCTATAGCAGAGACCTTTGGGTTGAACCTATTTGGCAGAGATCTCAAAATTTTCTGAACTAAACAGGTTTCCTCAAGTTTTTCACCAAGTCCTTTCATTGCATTTACTAGTTCATCAACTCTCAGAAAGTACTTCCCAAAAGTTTCATCCTCTTTCATCTTTAGCTATTCAAAATGTACTATGTAGGTTTGAAGTTTGGATTCCTTTACCTTCTCATTACCTTCATAACTGCTAATGAGTTTGTCCCACATTTCTTTGGCAGATTCTAAGTGCATAAATTTTACAAATTTTTCTTTTGCAAGCCCACTCAGAATAGCATTCATAGCCTTAGCGTTGAATCTTAATTATTGCTTGTCATCCTTAGAAGCTAGTAAAATTGGCTTTACATAACTTGTCTCTACCACATCCTAGACATTTGCACCTAAAGCCATTATGTAGGTTCTCATCCTAACTTTCCATGTGGAAAAGTTTGTTCCATTGAAAAAGGGGGCCTTATTGGTTGAAGTTCCTTCATGGCTAGTCATGTTTAAGCTCTAGGATGTACCCTTATATAAAAGGAATTGGCTCTGATACCAATTGTTGGACAACTGAGAGGGGGGGGGTGAATTAGTCATTATTGTACTTAAACAATTGTGTCCATTTTAAACTCTTTACAGAACACTCAATCATGATCACAATAATGCAAGGAAGTAAGCAATATAATATTCAACATCAATCACACACATGAAATATACAAAGACAGATATTTCCTGTGGAAACCCATAAAGGGAAAAAAACTCTTCTTCTTGATACGATAAGTAGTCTTTATTTTCTGTACATTATCATTCTTATGAGCACCAACTCCTTTTGAGGCTACCACCTCTGTTTTAAAAGAATCAACTTGTTGAGAGCACCGACTATCTAGTTTCTCTAGCACCCACTAGAAGGAAGCACCAACTCCCTGAGTGTTCCAGCACCAACTGGATGGAAGCACCAACTTCCAGTTACACAGGCACCAACTTGTATAACAGAGAACAATAGTTCTCCCTTGCACCACCCTACCACCCTGGTTTTTCTGGCTACAATGAGATGAAAGCTACAACTCCCTGTGTTCAAGAACCCACTTGAAACTATGAGGACAACAGTCCTCCCTAGCACCACCCTACCACCCTAATTATAAAACCTTCGTTACAGAAACTTATTATAGTGATACAGTGTTTTTCAATGGCTTACCAGTCTCATCATTGTTCTTCTACACTGCTCTGCTCCGCCTGCATCAGTGTCTTCCTGATCACATCTTCTTGAGATTTCTAATATTATGATCTTTCTCTACATGCGCACCTCGACTTTCTCTTCCTCTCTCGGATCTGTATCTATGTTCTATATATTTCTACTGCACTTTATGCTCTATGCAACATTTCCATTCTATACGCTACACCTCTTTTGTGCATTTAAGATATTGTGCATAACATGCTTCTACTTGCATGAATAACTCTCAAACGAAGAAACCATCTCTTCTCTATTCTGCATATATTTATCATGCCAAGTCCTCTGCCAGATCATACACCTAAATCTTCATTCTCTCTAGCGATCATGCTGAATCTATTCTTCATCAGTGATTGTTATCCTAAGATTCTTTGGCTTCTCTAGCAGTTACAGTCTTCAACGCTTTTCCATCTGTCAATTGTCTCTATGATGAGTCTTCATCCTACTGGTAGTTACCTTGAGACTCTTCAACTCCTCTGGCGATCACCCTGAAGCTCTTTGAATTATCTGGCGGTTATGCTCAGTGTGTTCATCATCAGTGGGTGTTATCCTAAGATTCCTTGGCTTCTCTGGTAGTCGAAACTCTTCATCTTATCTGTCAGTTACAGCCAGTCGTCTTTGGCTTCTTTGGCTTCTAAGCCCCTTCCTTCACATGACCACTGGCGGTGACCTAATCTCCTATTCAAAAGGTGCTTCCCAATCTTGGTCTAGTGAGCACTATCTCTTTTTCATGATATGAGCTTGGGCTATGAACTTCACGTGACCACGTGATTGTGGGTGCATCCATAGGTGGTTTGAGGGCAACCCACTTTTATCCCCACAATTCACTACAAGCCTCCATGCGTCCTTTTTCAAAAAAATTTGTTTCAATTGCGGCCCACTCATGAAAAATTAAGACCCGAGCATGTTCTAGCCCCACAATCTGATGGGACTATCGATCTTACAATCTTGATGGTGATCCTGAAACTGACGGATCAGTTCGGACGGTTTATTTCATGGAAACAAATCAATTGTCAAATTTGATCCTTCACTTATCCTTTCATTGTTCAATCTGACGGCTAGGACTTAATCAAACATTGAGATGGACGGTTTCAGAACTTCTCCCTTTGGAATTTCAACTTCTCAAACTTACACTATCCTTCCACTGTACTATGATCAATGCTTGAGGATACACCCGAAGTGATCTTTCAGATCGGAAGACTCATGTTCTTGCTGACGTGGTCTACCACATGTCCTTGCTGAGGTGGTCTTATGATGTGGGTGAGACGTGTAGGTAGTGTAGTGGAATGTGGAGGCATAGTGTGGTAGTGGAGTGTGATGTGTAGCAGGTAGTGCAGTGTGACGTCAGAGCGCGGATGTGGTATGTATGAGTGGTTTGGTGGTTTACTCGGAGGGGGGGTAAGGCAGTAAGTGGTAATGAGTGAGGGGGGTCCGAGTTAATAGAAAGGTGACACGTATGAGGGTCCCACATGGAAAATACCACCAACTCGGACCCCCCCCCCAGTTAAATGCAAAAAGCTCGAGGGCGGGGGGGGGTTCGATATGCCTTGTCAACCATAGACCTGAGTCCTCGATTCTCGACCACTGAGATTAGTGCGTTGTTTACCCAACTTATCCTATCCTTCCACTTTAGAATGATCTAATGGCTATGATCTTCTTCGGATGATCTGACAGTCGAGAACGTATTTCGGCTCTCCAGGTCTCTAGACTTTGGGAATTTCAAATCTCAAAATGAATTCTTGAAGTGAGATTTTTTCGGAGAGTAACCTCCTCACATATTTATACCCGAAACCAATGACGTTCATTGGATTAGGATGTTAGATCAACAACCCAATGTGTATGTGATGCAGCACTTCTATCTTATCATGTCCTTCCACTTAGAATGATCCAACGACTGATGAAAATTCACGTTTGATCCAATGGCTGACGGGTATTTGGGTAATCAAATTCTCAAATATTTAGCCCTATTTAAATTACCCTTCAATTAATTTGATCTGATGTTCGACGGATATTCGAGTGATTGTGATCTCATATCGCAGCCCTTGCTTATCCTGTCCTTCAACTAATTCAATCCAATGGTCATCACATTTTCTCTAGATCCGATGGTCCACATTCATTTCAAATTTTGGGCTTCGAGTAATTCAACTTTCAAGTTTCCAATTCTTTTGAAGTGAGATTGTCCGAAGGCTAACCTCCTCACAAATCCATTGGATCTAACAGTTGTTGGTCCTTTGTGCTCAGATCCAATGAATAGGATCTGTTCCTCTCTTGCGCGCTCATTCCTCATGTCTGGACTATGATCTAACGGTCCAAATACTTCATAGTGTTCGATACAATGACCACTGTCGCTCCTCCTCCTGAGCTTACGCTTCCTCCCGACTTAGAATAATTTCTAAGTGTCAAAGGCCTCTAACTTTGATCCTTCTGCGAGTCCTAGTGACATTGGGACTCGTCTACGTTTCTGAAAATGATATCTCTCCTAAGATTTGGCAATGAATTTAACCTCAGCCCTGGCGCACACTTGCACTCTACGTGAAACTCTGCACTATTTGGAAACTCCAGCTATGTGCCCTGTTCTAGTCCTCCTGATTTTATAGACAACAATTTCTCATGGTCTCATCATTCCCGATGCTATCATTGTTGCTTTCCCATTTTCCGTCATTGCACACTTTGCCTATAATCATGCCATCATCGTTGTTGTTCTTTCCCTCAATGACAAGCACACTCTAGCTGTAAACATGCCAACAATCTCCCCCATTGGCATTGATGGAAACACTGAAGGATGGCATTGTTCTACTTACACCTCCAACTGTAGCATCCAGATGACACCTTTTCTCCCCCTTTGACATCAATGTCAAAGAAAACATGCTCCCCCTTAGTTGTTGCAGTAATTTTCGGAGGTATCAGATTTTCAACCAACACAAACTCCCCCTAACAGGATGGACTCTCTTCTTTGAGTCCTGCAAAGTATTTGTATCTAGCTCAAAGTATTCTCCTTCTGATTATTGGACCTGTTCATCTTCATATTCAGCTGTGTCCTCTGTAGCAGACTTAATATTTCTTACCTCTCTTACTGGGACTCCTTCATCAACCTTTTCTTGTCATAAAAGAATGACTCCCCCTATCATTGTTCTCTCTCTGCTTCTAACTGTTCTCCCCCTTTGTTAAAAGTTTATCTCTTTCTGAAAAAATTTATCCTCTTGTTATCTCTACAAGATTTCATGTATATCATTTTGTACATCAGGATGTTGCTGTTGCAAATGTCTTTGTCCTACTTGAACACTGCACAATTGTAGCTCATATTTTTCAAACAACCCTTGGATCTTCCCATTGATTCTCATCGATCTCTAACCAGATGTATCTGTCTTTATCCAAGATGCTTATTTATTGTACATTGCTCTAAAGTCGTCTGAGAAAGTTTATACTATGCTTGACACATGACTGCAATTATTTTTGCAACAATTAACTTCACTCATGTTCACTTGTTAAGTCTTTGCTATCCACATCTGTGAGTGTCCTAGTTTCTTGAACTTTGTTCTCTGATCTTCTATTACTGCAATTTCATTTTTATTCTATGATTCCTACAATCCAAGGCTTTTATGACCATATTCATCATAAGGAAAAACAATAACCGTTACAAACACTCTCATACCTCCTTTGATTCATCCATGAAGGTGTCTCTCCTCTAAACTTACTTTGAGGTGTATGAGTAGATTCTGGGTGTCTTCCTTGATTTGATCTTCTAAATATTGTAGTATTTCTTTCATTCTTTGAACATGAAAAACCTGAGTTATACCTGCTTTCCCTTTTTACAAATGAAGGACTTGTGTCAGACTTGTCTTCACCCTTTATAAATGAAGGACTTGCATCATGTTTCTTTGGAGTATTGATTTCTTCCTTGTTGTATCCAAGACCGGATTTTTCATTTGGTGATCTCTGACTATCCAAGATCTCAGCCAGGGTCATGGAGTTGTTCAAGAACTTGATTTGGGTCTTTGACTTCTCAACCTTATTTCTAAGATTCACAACTTCTGCTTCTAGCTTATGACATGATTATTTTTCTACTTCTTCCATGGGATAAATGCTAACAGAACGTTCTTTTATTGTATATGAGTCTTCTTATTTACTTGCAGGGGAAGATTCAATATCAACATCATTATATGTCCTTATGCCTTTAGCCACCACTTTTCCTGAGTTTACAAATTTTATCTTACAAGCTTTGGAAGTAAACAACACTTCACATTCTCTGCCACATATTTGACGTACACTAAGAAAATTGTGTTTCAGACCATCTACAAGCAGAACATCCTGGTCTTTTCCTTTGCCATTACCCTTGATTTTTCCTGGTTCATATTTCCAAAGGTCACATTTCCTGTTTTTCTTTTACTTATAGACAAAAACTTATTCTTGTCTCTAGTCATGTGCTTGGAACATCCATTGTCTATATAATAGGGGTCTTTTCATTTTTGAGCTGAAAGTACTAGACCATTTTTTTCACTATCTCTCTTTTTCCATGTGTTGGCATTTCTAGTTAAGGGTTTTTTCCTTGGATCTGCCTTGTAATTCTTCAGATGGCAGTTTGCAGCTTTGTGGCTGAAGTTATGACACTTATAACATTCGAGATTATTGTTCAATAGGTCAAATTGATTAGTGATACGTTGTCTACTCATTGGCTGCTTAGTTCTATGTTGCAAAGATTGTTTATTTCTTGACCTACTCAGTTGCATGTCTCTAAACTTAATTTGACAACTTGAAATCTTATGACCGAAATTAGAGAAGTAAAAGAAGTAACCATGGAAGAAATTTTGGTACATTAAGGATGGCCTTCTTCTTGTCATTTGATGCTCTGTCTTCTGATATCTTTTTTTTTTATCAGGGATCATCTTGTCTTTATTATCTTTTGGTGACAGAGTACTCACATGGTATGATTTTCTACTGACTTGGAACTTGATCATCTTTACTGGTTCTTTTCTTTCTGGTTGTTTTATATTTTGTTGGCACAGGGGCAGACCCAGGGTTCAACTCCAAGAACACACCAACAAGCCCTAACTACTGGCCCTTTCAGAAACACCTACGAAGCAGATGTAGTCTCACCCAAAGTAGCTATGAGGGGGTTGCATGAAAGAGATGTCTAAAACCAGGGGAATATCAAGTGGATCTATTAAAATAGTAATTTATCATGCATCTATCATTCAAAAAGCTAGATCTATCCTTCACATCTATAAGTTTGATCTAATATAATAAGGCAGGTAACAATATAACAGCGACATAGATCAAATAATCAATCACACACACAACAAAAGATGTACATGGTTCACCCTCTCTCTAGGGCTACGTCCACAGAATTGTGGTATATTATATTAAGGAAAGCATACAGTTCTTGTCTGCGCTCTTAGCTAGTAGATCTTCTTTCTCTTCTCTCTTTCTCTCCCTTCCCTACGCACACAGATGTAGAACTTGACCTTCGCACATAGAAGAATATCTTACAATACCAGAAGGCATTCTCTCTCTCAGCACTTCTCTCTCTCAATACAATGATCCCTCACTCAATACTATAGCTAGATCAACAATAATATTTTACTGCAGGATTACAAACGTGTACCGACCCAACCCAGGTCCTCTTGACCTTTATTTATACATTACAATACCTCACCGACAACCTTAGGCTGAAACCTAGGTGCCAAAACCCTAAAAGACCAAAACCCTAGGTGTCTAAAACCCTAGGTAAACTTGACCTGCTTTTTTCGGGCTTCGCCAACTTGTCTTTCCTTCCTTCTCGCGCGATGCTCCAAAGCATCCAATGGTGAATTTTTCTGCTTGTTGAGTTGTCCATGATCCATATTCCTTGTTGATGTGTCATCCTTTATCTCCTCATCCAACGACTTGCATTTCCTTGCTTCGCTCCATCTTTTCTTCTCTTTTGCTTACTTCGACCCAGTGACAGTCACTATGTTTCCTGCAAAGTTCACTTTTCAAATTTTCTTCCTTTGTTCTTCGCTTCCTTCCATAACCAAGGGCCAAAAGGCCCCCAACACTCACCTGTGACTCATCTTGAGGCACTTTGGATCCGATCCTTCTATTTTTCTTCGAATTTGGACTGTGCAGGGAAGCCTTGGTTTTTGTTGTATGCCTCCTCTCCCTCCTTGTGGAGACTATCTTTTCCGTTTCTGGTACCCAGTTTCAACTACACCTGGTACCTAGACCCTTTTTCTCATGATTTTACTGAGATCTATGAGGCAGCTGGTTGTCATAGTACAACTTCAGCTGACTCCCATTCACCAATCCTTCCTTCCATTCTCCCTTCAATGTTTTCAGTTGTGCAGCTCCTCCTTCTGTAACATAGATGATCTCATATGGTCCAATCCAATGCGTTCTAAACTTCCCTAGGTGTCTTATAAACTTACTGTCATATACCAGTACTAAATCACCTTGCTTGAGTGCCTTCTTCTTGATGTGTCTGTCATGATATGCCTTCTCTCATTCCCTCTGAACCTGCTGATGGAATCCTACAATGAACCTGTCTTCTTCTAGTTCAACCAACTGTGCAAGCCTTTCCTGAATAGCACTAGTGTCATCCATACCTATAAAAGTAGCAATTCTTAGGCTTGGTACCAATTATTTCATCGGGACAACAACTTCAAGACCATAAACCAACTTGAAAGGAGTCTGCATTGTTAATTTCTTGCAAGTGGTTCGATAGACCCATAGTACTGCAGGTACTCTTAAGTCCCAATCATCCCTGTTCACAATGCAAATATTCGTTAATGTTGTCTCCAAGATCTTATTGATTGCTTCAATTGTTCCATTTTCTTATGGATGGTAAGGTGTGCTCTTTTGATGGTGGACTGCAAATTCTTCAGTCAGGGATTCAACTGTCTTATTGATGAAATGTGTGCCTTGATCACTTATAAGGATATTGGGGCATCCAAACCTCATTATTATTTCATCAAATATAAAATGCACATTTGTAGTTGCACTACAGTCTTTAACTACTCTGGCTTCGGCATCGCAGTAATGATATACCTTGCTCCTATGCATTTTCCTGGTGGGTTTATAGGTCCCACGAAGTCAATGGCCCACTTTTCAAATGTTCGTAGGGTCATCTATGGTGCTAATGGAATTTCATCTCTTCTGGATGGTTTCCCAACTCTCTGGCATACATCACATGCTATAACATCTCTGTGTAAGGTAGGCCACCAAAGGCCATCTCTCAGATCCTTCTGCGCAGTTGCTCTCCCTGTGTAGTGTCCTCTTACAATGCCTTCATGAGCTTCTGCAAGGATCAATGGTCGCTCTGTCTCCATAACACATCTTCTTAGTATCTCATCAGGTCCTAGTTTGTATAGCTGACCAACTATAAGTGAAAATTTTGCAGCGCGCACCACTAGTTGTTTCTTCTAGGGATTTGTATACTCACTAGGTGCCATTCCTGTTGGTAGGAACTAGACTATATCTGCGAAGTGGTCATCAATATTTCTAATGGTAAGAAACTATGCATCTGTAAGTGTATCCTCCAAACTGGTGGGTTCTTCTCCATGTTCCAGCCTCGACAAGTGGTCAGGGCCCTTGTTCATTCTTCCTAGATTAACTATGATTTCAAAATCATATTCTTGAAACAACAAAATCCATCTACATATTCGCCCCCCCGACACTGTCTTGTTGACTAGATATTTCAGCGTGGAGTGATCTGTAAACATTTTAAAGTGTCCTCCCAACAAGTAGTGGCGCAATTTTTGCAATGCATACACCATGGCTAATCCTTCTCTCTTGGTAGTGATGTAGTTGATCTCTGTTGTAGATAGATTCCTGCTAGCAAAATCTAACGGATGGTCGATCTCCCCTTCTCCCATTTGTGCCAGTACTGCTCCTAATGCAATAGAAGACTCATCGACGTGCACATGAAAATCTTTGCTCCAATTTGGAAAAACCAGAATGGGCACAGTGATCATATTTTTTTTTAGCGTGTCGAAGCTATGTTGGCATTCATTTGTCCAGCCAAACTGACAATCCTTCTTCAACAACTTCTCCATCGGTGGTGTGATTTGGGCATAGCCTTTAATGAATTTCCTATAATATCCAGTATGTACTAGCGTAGTGCGTAGTTGTTTGACTGAAGTAGGAGGTGGAAAATCAACTATAATTGCAATTTTAGATGGATCAACCAGCAATCCCTGCTTGCATACAATATGGCCTAATAACACTCCAAATGGTGAGAAGAAGATGCACTTCTTCAGATTCAAAGCAATTTGACACTGCCTTCATTTATCCAACATTATCCTTAGACTTCAATATGATTTGTCAAAAAACTAAACACAGTCCAGTCATCAAAATAAGCTTCTAAAAATTTATGCAAAAATTCTTTGAACGCTTCGACCACCACCCTGGAAAAGATGGATGGGGAATTATTCAGTCTGAATGGCATCACTTTGTATTGGTAGGAACCCCATTCTGTGGCAAACGTGGTCTTGTGGTGGTCCTCCTTGGCAATCCGGATCTGATGGTATCCTGAAAATACATCTGTAAAATAATATACCTCCTGGCATCCCACGTTGTCTAATACTTCATCAGTGAATGGTGTAGGGAAAGGGTCATGCAGACAGCAATCATTCAACTTTCTGAGGTCCACACATATCCTAATTTCTCCTGTCTTCTTGTCTTGTACGACCATAGGGATGATCCACTTCGACTCTTCAACAGGTTCAATAATCCCTGCTTCCATTATTCTGTCGAGCTCAATATTCACTTTTTCCTTATATTTCGGGTTCAATCTATAGGGTATTTTCTTGACTGGCTTCACACCTGGTTTCAAAGGGATCCTCATTTCTCCCATCGAACCTTTGATACCCTTCATATCAATTAAATTGGTTGGAAACAAGTCTTGATATTCTTGCAGTAACTCTATAATCTTGTCAATGGTAGCTGCATCCCAATAATCTCCGACATTGGCAAGCTTCGGTGTCTTCTCTGTCCTAATGTTGATTTTTTTTATCTTGATTGGTTGACTAATAAATGGTAACTCAACTCCTGGTCCTTCCACATTTCTCTAGCCTTCTATTTCAGTAATGTTTACCTTCCTGGGATCATCATCGTCATCGGTATTGATGTTGTAGCAACTCTACAATTTCTGGAAAGGTGCAGTCCATTCGTCCTCTTCTTATCCCATAGGGAGGCTGGATGATTCCTTGAATACCTTATGTTTCACGACTTGCAATGCTTGGTATACTAAAGGATATTCACTTTCAAATGAAAAGGTGGTGACAAAATTTTGAATCATACCTTTCCAATCTGCAGTGACGAGGTGCAGCTCCGCTTGAAGGTACTAGTTGATAGGGGTCATGTCTAGTGTGTTAATGAATCTGTGCACCCATTATTCTTGAGGAATGTCACTCCATGCCTCTTCACAACTTTGCATGTGGTCCTTCGAGAAACCTCGACTGGTATATCTTACTTCGCAACTTACTGCTTGTGCTGAGAACCGCGTTGTCATCAAGGTTCGACATTGGGTCCAGTCTGTGATGTTGCTTTTATGTGTCCCCCACCATCTTGTTGGTGTGGCTTTCAGGGCCTCATCCATTGCCAACAATATTTATTGTATTGGTACACTTGTTTCAAAATATTATAGGAAGGCTTCTAAAGGGTTCAGACCATCAAATGTGGGTAAGTTACTCACTGTTGTGTCGATCCAGTGAACTTCTCTAGTTAATCTAGTACATCTTCTAGTAGATACTTCATATATCTGGTTCTGCCAGTTTTCCAATGCTTCTTCTGAATTTGATGAACACGCGATGTCACTTCGCCAGCTTAGATTCCCATCAGTTGTAGGGTTGATGTAATCTTGTTGTTTGGTTGTTAGTTTATAGATGTTTTCCAATTCGTATGTGTGATCTTCTTCTCTGATGGGCTCTATGTATCGTGGACCTTCATCTGGATCTAAGGGTGCAATAACCCTAAGGCCATCTCTTTCAAATGTCATATGTATTTTCTTCAGATCAACCACAGTGGAATTGTTGAAGGCCCAGTCAATTCCTAGTAATGCAGGGTAAGGGCAGCTATCATCAACAATTTCAATTACCTCAAAATCTGCAAAGGTTCTAACTCCATTGATGTCCACAAGGACATGCTCCAATCGTCCGAATGGGCTGACATGACATTGACCTCCGACCCTAAGTCATGACATTGACCTCCAACCCTAAGTCGAGGACCACATAATCTATATCATACTCTCCTCTTTGAGCATTCAAATGTAATTCTTTATTTGTCCTTCTCTTCTTACCAATTTGGTGTATTTCACTATTCAGTAAGAGGTTTATCCTCCCTATCTCATACTGTCTGATTAAGTTCTTTAGTTCTTGCACAGCATTCCCATCCTGAATTAACTTAATACAAGTGTATAAAAATTCAATGATCTTAATAACCTCTTTTCCTACTTTTGGCGAAGCCAACTGATAAAATTCCTGAGGCATCCCATATTCTTTGATTTATGGTCATGTTTTGGAGGAAGAACCTTGATCTGCTTTGAACTCTTGCCTTTCTTCCTCAAAGATTTGTCTTTCTTTCTTCGCATCAAAATTTTGGGTCTTCTTTGCAGCTTTCCTGATGCATGAGTCTTCGGTGATCTTTCCTTGGGTCATGCTATCCACTCCTGTGGTAGCGCCTCCTCGAGTAATAACAGTGACTCTAGGTTCTACTCCGCAAGGTTCAGCATAGATCAATTGCACTTGTGGGTTCTTATGGGGTCCTTGTCTTTCCTTAAGCTTGGATAGCAGCACAAGCAGTCCTCAATGACATGCTCAAAGGAGTTGCAATAAATGCAAGTGGTACAAGGGTTCTGATAGTCCCTTGTTATATGTCTTGGTTGCACGTAGTTATAACAGATTATCTGTCCTCAGCCTCAGCCCATTCCTCCTTCTCGTCCTCTTCCTCTGTATCCACCATGAGGATTGAAGTTTCCTCTTCCTGGGGATTTATACTACGCATTGTTTCCTTCTTGATGTACTTCGCCTTGGATCTTGTATATGTCTCTTGATATTTCATGCATGATATCATAAGATCTGCAATCTCTATCGTCATTCCCTACTGAGTTACAGAATGTGCAATACAATTTTGTGGGTGTCTGAACATATTTCTGCATGTAATAGCACTCACTAGGGCGATGTCGATTTTTGCATACTTCGCACCAAGGTAAGGTGACTTGCTTCAAGAGGCTCGGAGCTATCGAAGCCAAGTATTCATTGAATAGAGGACAGTGTTCCTTTTCATGACCTTCTGATCTTCATCTGACACACCAGATGTCTTCTCTTTTGTATTTTCCCTTGTCTTTCTTCATATCTTCGACCTATAGAGACAAACTAGTTAGTTGACTCAAGATCTGACTCATACCTAAGCTACATTCTCCCATAGGGGTTGATTCAAGCTTCATGGAAATCTCCAATGCTTCTTCCTACGAAGCAATCTTCTGTTGCATCAGGGGGACCCTGACATGTGGTAAGAGAGCAGCAACAAACCATTCTTTGTTCTGCTCGTCCAGGATCTTAAATTTCAATCTTCCTATGAGGGTCTTGAACCTCTGATCAAACTCCCAAACAGGTTCGGCTACCTTTTGCTTGATCTCTTTTAGCTATGTAATACATTGGGACTCCGACTTGGGTTTCTTAAACTCTAAAATCAGCACGTTCTTGATCTCATTCAATGGCTTAGGCTGCAAAAGTATGTTAGGGTCCTAACCCGCACATAGGTAGAACAATATATTCATATGTAATAAAGGTCAATATTAATAAGGTCTTTCAATAAAATAGAATAAGACGGATGTAAGAAGACCTAATAGAAGCTTCCGCTTCTAGAAGGATCTTCCTCTAGATGTTTCTTTTTAGTATAAATAGGAGTCGAAGGTATGAGAACCCTAGCTTGGATATTATTGTAATATAGCTCTACTCAACTAGAGGTTTCCCCCTCGAGAGGCCTGTGAACATTGCTTTCAGATTCAAAGTGTTATTTATGTTGTTATTCTTATATCATTTTAGTGTTATTGTGGTGAATGTTCTGGTTATATTGTTGTTATTCTGCCATTCCTAGGATTGTATTTCAGCTCTGCATACATTTTATATCTGGTATATTACAAGTGGTATCAGAGGACTTTCCTCGGCAGAAAGTGTGGGTTAAATTTTTTTCAGGGTAGAGACGTATTCCGATGTCATCAAGCCATAGAGATCTATCGTTATGTGCATAAACCTATGGTTGAGGGATTCATACACGCAGGAAATACAAGTGGTACTTAAGCACACATCTGTTGGCCACCCTTGTAACCCATGTTGGTACCCCTTCGAGTGGTAGCACATCAGACAACACCTATATACGGATCGACCTATATTACCTGAAACCCTCTTTAGATAAATCGATCGGCCGACTGACTGCTATAGTGTCACCAAGAACAGCACTGGGGAAGATAATCTCTAGTACCTGGGTAGTTGGGTAGTACGGCTAAAGGTATGGTCTATCCTCCTTAGTTAGTGCCCTGAGATATTGGGTCGAGTACTACTGTTGGACCCCACACATATATCAGAGAGCTATAGCATAGGGAAAAACCTTGTCTATAGAACCCTTGAATACCCAACCCTTGGGGGATAGAAACATAAACAAATTAAAACAGACAAGATCTATTGCCACGCAACTGTTTTCGGGTTGCCAACTAAATACACATTTCATTCTAGTTAAGCATTTGGGCATTTCCTCTCTGCAGTGTTCTTCATACCAAAGTATAACTCTATAAATAAATAAATAAAAGTCTGAAAATTTTGTCACCATTATTTGAGACCTATTCCATTGGATTCATCTCTTCGCCCTTATCACATTCATCCATATCATTTTTTCGGCCAAAATTTTTTACCTCGCCCACCCCTTTTCAGTAGCCAAGACTTGGAAGCTCGCTTCAACACCTTGCAATATGGTCTCATTGAGACCCAACAAGAATTGAAACAACTCAGTGCCAATGTTTCTGCCATCAATACAACCATGCAGTCCTCAATGGGGGAAATCAAGCAAGACCTCACCACCCAGCTTGAATCAGTTTTTTCGGCACTCTGCACCAAACTGCATATCCCTATAGATAACCCTTCCTCTTCCTCACCTCCACATACTGAAGGTGACCATTCCTCTCATTCCCATACCTTGTAGAACCATCACTTTCAACGTGACCTATGCCTCTCGCAGGTGGATGTAACCAAATTTGATGGCTCGAACCCCACTGGTTGGGTAACCCAAATGGAACATTACTTCTCTTTATATGGAATTACAAATGACTTGGCCAAACTCTGGTATGGTGTTCTCCATCTAGATCAAGAACGTTGGCAATGGTGGCAATGGAGAAAAACTTATCGTCAAGGGTATTTTACTTGGACACACTTTGTGGTAGAGCTTTATGAATGCTTTGACACTGACACCAACCATTTGGGCCATTTGACAAAGATGAAATAATTAGGAACTGTGGAAGACTTTATAGTTGCCTTTGAGCGCCTGGCTTTTAGAACAAAGGGCATGTTTGATGCCTTTTTCTGAGTGTTTTATCAGTGGCCTCAAGGATGAAATTCAGGCCCATGTCCTCATGGCTCGGCCTGAAAGTTGGGTGGAGGATACCAAAAGAGGTAAAGAAGAACAACAGGTTGTATCTGCTCAAAACCGCAAACCCTCCTTTATCCCTCACCCTAAACTAGTAAATCCCACTACTCCCTCTGCTCCACTAAAGATCCAAAAATTGACCAGGGCTGAAATGGTTGAACGCCAACTCAAAGGCCTTTATTATAACTGTGATGACAAATATTTCCCGGGCCACAAGTGTAAAGAACAAAATCTTTTTATGGCCATCTCCGAGGAGATTTCGGAAGAAGATGAAGAAAATTCCTCTATGTCTGAGTCACCTAAATCCACTGACATAACCCCTCCCTCAGACCCTCTCAAAGTAGAACCGTTCATTTCCCTCAATTCTCTCATTGGATTCTTTGCTCCCCAAACCCTTAAGATAATCGGTTGCATCAAGCATCATAAGGTCATCATTCTGGTTGATAGTGGCAACACCCATAATTTTATTCATCACCACATTGCCTAAGAAACTAATTGCTACATCCATGCCGTCAATAATTTCCAAATCATGATTGCCAATGGTGGTTCCATGAAATGTGGAGGGCATTGTGAAAATGTGTGTCTCCAAATTGGTGACTACCACCTGAAATCCCATATGTTTGCTATTGACATGGGAGGTT
>ML803485.1:344824-355168 GCA_009831015.1 Picea engelmannii
ATTACAACTAATGGCCTAAAGCCGACATAAATAAAATAACATTACTAATCTAAATTACAACTAATGGCCTAAAGCCAACATAAATAAAATAACATTACTAATCTAATATGCCCCAATTAAGGGGTAATGAGCCAATATTAGGGTTTAACAGTTGACCTAACACTTACATCTCGAGAGGCTATTCTCCATACCCTCAAAGAGAATTTGGTCATGGCACAAAATTAAATGAAGCAACAAGCAGATCAAGGTCACTCTGAACGTCAATTTGCAGAAGGGGATTAGGTGTTTCTTCGACTGCAACCTTACAAGTAAACTTCCCTCAAGGCTGAGCATTATCAGAAGCTAGCACCCAAATTTTATGGCCCTTATACCGTACTCAAGCGTGTGGGACAAGTCACCTATCAATTAGCTTTTCCCATCAATTCGAAGCTACATATTGTTTTTCATGTTTCATTCTTAAAGAAGGTGATTGGAGCTAAGTGTCAAATTCAAACCCACCTTCTAGAGTTAGCTGAAGAAGGATCCATTTGGCTACAGCCAGAAGCAGTTTTAGACCAGTGTGAGTGTCGCCTACGTCAGAGAACCATCAAGGAAGTGCTAGTACAGTGGAAAGATACAACTCCAACAGATGCCACTTGGGAACCAGCTACCATTCTGCAACAATTTCCTCATCTCAAGCCTTGAGGACAAGGTTGTTTTTAAGGGGGCAGACATGTTAGGTTCCTAACCCGCACATAGGTAGAACAATATATTTGGATGTAATAAAGGTCAATATTAATAAGGCCTTTCAATAAAATAGAATAAGGTGGATGTAAGAAGACCTAATAGAATCTTCCGCTTCTAGAAGGATCTTCCTCTAGATGCTTCTTTTTAGTATAAATAGGATTCGAGGGTATGATAACCCTAGCTTGGATATTATTTTAATAGAGCTCTTCTCAACTGGAGGTTTCCCCCTCGAAGAGGCCTGTGAACATTGCTTTCAAATTCAAAGTGTTATTTCTGTTGTTATTCTTATATCATTTCAGTGTTATTGTGGTGAATGTTTTGGTTATATTATTGTTATTCTACCATTACTATCATTTTATTTCAATTCTGCATACATTTTATATCTGGCATATTACAAAGTCCTTGGACAAGCTTCATGTACCAGCTCAACGCACGGTCTCTCAGTGTAGTGCTAAACTGGTTTCTTTTAACAGCTTCGTCGGTAATATTTTTAATGTTCCATACGGCCTCACACAGGAACCAGTGCTGATCAGGATCTTCAGATCCATCTCCTCTAAAGATAGGGAGCCTCATCTCATCTTCCATGGAGTTGCCTAGGTTTCCTGTCTGAGTGGATTCTAAGCTGCTAGTAATAGTGCTCTGCGGGCTCTAGTGATTTAGAATGTTCTGATTACTTAGTGTTTCTGAAACAACAGGAGGATTGATATTACTTACTTCAGTATCCTACGCAGTTCCTGAGGTTTTTGGCTCGTTTTGGTGAAGTTCTTCAACTGCTTCTCCCTCTGGCCCCACGGGTTATAAATGTTCTTCATCTGCCAGATCTGCCTCTTATCCACTGTAGAAACCCTCTTCCCCATATTTTTTCTTAAAGAGGTTGTCAAGGTGAACCCCTCGAAATAATCTTCCACTGCGCGTATGTCCCGCTTATGTGTCGCTATCGTTGTCCGAATTTTTGAACATTAGCCTTTTCAAATCTTGTCGATCTACTGTATCTTCAAGATGTTCTTCTCATGCAACAACATCTTGAGTATCAACTTCAGGACTTGTAAAAAATTTCCTCCGGGTACTTTAAAGAAATATCTTTCATCTTGGCTGTGTAAGTTTTAAACCTGTGAAGTAAAGCAATGCATATAAATTCTTAAGCAAAACAGAATTTAATCAATGGCTCATTCACATAGTACATAGAGATATATAGGAAACCCTCAACCGGGAAAACCTTTCTTATATTCATTATATCAAATTTCACCATTCACTATACAATATGTACAATGTTTTTAGGTATTCCATAGATACCAAAACCCTAATCCCTAAAACCGGGATTATTTTTAGTAAACCACTAAAAATCACAAAAATCGCCCCAAAAAAAAATTTGGGGGCGCTGCCCCAAACGCTACACGTAACTAGGGGGGGCATACCTGCCCCCCCTTGGGACTCCCCTAGGAAAGCGCTCACACACATGCATGCAAATAATATAACACATACCAAACATTCTCCCACTTGTTGTTTTCTTTGCATCCAGGGGTCCAGGGGATTATATAGTCAACAATCCAGGGCAGCAATGCCTATTGTCACTCTACACCAGGAGAACTTTTCTGTGCTCACGGACTTTTTCAATGAATCTGCAACATTCTTTAAAGTGTCAACCTTTTCTAGAAACACCTTCTTTTCCTCAACCATGTCTCTCACAAAGTGATATTGTACATCAATATGCTTTGTCTTCGAATGGTAAGTTGGGTTCTTTGCCAAGAAGATTGCACTCTGACTGTCACAATCTAATCTCACTACTTGTTGTATCAACCCAATACCTAAACATAATCTTTGTAACCATACTACTTCCTTTATTGCATGAGTGGCTGCCATGTATTTAGCTTCTGTAGTTGAGAGTGCCACTACAGCTTGTCTTTTTCTCATCCAACTGATTGCTCCTCCAAATAGGTTAAACACCTACCCACTTTTAGATCTTCTACGATCCAGATCTCCAACCCAGTCTGCATCTACAAAGCCATGTATTTCTAGCACTTTGTCCAATCCTGGTCTTCCTTGGTAGCACAATCCATAACTGGTAGTGCCACGAAAATACCTGAAGACCCTCTTTACTATTGTCCAATACTCCTACCCTGGTTTTGACATATACCTCCTCAAAACTCCCACTACATGTGCAATGTCCGGTCTAGTACAGACCATTGCATACATCAAACTACCAACTGCACTGGCATACGGAACATGGGACATGTCCTCTTCTTCTTCCTGTGTCTTGGGACACTTATCTGCAGATAACTTTACACCTATAGGAATAGGAACCTTGACCAGTTTACTTCCATGCATATTAAACCTCTGCAATATTGTCTCAACATATTTTCTCTGATTCAACCAGAGTTTCCTATTTGCATGATCTCTTTTAATCTCCATTCCCAGAATGAAGTTGGCAGCACCGAGATCCTTCATGTCAAATTTGGAGGATAGATGTGATTTCACTTCCTTGATAACATCCATGTTATTTCCTACCAACAACATGTCATCAACATACAACACTACATTAATGAAGTGATTACCAACCTACTTGGAATATACACAGTGATCATCCCTACTTCTTACAAATCTCAATCCAAGGATGTATGTGTCAAAATTTTGGTACCACATCCTAGGTGATTGCTTCAGACCATATAGTGACTTATTTAGCTTACAGACCAGCTCTTTCTTTCCCTTCACTACAAATCCTTTTGGTTGCTTCATGTAGATTTCTTCTTCCAGATCCCCATGTAGGAATGTTGTCTTCACATCCATCTGTTCCACTTCAAGATCAAAAGTAGTAGCAATAGATAAAACAAATCTAATAGAAATTAACTTAGCAACAAGAGAAAAAATCTCACCAAAGTCAATTCCCTCTACCTGGGAATAACCTTTTTCTACTAACCGAGCTTTGTATTTCTCCACTTTACCTTGTGCATTAAACTTCTTCTTAAACAACCATTTGCTACCAACAGATTTTGTTCCAGTTGGTAACTCAACTATATCCCATGCCTCATTCTTATCCAAGGCATCCATTTCTTCAACCAAGGCCTTCTTCCAGAGTTTACTATCCTCTGAATTCACTGCTTCCCTGAAAGTTTTGGGATCATCAATAGTAATAGATAAAGAAAAATTGGAATGACAATCAGGTGGACTATACCTTTCTGGTTTCCTTTTATCTCTCATTGATCTCCTCAATACTGGGGTATGAGGTTCTTCTTCTTCTTCTTCTTCTTCTTCTTCTTCTGCTTCTACTTCCTCTTCTTCAGATGATTCAGATTTTTCATCATCCAACTCAAGCTCTATTTTCTCAGGTTTGTCTTGTGTTGGTAGGAATTCATGTTTGGACACATATTTTACCTCTCTGAAAATAACATCTTGACTGTAAATAGTCTTCTTGGTTTCTGGGTTCCAAAGCTTATAACCTTTCACACCATCTTTATAACCAATAAAGATACACTTTTCAACCTTTTTATCCAGCTTACTCCTATTCTCCTTTGGAACATGTACATAAGCATCACAACCAAACACTGTAAGATGTTGAAGAGAGGGTTTCTTTCCAGACCATACCTCGTGTGGAGTTTTATCATCCAACATTGATGAAAGTGATCGATTGACCAGGTAATATGTTGTACCCATTGCGCGATCGATTGACCAAGTAACATGTTGTACCCACTGCCTCTGCCCATAATTATTGTCCTAAGACGGCATCGTTGAGCATGCTCCTTTCTGTTTCCATCAGTGTCATGTTCATCCTTTCTGCAACTCCATTCTGCTGAGGAGTGTATGGAGTAGTCTTCTACCTTGCTATACCACACTTCTTAAAGAATTCTTCAAATTCATTTCCGCATAATTCTCCACCATTATCTGTTCTCAATACCTTTATTTTCTTCTCTGTTTGATTTTCTACCAGAGCCTTAAACTCTTTAAATTTATCAAATACCTCATCTTTCTTTCTAAGAAAATAAATCCATGTGTTCCTTGAAAAATCATCTATGAATGAAACATAATACACAGATTTACCTAGGGATGGAACAGGAACAGGTCCAAACACATCACTGTGTATCAAATCTAAGATCCCCTTTGCTCTTGTAGCACCAGATGGGAATCTTACTCGATTTTGTTTACCATATATGCAATGTTCACAGAAATCAAAATCCAGAGTGCAATTAGACTTACCTTCAACCATACATTTACCGTGTAGTGTTCGAAGGCCCTTTTCTCCAATATGTCTGAGTCTTTGATGCAACAACATGGTCTTCTTTCCAGGGACAATATTGGCCTTGTCTTATTTATTTCTCTGTTCAGGGACAACAGAACTATTACACCCATTGGTATAAGTGCTTCCCAACAACTTGTACAGAGTTCCACACCAAACTCCCCTCATCAACACCATTGCTCCTCGTACCATCTTGCAAGTGTTCTTTCCAAATACAGTATCCACTCCTGCATCATCCATATTGCTTACAGATATTAGGCTCTTGGATAGTTTTGGAATGTGCATAACCCCAGGAAGTGTTCTAATCCTTCCATCTTTTAGTGGCAACTTAACCCTTCCACACCCAAATATTTTTGTTGTCGAGTCATCTCCTAGGAATACATCACCACCATCATATTTTTTATATTCAGAGAGCCACTCCCTGTGAGGAGTCATATGGTATGATGCACCTGAGTCGATCAACCATACATCACGGTCTGCATGTGTACTTGTAGATGCCAGGAAAACATCACCTCCTTCTTCAGTGGAGGTTTTCTCCTCTGTAGAAGAGGTACTATCAGATCCCTTTGGTTTTTCAACCTTCTTAGACTTGCAATCTTTATTATAATGCCCTGTTTTACCACACTTCCAACACTTTCTCAAAGATTTTCCTGGAGACTTAGATCTACCTGTAGATTTAGATATCCACCCCAAAGGCTTTCTAGGGTTCCTGTCTTGGGTATGACCTCTTACAAATAAAGCATTTGTGCTATGACTATCCATGCTTTTCCGCCTCATCTCTTCAGATAAAAAGGATGAAACTACATCCTCATACTTCAATGTAGATTGAGTGGTACTACCAATTGCTACAACCAGATTATCCCAAGAGTCTAGAAAAGAACATAACAAAGTAATACACTTATCTTCTTTTGCAATCGTAATATTAATATAGAAAAGTTGACTTACCAGAGTATTAAAGGCATTTAGATGTTCTGTCACAGAATCTCCATCTTCCATCCTATGATGATACAACTTCTTTCGAAGGAACAACTTGTTTACCAGGGACTTTGATTGATACAAATTCCCCAACTTATCTCAAAGTTCCTTGGTTGTAGATTCTCCCGAGACATTCAACAAAACTGAATCTGCCAAGCAGAGTCGAATAGTACTCCTTTCTATTCTGTCCAACTTCTCCCAATCTTCCTTCGACATACCAGTAGGTGGTGTGTTGGTAGTTTGTGTACTGGTAGGTTGTGTACCAGTAACCTGTGTGCTAGTAGACGGTGTACTAGTAGGCTGTGTACCAGGATCCATAGCGATCCATTGTTCTTTGTCTACAAGAAGGTCCTCCATCTTCAGCTTCCATACCTCAAAGTTTTTACTGTTGAACTTCTCTATCTCGATTCTATAAGAACTCGACATTCCTCTTTCTGCACTCAAATCACCACTGTAAAATCTCCCACTAAACCCAGGTTTATCACAAACCCAAGATAAACTTGATCTATCAAGACCAAGCCAAGCCCTCAACAACAAAGGCGTCCCTCTGAAGACAAAAACGAGCTCTGATACCACATGTAAGTTTTAAACCTGTGAAGTAAAGAAATGCATATAGATTCTTAAGAGAAACAAAATTTAATCAATGGCTCATTCACATAGTACATAGAGATATATACTGGAAACCCTCAACCAGGAAAACCTTTCTTATATTCATTATATCGAATTTCAGCATTCACTATACAATATATACAATGTTTTTAGGTATTCCGTAGATACCAAAACCCTAATCTTGGTGTCGAATGATGCACGTAACCAAGGGGGGAATACCTGCCACCCCCTGGGACCCCCCTAGGAAAGCGCCTGACGCACACAGCACAAACAGAGCACTACTATGAGGGATCGTCAGATGCAGTTGTCATATCTGAAGCGCCCACACACACACATGCAAAGAATATAACACATACCCAATAGGTTGTATGACTCTACCCTGTCAAAAAAAAACTCGGTGATATACCCTCCAATGGTACTATCAACCCAGTGATCTATTGCTCTGGATACAACGTTATCGACCCTTTTAACCTTTTGGATCAGCGTCAATGTCCAAACTACAGGAGATCTAGGTATTATCTTGAACTAGGTATCTGCTAACCTAGCTAACCACTCATGTAGCTCTTGATGGATCCCTCCAAAGAATATCTCATAAATGTCAGTAAAGATATATTTCTCCAACCAATATTATGTACTAAGATTAGGGTTCTTGTTCTGGGCTTCAGCAAAGTCCTTCTCTTGATCTTCTATCCACGTTTGAATCTCTGTCTTCGATGGGAACCACCTTGACATTCCCTCACGAAGATTCATGTCCCAGCAACAGAACCATTTGTTGGCACAGGGGCAGACCCAGGGTTCAACTCCAAGAGTGCACCAAAAATCCCTAGCTACTGGCCCTTTCGGCAACACCTGCGAAGCAGATGCAGTCTCACCTGAAGCACCTATGAGGGGGTTGCAAGAAAGAGATGTCTACAACTAGGGGAATATCAATTGGATCTATTAAAATAACAATTTATCATGCATCTATCATTCAACAAGCTAGATCTATCCTTCATAGCTATAAGTTCAATCTAATACAATAAGGCAGGTAACAATATAACAACAACAAAGATCAAAGCATTAATCACACACACAAAAATATATGTACGTGGTTCACCCTCTCTTTAGGGATACATCCACATAACTGTGCTATATTATATTAAGGAAAGTATACAGTTCTTGTATGCGCTCTTAGCTAGCAGATCTTCTTTCTCTTCTCTCTTTCTCTCCCTTCCCTGTGCACCCAGCTACAGGACTTGACCTTCGCACATAGCAGAAGATCTTACAATACCATAAGGCTTCCTCTCTCTCGAAACTTCTCTCTCTCAATACAATGGTCCCTCACTCAATACTATAGCTAGATCAACAACAATATTGTACTGCAGGATTACCAACGTGTACCGACCCAACCCAGATCCTCTTTACCTTTATTTATACATTACAATACCTCACTGACAGCCCTAGGCCAAAACCTAGGTTCCAAAACCCTAAAATACCAAAACCCTAGGTGTCTAAAACCCTAGGTCAACTTGACCCACTTTTTTCAGGCTTCGCCAGCCTGTCTTTCCTTCCTTCTCGCACGGTGAACCAAAGCATCCAACGGTGGATTTTTCCGCTTGTTGAGTTTTCCACGATCCATATTCCTTGTTGATATGTCATCCTTGATATCCTCATCCAACAGATTTCATTTCCTTGCTTTTCTCCATCTTTTCTGCTCTTTTTCTTACTTCGACCCAGTGACAGTCACTGTGTTTCCCGTGAAGTTCATTTTCACCTTTTCTTCCTTGTTCTTCACATCCTTCCATAACTAAGGACCAACATGTTTGAACCACTTACATAACCTAAACCATTATTCAACAAGGGAGATCTATGTTTTCTCATAATTTCGTTTAGTTTTGTTGAGGCTTTAATGCGTGGAAGATTTTGGAGATACAATGCTTTAAACTTCTCCATATCTTTTATGGTTTTTACTACCTCTTCTTCCAAAGATTCACATATTGCCTTCTTCTCTGATAACTGTTTTTTTAGAATGTACTCTATTTTATTTGCCTCTTCTAATTCCACTTTTAGTAAGGCAAAGTTTTCATCAGGTTTTTTATTGTCTTTCTCGAACTATATCAGCAATTGTTTTTTCTTTTTCTTCTTAGATTTGAGTCTAGCAATTTCTTCTAGGGCACTGATCAGTTCTCCTTCCAAGTCAACCACACCTTCTTCATCATTGAAATCACTTCCTATGTTTTTATTATCATAATCCTCTTTGTCAATTAGAATAAAGTTATTAATCTTATCTTCAATAGAAGAGTCACTGCTTTCATCATCTAAGGGATCATCATCATTGTTTACACAAAGCCTTTTCTTCTTAAAATTATTCTCTTTATAGACCTTCTTGTGTTTGTGATTCTCTTCATTGTCATATGTCTAATCATTTCTTTTGTGAGGACACTTAGATGAAAAATGACCTATCTTGCCACAGTTGAAACATTTGAAGGGATGTTTGCCTTGGTACCTCCCTGATCCTTTCTTTAGTCTTCTTGCAAATTTTGCTTCAATTTCATTAGGCTCAGAATTCTCATTCTTATCTTCTTTAAATGATGCTTCTCTAGAGGTGGGCTCATCTTTAACTATCCTCATTTCATATGCAGTCAAGGTTCCTAGAAGTTGATTAAAAGGAAAATCTTTTAGATCATTAAGTTCTTCTATAGCAAAGACCTTTGGGTTGAACCTATCTGGTAGAGATCTCAAAATTTTCAGAACTAAACAGGCTTCCTCAATTTTTTCACCAAGTCATTTCATTACATTTACTAGTTCTTGAACTCTCATAAAGTACTTCCCAATAGTTTCATCCTCTTTCATATTTAGTTGTTCAAACTGTACTCTGTATGTTTGAAGCTTGGATTCCTTTACCTTCTCATTACCTTCATAACTACTAATGAGTTTGTCACACATTTCTTTGGAAGATTCTAAGTGCATAACTTTTACAAATTCTTCTTCTGCAAGCCCACTTAGAATAGCATTCATAGCCTTAGTGTTGAAGATGAATTCTTTCTTGTCATCCTTAGAAGCTATTAAAACTGGCTTTACATAACCAGTCTCTACCACATCCTAGAAATCTTCACCTAAACCCATTATGTAGGTTCTCATCCTAGCTTTCCAGAAGGAAATGTTTGTTCCATTGAACAGGGGGGCCTTATTGGTTGAAGTTCCTTCATGTCTAGTCAGATCTACCCTTAGATAAAAGGAATTATCTTTGATACCAATTGTTGGACAACTTAGAGGGGGGGGGGAGGTGGGGGCAATCAGTTGTTACTGTGATTAAACAATTGTGCCCATTGAAAACTCTTTACAAAAAACTCAATGATGATCACAATAATGTAGGGAAGTAAGCAATAGAATATTCAACATAAATCACACACATGAAATATACAGAGACAGATATTTCCTGAGGAAATCCATTGTTGGGACCACATATTGTACCTTTTTGCTCATACTTTTTGCCATAATTATACCCTTCATCACCTGTATTTAGACTCATATTATCACTTCATCTGATCACCCCAAGGTATACAACATCCTTTCTCATCACTATATGTTTAATTTGTTTTGCATAATACTTTACATTACTTTTGAACCTAACCATTGATTAGAAGTGCATAAGTGTCCATATTTGCAGAATAGTATTCAAGGCCGATGCTGAAACACGGAGCTGCTACACAGTCCGAGGATGCATATGCCGAAACACGAAGCAGCTACATGGTTCGAGGATGCAGATGATGAAACACGGAGCTGTCACTCAGTTCAGAAATGCAGATGCTGAGACACAGTGGAGA
>ML803485.1:357002-392192 GCA_009831015.1 Picea engelmannii
GGGGGGGGGGGGTCTGATATGCCCTGTCAACCGTAGATCTGAGTCCCTGGTTATCGGACGCTGATATTAGCGCACCCTTCACCCAAATTATTCCGTCCTTCCACTTTAGAATGATCTGATGGTTGGGATATTCTTTGGATGATCCGACAGTCGAGAATGTATTTCAGCTCTCCATCTCTTTGGACTTCGGTAATTTCATATCTCAAACTGAATTATCGAATGAGATTTTTCCAAAGAGTAACCTCCTGACATATTTATACCTAAAATAAATGTCATTCATTGGATCAGGATCTTAGATCAACGGCCCGATCTTTCTGCGATGCATCACTTCTAGCTTATCATGTCCTTCCACTTAGAATGATCCAACGAGTGATGGAAATTCTCTCTTGATCCGACAACTGATGGGTATTTGGATAATCAAATTCTCAACTCTTTAGCCTTGTTTAACTTACCCTTCAATTAATTTGATCTGATGGTCAATGAATATTCAGGTGATCGTGATCTCAGATCTCATCCCTTGCTTATCCTTTCCTTCCACTAATTCAATTCAACGGTCATCGCATTTTCTCCAGATCTGATGGTCCACATTCATTTCAGATTTTGGGCTTCAGGTAATTCAACTTTCAAGTTGCCAATTCTTCCGAAGTGAGATTCCCTAAAGGGTAACCTCCTCACAAATCCATTGGATCTAACGGTTGCTGGTCCTTTGCGCTCAGATTCAACAGATGGGATCTGTTTCTCTCTTTCACACTCATTACTCCTGTCTGGACTCTGATCTAACGGTCCAAATACTTCAAAGTGTTCAATCCAATAACCACTGTCGCTCCTCCTCCTGAGCTTATGCTTCCTCCTGACTTGGAAGAATTTATAAGTGTCGAAGGCCTCAACCTTTGATCCTTCTATGAGTTCTGATGACTTTGGGACTCGTCTGCATTTCTGAAAATGCTACCTCTCCTGAGCTTTTGCAATGAAGTTAACCTCGGCCCTAGCGCACACTTGCGCTCTGCATGAAACTCTTTGCTATTTGGAAACTCTAGCTCTGTTCCCTTTGCTAGTCCTCCTGATCTTGTATACAACAATTTCTCATGGTCTTGTCATTCCATATGTTATCATTGTTTCTTTCATGTTTGTCATCATTGCACACTCTGCCTGTAATCATGCCATCGTCGCTATTGTTCTTTCCTGTAAACATGACATCGTTGTTGTTGTTCTTTCCATCAATGACAAGCACACTCTGTCTGTAAACATGCCAACAAGACTTAGAAGTAGATTCACCTACCAGATTTAAAACCAGAAACTTACCAAATTTGAATAAAAACCCATGCCACCTTTGTTATTCATGCATGAAAAAATTGAAACTGATGAGTAGCCATAGCATTGTAACAAGATAATTCGAAGTCACCAATTGAGTCAATCACAATTCATAGAAATGGGAGGGTTGACAGTATGACATGAACCAAGAGATGTGGAACAATTACAAAAGAACAAATCATTTTACCAGTTGTTCCAAAATGTAGGGTGGACAGTATACCTTGAAAGATTGTAGTGTTTTGATGTGGAAACAACATTAGAGTTCTTGCATAACTTGATTGGTGAAAAATCCAAGGTAAGGGGAATAGAGGTTGTTGTAATAGAAGAAAGCATAGCTAGGGTGATGGGGCTCCCACAATAAGGTGAGTGATGGTTTGGTAGGAGGACATCCCTAGTGCATGCAGCTAAGGAATTCATAAAAAAAGGGGAACTCCTACAACATCGAGGGAAAGGATATGTGCGGGAATCCTTACCTTCCATATGTAAGGGTGTGGCTCTCTTCATTCAAAATTATCTTACATGCGAGGGCCACTTCCAGGTAATATTTTCCTATCATCTCAAGTTGTTATCACATGTAAGACATAATGCTCATTTTAACATTCCATATTTCATGTTGAGATCCTTACAAATGGAATACTTTGCGAGAGGTGTGAAACACCCCCTAGCAAAAATTACAAACCATGGTCTGGTTAAACTTTTAATTATATATTCCCTAAGAAGCACTCAAATGACATGGAGACAACTCCTGGGATTACTGGAAGAATATGTGGAGAAAAAACAAGAAGTGTAATGGGGTGAACAAAAAGGTGAGATGGAAATAGGGGATACAGGTGAAGCAGCAGAAACCCCATGGAAAATTGATCAGGATGATGATCTTGAGGAAGTTTAATAGGAACAGAGGCTCAACCATTCCATGCATTAACCTATGGATAGTGATGTAGAAGTCATTGAAATGGGTTCTCCAAAGGAGAATTGGAAACCATGTGTAGTCGAAGAAGAGCACCCTACAACATCGACCATGCCAAAAGGTAGAAAAATATCATTTGTAGAGTTTGTGTCATTCCTACCCAAGAGGAGGACAATATTTATGGGACATGAAATAGTGAGAGTGGAACCACTTTTCATCACCCCCTTATATGCTCCACAATAACTTGGGGGAAATTGATGATACGGAAGTTGGTACAGATAAACCTGAGGAAGGAAACCCTCTTGTGACTACCTTTGAACAAGTTGCAGTTAGTCACACAAATTTCACAAAAGAACCAGACATCGAATTAAAACATAATGTTGAGGATGTAACTGGCTCAAAGGAAGTAACTGCAACACCAAATACAATTACAAATGACACCATGCATTTTACACAAGAACCATACATGGATGAAATGATTGATGAGGAGGTTGTTACACAAGTACTAGCCACCAAAGAACTAGTTAATGTTGAGCATGTTACACAAGAACCAGGAATAGATGAAATGATTAATGGCAAGGTTGTTACACAAGAACCATCCTCTAAAGAACTAGTCAATACTGAGGTCAATGTACATAAAATAGTTAAAGTAAAGACTAAATAAGGGGAACCTAGCATGATGGGTGCCATGAAAGGTAAGAATAAACCTACCTCTTTTATTAAGCAAGTTGTGAAATTGAAAAGTAGAAATTTGAAATTGAGGCAAAAAATTAGGGAACTGAAGAAACAAGTTGGGGAAATGTCCAATACTACAAGGTTAAACACCCCTGCTAATGCAGCCAAAATATTTAATAAAGTGGACTCTCTAGGAAAATGGGCTACTAAGATACCAAAGGAGGATCTCTATTCAGTTTCGAAAGATATTTTTAGGTATGCAGGATACTCACCTTGAGATGTAAATCTCAGAATGGCATCTACACAGACAGAAGTGGAAACTAGGGAATTTGGAGTCTTTACCTATAAATTTCCCTATCCTATATTCTTACAAGCAAAGATTGACAAGTGGAAGGCATTGGAAATATCCTACCAAGAGGGCATGGTTCCTATAAAACAACATTGACAAATTGTTCAGAATATGGAAAGGAAAAGAGAATATGAACTAACCCTCTACATGATGGAAAAGGAACAATGGGGAGAAGATCAGAAGAATATAAGGGATGCATAGGATAAAGTTTAGAAGTATAAGGAAGAATATCATAAGATAGGTTCATTTATTCAATATGTGTTGAACTGTCGAATGCCTTCTCCTGTGTATGCTATGTTTCTTCAAGAGCGGTTCATCCTTTTTCAGCTCACAGCCATAATTGAGGATAAACCCTACCTATTTACAAGTGTTAAATCCTTCTAGAAATCCTTGTGTGCAACTAATATGATAACACAACACTCTTTATGTAAATTTTATTTTCAATATTTTATTCTTCCATATGAAAGAGAGTTTAATAATATGCCCTATATAGGATACCTCCAGTTGCGGGCTTTTGTGTCCTACCCATTGCATTAGGTTAAGTGGAAACTAGACCAGGCGAATGTAGAAATGAACCAAGCCACATGTGAGCTAAGGATTAGGGCAGAGTCTGCCCATGCAGATGATGCTACTAGGGCTCAAAGCCTCATTACCAGGTCTCATGATCTCTCAAGGATAGTTGTAAGTATTCATGCACAAGTGATTAACCATTGTGTCAATTGTATCAATGATGCAACATCCAAGACCTTGGAGGGATGCAAAAGAATATGGGAGTCATCTACAGTGGAAATCAAAACCAAGGAACCCTTTAGATTTCCAAACTTCAAAAGAGCCATGGGGTGATTGAATAGGTACATTCATGATATTGAATAGAGAGGCCCTTGACGGATTGGCATGAATTTTTATTTTCCTTTAATATGGTTACCTATAGATAAGTATCATCCCATGTATGAGTTGGCAGTGATGGATAAAAATTGGGGAGTGGAGGTTATGGTGTCAACTAGTTTCATGGATCCTTAGGAAGATACACATGAGGCCTACCAACTTAGCACACTACATGGAACCTACTCTTGGGGTAATCATGATCTTAGATAGAAATTGGACCCATGATTTGTACCCTTTTTTCCATCCATTTACCTTGTTTTGAAGATACTTTAAGTCATCTTTTACCCTCTTTTGACAATATATTACCCGTGACTTCATTTTTTAACCCAAGGTATAGTCCCACTTGATTTCGGGTTTACTAATGAGATGGTTTGGAAGAATATACTTGCAATCTGGAAATAGGTTGTGTTTGTTCAAGGATTTGACGGTGTTAATCCTTCATGAGCTCAAATGGTGTCCCTTTTGATATGTTTTTACTTCTAGACATTGTCACCCTTTGAACCATGATGTTTCTGCTTCCACGATCATGTTGATACTTGAGCATTTGGTCATTGACCGATGCACATGTATAAGAGAAGAAAAGCGCAAGTGTGGCAAGGACAAGTCACCAGAATAAACGGGATTACCAGTTGTTGCAACTAATCGTGTTTGTGATAATATACCATAATTCTCTATTTTGTACATTGGTTTTCACAACACGAATGTGAAACATATCTTGTGTTATGTATTGATCAGATCTGATATTCTATTTTGTAAATACTATTATCTAGAAATGTATAAATAATAGGAACCCTCTCGGGTTTTAGAGAGGGGCATAGGAGAGGAACGGAGTGTGCAACAGGCGTCTGGTGGAATTATTGTATCATATATTTTCTATAATATGAGTATATTGGTTCATGCTATCTGAGCATCAATTCATGATTTGTTTTAGAAGCCCTGATTCGTAAAGGAATGCCCCCATTTGCTAATCAGGTGTTGCAATTTCATTTGTTCATTAGGTAGATTTATTATAGTGTGTTTTATGATTCTAAATGTTGTGGTGGTTACTGGTTGGTGTGGATTGTTATTTGTTCTTTATTTTTGAGTTGGTACTTACATAGCTTAGTCAATTGTTAGCAGGAATAAAAAATATTTGTTATTGTCATTATTTATGTTGGGTGGAGTTTCATTGTGGTTTCATTGCATTATTTGGATTATTTGTTAACAAATAGTATTTCTTATTAAAATTCTAGAATGTGCATTCTCTTTAAGATCATTGTGAGTCCAGGATTGGTCAATAGCACTATTGGATTGTTTTCCATTTTCCATTTGTTATTTCCTTTCCACAAGAGTAGTGTTCATCAAGGGTGATTTCCTTTTTCAATGAGTGTTGTATGGATTGAATGTGGTTTTAATTTCAATAAGGAATTGTTAGTATTAAGTGTGATATTCCCTTTCCATGATTATTCACAAGTTTTTTCATAGAGTTATTTGAAGTGTGTTTCTTTCAAGAAAGAATAGCCTGATTGAGTTTTCATTCACTCCACGATCATTAGAATTACCAGAACTATAGAGGAAATTGTATCCTGCATAGTCTTTGCACATAGCCTTGAAATAAAAATATGACCATTGGTTTGATAATTAATGTGAGGTGATATTATTTTTCTCAGATAGATATTTAAAATCCCCAAAAAACACCAAGGGAGACCCCTGCCTACTAGTTCCCCAACCCAGGTAGAAAAACCAAAAACCCTTCTCATGACAACCACCAGTCATTTTAATGGAATCTAGAGGTGTCTTACATGGAATGAAATATATAGATAGTTTGGCAATGAAGAATTTCCAGTAGAGGACGAATACCTAATCATGTACAAAAACATCAAAAGAAGCGGGATCCATGCTATAGCTTCTCGACCGACCATTCTTCCCTACAATGATGAAGTCTAGTGGGAATATGTGCACCTAGATACCAGGACATAAATTATTATCGATGAAGTAGGGAACCCAATAAATTCATTGAAAACAAACAATATCCACCAAATTTATCGGTTTCCAGCATTGGATGTATTTCTCAACAATACATTCATGGATGCATTTACTAAATAGAATCCCAAGCTAGTAGACATCATTCAAGAATGGTGGGAAGAAGAGATGACAATTGTTACCAAGCTCAACATAGTATAAAACACATAGTATTTCAAAGCACCATATCAACTCTTTGTAGCTATGATCTTCAGGCTCTATGGGGAAGAGATGAGTATCCACTTCAATCTTGAATGGGTTCCTATTGCACATGGTGTAGTGAAAGCAAGAAAAAATTTCAATTGGACACAAATCTTGTCCAACAACATCTTCCAGAATGTTCAAGAAGCCCACACCAACAAGAAACTAGGTTTTTATATGTCAGCCTTCTTGATTGATGCAATTTGAGCTTTCATTCCATTTACAGACATGAATTGGAGTTGGAATCCCAATTCACCTCCCATTCATGTATATTTCTTAGAATTGTGGGAGAGAAATTTTAAGAAATATTTCTATGAAATTTGTGATCATTTTGTAGCCCCATTGTTTCTTATTATTTTTGGCCAACCAATCCATAGCTTATCTTCAAAAACCCTAAGATAAATTAGAGACTAGTATATGGAGAAACACTACAGATATATCAAAGTTTTTGGGTGCTCTTCTCCACCCCACCTTCTCCCTATATGTTTCCCAGATAAGCTCCTAGGAAGGGAAATAACTTACCAGACAATGGAGGAAGGGATTATTGGAACTTTATCTACTGGTAATAAGAGACTTTGGCCTAAATTCCCTATCATATTAGGATATTTCAAGACCATGGGGATGATACTCCCTTTACAACATGAAGATAATGAAGAATAATTCATTTTCCAAGGGGTTATATTTTTTGAATAAATACTATCCCACCTCCAAGATACRCAACCAATAGTAATATTCTTGGTTGAACAAGAGAAAAATAAATCATTGTTCCAAGAACAAAGACATAAATTRAGGACCAGTGTTCAAGAACAAGCAAAGGCCAACAAAAGGGCTCAACAACTAAAGGAAGAAGAAAGGACTAAAAAGGCTATAGAAATGGAAGAACAACTAAGAAGAGAAGAGTAGTTGAGAGAGGAAGAAAAGAAAAAYAAAGAAGAGGAGGTTAGACATAAAGTAGAGGAAGAGAAACATAGGAAAGAAGAGGAGAMTAGGCATAAGGATGAAGAGAAAARGAAATTTGAGGAAGCATCCCTCCAAGCTAMAAAATAAGAAATAAGAAGCAAGGTTGCAGAAAAAAAAAAAATTATGAAGAAGCATCTCRCAAAGTTGAAAAAATGGAAAAGAAAAGAGAAGTAGAAGAAACAACCCACAAAGTTGTAGAATAAATTAGAYAGAAAGAAAAGGAAGAGAAGAAGAGTAAAAATAAAAGATGAAATAAGATGAAGTAGTTGAAGTCAAGAATATTAGATTGAAAAATTTGGAAGAATACAAAGGAAAGGGATCTAGTCCCAACACAATAAAGGGGATTTTGTTGTTTGATTCTCCCATAAAACCTAGTACCCCAATTCATACAATATCACCAGCTTTCTCCTACTCCTCGTTATACTTGATGGACTTTGATGATGATGCAGTACCACTAGGAGAATTTTATTTTAGCAGTTCTAAAAAAGGAATCATCAAAATATCAACTGAGAGGAAAAAATAGGAGCTCCTAGTCAAGAGATACTAGGGAAATCTATTGTCTAGAACCTGACCAAAAGTGACCCCTAGAAATAGTTTGAGGAGACAACATATGCATTAAGTACATTTGCAAGATCCAATACTATTACTATTAATGAGCTCAGAGATTTATTGGAGACCTATAAAGTGAAAGTGGTGACCCTTGAACAATAGATATAAAAAAGGGTCAATTGGAAAATGAATTCAAGAACTTAGCAGACCAGAAGGATCAATTTCATAAGGTTGAGATACAATCTCAAACAAGTGCATGAACAAGAAATGAAAAAATTGACAACAGAGAAAAAAGAAAAAACAATTCTCTCTGAGCAACAAAGACATAATATCTTGGAACTAGAAAGCAGAGTACAAAGTCTTGAAGCTAATTTGAAAGAAAACATCAAAGAAACCCACGCATTGACAACCATAAAACAAGAGGCCACGCTTGCGAATCAAAACCTAAGAGAAACCCAAAGGATATTCTTTGATTAATTGAATGATGTCCAGGATTTCCATGAGGACATCAACAGGTTATCCGACTAGCTGGATGAGCAAAAGAGTCAGTATAATTTTTCTCAGCATGCACTTGACAAGGTTGTAGATTGGCAAGGTTTACACATAGAAACCCCTGTAGACTTGTTCAGATTTACCAAAAGAGAACAGGAGAAAACTTAGGTATTGTTGGATAGTTGGAAGTTATCCTTTGAATACATATAGGATACCATAGAAAGTACCACCAAGGCCTGTTACGGACTATGGAATTATGTTGATTAACTATTACATAAGTTTGGGATTCCTACCATGGATGAGATACATCAGGCAGTCCCTAGCAAGAAAATATTTTCATAGGTGGAGAAAAATAGATATGAAATCAAGCAGGATATTGGCCAACTCAATGATATCAACACACAAATGTTGGATGAATATTTGATACAACCAGTCAAGTTGGCCACTACATCAGATGTTCATACTAAAAGAGTTCACAAAGAGTTGAAACATGAAGTTGATGACAGAGTATATGATGGGGAACAACAAATATAAAATATGAAGCTAAACAGGATTGAAGACAAACCTAGGCATATGACTCATGGAGATCCTACAAGGAAAATATAGCCTCTGAGAAATCCTCATAATTTTGTATTTCTAAATATTTTGCAGTGAATTGTAAATTGTATTCAAATTATAGATAGGGAAAAAGTAAGTGAAACAAAGAGATGTAACGGTAATATTGACATTTACATAATTTGAAAAGTCTCTCTTACTCTATAAAAGAGAGCTCATGTAAAAGAAAAAGACTTTTTCCCATTGTAACATTTGATGATACTATTATCTCTTGTGGAATAAATAGCACAAGGAATTTGGCAACCATAAATGTGTTCATTTTTGTATGGGACTATTCTACATGTATAATTGAGTAATAAGTTTTTTGAATAACATTTCATGTGAACTATTTATATGTTTTTTACTTGAGTAAATTATTAATTTGTGGTTACTTATGGATGTAGTGATGGTGTTGCAGATGTAATATACAACTCTTTATGATTTATATCTATTGCATTGGTGTTTTAACATATTTTTTATTGTCATGAACTATTTATGTAATCAATAATACTATCTAATATTGTGTCTATCATCTTAGAAAATATCATGATTAGGATATTTTAGAGATAGGTAGAATAGATAGATTTTATTTTGTTTTAATTAGTTAAATTTAGATTAAGAAAGAATTATTTGGAGGAAAATTCATCCTCCTAGTTTGTAATCTAAATCTTTAGTGGAAACCAGACCCACATACTGGTCGGAATTTTCCATACCAAATGATAGTGAGTTTAATTGGGACTTTCCATTGAGAATTTTCCCTTACCTAATTGACTATCCATTTGGACTCATCAACACCTTGGTCCACATCTAAGATACAATCATCATCCTACTCTCTTGTTTTACCATGAGAACAACACTTGAACCATGTGTCTTACATATTCATGACCATTCTATAATCATGACTATCTCTACTAGGGAATAAACTTATCAAGATCAATCTTGTTATTATTACATAATGCACTATTTATAGGAATATGCAAAATGTAAGACCCTAATTCATTCCAACCAAAATAGTTATATATCCATGAAGATGATTGGTTGTGATCCCACAAATCTCAAGATTATGTTCCAAGTTTCAACCACCAATCAAACACCAGCCAACTACTAACCACTCAACTATTCATTCAACCTCCAGTTGAGTCGTCCTTTTGACCACTTGTTGATAATTCATCAAACATTGACTTGACTTAACTATTAGTCAATCCACCCCCCAGAGTATCATCCTCTACTAGCCAAGTGGTCGACTGAATTTACACTATGAATAATATAACATTCCCAATGCACCAAGATGTTGGGTATGTGTTATATTATTTGCATGTGTGTGTGTGTGGGCACATTAGATTCAAAAAATGTGTCTGACGATCCCTCGTAGTAGTGCTCTTTGTGTCATGTGCACTGGGTGCTTCCTATTGGTGTCCCGAGGGGGCCGACGGGGTTCGGTGCAGCGCCCCAAAAAAATTTTGGGTGGTTTTTGCTATTTTTAGTGGTTTTCAAAATTAATCTTGGATTAAGGGATTAGGGTTTTGGTATCTACAGAATACCTAAAACAATTGTATATAATGTATGGTGAATGGTGAAATTCAATATAATGAAATAAAAAAGGTTTTACAGGTTGAGGATTTCCGGTATAAATCTTTGTGTACTATGTGAATGAGCCATTGATTAATTTATGTTTTTATTAAGAATCTATATGCATTGTTGTACTTCACAGGTTTAAAACTTACATGTGGTATCAGAGCTTGTTTTTGGCTTCAGAGGGACGCCTTTATTGTTGAGGGTTTGGCTCGGTCTTGATAGATCAATTTTATCTTGGGTCTGTGATAAACCTGGGTTTAGTGGGAGATTTTGCAGTGGTGATTTGAGTGCGGAAAGAGGAATGGAAAGCTCTTCTAGAATCGAGATAGAGAAGTTCAACGGTAAAAAAATTGAGCTATGGAAGCTGAAGATGGAGGACCTTCTTGTAGACAAATAACAATGGATCGTTGTGTATCCTAGTGCACAGCCTACTGGTACATCGTCTACTAGCACACAGGATAGTGGTACACAACCTACTAGTACACAAACTACCAGTACACCACCTAGTAGTATGTTGAAGGAAGATTGGAAGAATTTGGACAAAAGAGAAAGGAGTACTATTCGACTCTTCCTGGAAGATTCGGTATTGTTGAATGTCTCAAGAGAATCTAAAGCCAAGGAACTATGGGATAAGTTGGGGAATTTGTATCAATCAAAGTCCCTTGTAAACAATGTGTTTCTTCGAAAGAAGTTGTATCATCTTAGGATGGAAGATGGATATTCTGTGACAGAACATCTAAATGCCTTTAATACTCTGGTAATTCAACTTGTCTCTGTTAATATTACGATTGTAGAAGAAGATAAGTGTATTACTTTGTTATGTTCTTTGCAAGACTCTTGGGATAATCTAGTTGTAGAAATAGGTAGTACCACTTAATCTACATTGAAGTATGAGGATGTAGTTGCATCCTTGTTATCTGAAGAGATGAGGTGGAAAATCATGGATGATCATAGCACAGATGCTTTATTTGTAAGAGGTCGTACCCAAGATAGGAATTCTGGTAAGTCTTCGAGGGGGAAGATATAAATCTACAGGTAGATCTAATTCTCTAGGAAAATATTTGAGGAAATGCTGGAAGTGTGGTAAAACAGGGCATTATAAGAAAGATTGCAATTCTAAGAAGGTTGAAAAAACAAAGGGATGTGATAGTACCTCTTCCACAGAGGCGAAAACCTCCATTGAAGAAGGAGGTGATGTTTACCTAGAATCTATAGGTACACATGCAGACCATGATGTATGGTTGATCGACTCAGGTGTTTCATACCACATGACTCCTCATAGGGAGTGGTTCTCTGAATATAAAAAATATGATGGTGGTGATGTATTCCTAGGAGATGACTCGATAGAAAAAATCATGGGACGTGGAAGGGTTAAGTTTCTGCTAAAAGATGGAAGGATTAGAACACTCCCTATGGTTCTTCACATTCCAAAACTAGCCAGGAGCCTAATATCTGTAAGAAAGTTGGATGATGCAGGACTGAATATTGTATTTGGAAAGAACACTTGCAAGATGGTACGAGGAGCAATGGTGTTGATGAGGGGAGTTCGGTGTGGAACTTTGTACAAGTTGTTGGGAAACACTTATACTAATGGGTGTAACAGTTTTGTTGTCCCTGAGCAGAGAAATGAAGGAGACAAGATCAATATTGTCCCAGAAATGAAGACCATGTTGTGGCATCAAAGACTGGGGCATATTAGAGAAAAGGGCCTTCGAACACTACATGGTAAAGGTATGGTTGAAGGTATGGCTAATTTCACTTTGGATTTTTATTTCTATGAACATTGCATATATGGTAAACAGAATCGAGTAAGATTCCCATGTGGTGCTACAAGAGCAAAGGGGATCTTAGAGTTGATACACAGTGATGTGTTTGGACCTGTGCCTGTTCCATCACTAGGTAATTTTGTGTATTATGTTTCATTCATAGATGATTTCTCAAGGAACACATGGATTTATTTTCTTAGAAATAAATCTGAGGTATTTGATAAATTTAAAGAGTTTAAGGCACTGGTAGAAAATTAGAGAGAGAAGAAAATAAAGGTATTGAGAACAGATAATGGTGGAGAATTCTGCGGAAATGAATTCGAAGAATTCTGCAAGAAGTGTGGTATAGCAAGGTTAAAGACTACTCCATACACTCCTCAGTAGAATGGAGTTGTAGAAAGGATGAACAGGACACCAATGCAAAAAGAAAGGAGCATGCTCAATGGTGCCAAGTTAGGACAAGAATTTTGAGCAAAGGCAGTGGGTATAGCATGTTACCTGGTCAATCAATCACCCTCATCAACGTTGGATGATAAAACTCCACACGAGGTATGGACTGGAAAGAAACCCTCTCTTCAACATCTTAGATTGTTTGGTTGTGATGCTTATGTACATGTTCCAAAGGAAAATAGGAGTAAGCTGGATAAAAATGTTGAAAAGTGTATCATTATTGGTTATAAAGATGGTGTGAAACGTTATAAGCTTTGGAACCCAGAAACCAAGAAGATTGTTTACAGTCGAGATGTTGTTTTCAAAGAGGTAAAAGAAGTTTCCAAACAGTAATTCCTACCAAGGCTAGAAGAACCTGAGAAATTAGAGCTAGAATTGGATGATGCAAAATCTTAATCATCTGAAGAAGATGAAGCAGTAGAAGAAGAAGAAGAATCCCATACCCTAGTATTGAGGAGATTAGTGAGAGAAAGAAGGAAACCAGAAAGGTATAGTCCACCTGATTTTCGTTCCAATTTTTCTTTATCTATTATTGATGATGATCCCAAAATTGTGAGGGAAGCAGTGAATTCAGAGGATAGTAAACTATGGAAGAAGGCCATGGTTGAAGAAATGGATGTCTTGGATAAGAATGAGGCATGGGATATAGTTGAGTTGCCAGCTGGAAGAAAATATGTTGGTAGAAAATGGTTGTTTAAGAAGAAGTTTAATGAAGAAGGAAAAGTGGAGAAATACAAATCTCGGTTAGTAGCAAAAGGTTATTCCCAGGTAGAGGGAATTGACTTTGGTGAGAATTTTTCTCCTATTGCTAAGTTAACTTCTATTAGATTTATTTTATCTATTGTTGCTTCTTTTGATCTTGAAGTGGAACAGATGGATGTGAAGACAACATTCCTACATGGGGATCTGGAAGTAGAAATCTACATGAAGCAGCCAGAAGGCTTTGTAGTGAAGGGAAAGAAAGAGTTGGTCTGTAAGCTAAAGAAACCATTATATGGTCTAAAGCAATCACCTAGGATGTGGTACCAAAAGTTGGATACATACATACTTGGATTGGGATTTGTGAGAAGCAAGGCTGATCACTGTGTATATTCCAAGTAGGTTAGTAGCCACTTCATTTATGTAGTGTTGTATGTTAATGACATGTTGTTGGTAGGAAATAATATGGATGTTATCAAGGAGGTCAAATCACAGTTATCCTCCAAATTTGACATGAAGGATATCAGTGCTGCTAACTTCATTCTGGGAATGGAAATTAAAAGAGATAGTGCTAACAAGAAACTCTGGTTGAATCAGAGAAAAGATGTTGAGACGATATTGCAGAGGTTTAATATGCATGGAAGTAAACCGGTCCAGGTTCCTATTCCTATAGGTGTAAATTTATTTGTAGATCAATGTCCCAAGACACAGGAAGAAGAAGAGGACATGTCCCATGTTCTGTATGCCAGTGTAGTTGGCAGTTTGATGTATGCAATGGTCTGTACTAGAATGGACATTTCACATGAAGTGGGAGTTTTGAGTAGGTATATGTCAAAACCAGGGAAGGAGCATTGGACAACAGTAAAGAGGGTCTTCAGGTTTAGGTGGCACTACCAATTATGGATTGTTCTACCAAGGAATACCAGGATTAGACAAAGTGGTGGACATACATGGCTTTGTTGATGCGGACTGGGCTAGAGATCTAGATCGTAGAAGATCTACAAGTGGGTATCCATTTAACCTATTTGGAGGAGCAATCAGTTGGATGAGCAAAAGACAGACTGTAGTGGCACTCTCAACTACATAAGTTGAATACATGGTAGCCACTCATGCAAGCAAGGAAGAAGTATGGTTACAGAGATTGTGTTCAGGTATTGGGTTGGTACAACAAGCAATGTGATTAGATTGTGACAGTCAGAGTGCAATCTTCCTAGCAAAGAACCCAGCTTATCATTCAAAGAAAGCATATTGATGTTCAGTATCACTTTGTGAAAGACATGGTTGAGGAAAGTAAGGTGTTACTGGAAAAGGTTGACACTTTGAAGAATGTTGCAGATTCATTGACAAAGTCTGTGAGCACAGAAAAGTTCTCCTGGTGTAGAGTAACAATGGGAATTGTTTCCCTAGATTGTTGACTATATATAATCCTATGGACCCCTAGATGCAAAGAAAACAACAAGTGGGAGAATGTTGGGTATGTTTTATATTCTTTGCATGTGTGTGTGTGGGCGTGTCAGATTCGACAACTGTGTCTGATGATCCCTCGTAGTAGTGCTCTTTGTGTTGTGTGTATGGGGTTCTTCCTAGGGGGGTCCCAAGGGGGGCCAGGTATGGCATGCCCTGTTTATGCACAGCTTTCAGCATTGGGCAGTAGCTCAGGGCTGACAGGGTTAGAGGCAGCGCCTCGAAATTTGTTTTGGGCGGTTTTTTCTATTTTTAGCGGATTTTGCTATTTTTAGCGGTTTTCTAAATTAATCCTAGATTAAGGGATTAGGGTTTTGGTATCTACGGAATACCTAAAAACATTGTATATATTGTATGGTGAATGGTGAAATTCGATATAATGAAATAAAAAAGGTTTTCCCGGTTGAGGGTTTCCGATATAAATCTCTATGTACTATGTGAATGAGCCATTGATTAATTTGTTTTTTTCTTAAGAATCTATATGCATTTTTGTACTTCACAGGTTAAAACTTACACAATATGTTTCTAAGGAGGGGAAGAAGAAATGGAAATGGAAAGAAAAGAAGACGAAATCCACTACAAATCAATGCAAGGATCCCAGTAATAATTGTAACCATTGCAATATTGATGGCCACGCTAAAGAAAAGTTATGGAAACTACATCTAAATATGAACCCCAAGAACCGCAAGAAGTATTCCAAGAAGAAGAACCTTCTAGCAACAAATTCAAGAAATTGGATAGAGAGTAGCTTAGATGTGGATGAGAAGATTTCCTACACTTCAGTGCAGAAGGAGGTGAATTTGAGTAGCCTTCATCACAAGGAAGAGGGGAAATGAAAAAACACTTCCATATCAAGATCTAGGTCAAGAAGAAAAGGATATATGCTCTATTTGATTCCTTTGAAGCTCTATTCGATTCCAATTCATAGGTCAGTCGATCTAGTCAGCAAGCATGGGTTATTGGTTCATGAACATCCTATCCCATATCCACCAGAGTGGGTAAACAAGGATGCAGAGATAAAGGTCACAAAGAAATTTAAGATCAAATTTTCTATAAGTGCATATTTTATTGATGAAGTGGAGTTAGATGTAGTACCCATTGATGTGTGGGGTATAGTGTTTGGAAGCCTTTACATGTATATGAGGGGTTTTATCTTCATGTAGAGATCAAACCAGTGCCACTTGATTAAGGATTGGAAGTATTCATCATCAATGTGCATAAATCTAAATCAAATATCTCATTGGTAAGTGTCAACCAAACCAAAAAAAATTATTAGTTCAAGTAAGAAGATTTTTTTTTTCTTATGAGACAATAATCTATGTGATGAATTAGTGGGATTAAATTCATCCTTAGAGGGATGTGCTAAAAATTAAAAAAAAAAAACAGGTGGATGAGTTGTTATAGGTATACAGAAGAGTGTTCTAGGAGCCTTCCAAATCCATTTTAATGAATTAAATGGAATTTTGGGGGGTTACAATGTCTATAACTTGCACCCAAAACCTCGACGATACTCTACACTCTGAGACATTTCTGACGGTGAATAAAATGCCTCAATCGAAGCTCGTATGCAAAATTTATGCCTCATGCAAGTTGACCTATCGTGTTGACCACCATGGTACAAGTGGATGCCTCATGAGTTGCCATTATTCACACACAGGAGGATAGCCACATGTGGAATTTCAATAATATTCCATAAGCTCCAAATATGATCACTAATTGAGGGTTGAGGAAGTCAAAACATTAACCCTATATGGATATTAGGCTATGATAAATATCAAGTTGCTAGGGGGATAAAGGGTTCCATTCTTTTGTATTGTATTTGTTCCATAGTTGAGTACAACACCTAGGAGATGTATTTTGAGAGAATGATAGAGGAGGAGATATTTTTTAGCATCCATAGAGGCCACTATGTCAAAGTAAACTCCATAGTGAGTGCCTCTTTATTTGTAGTTGCATTTCCATAACTGAAGAAAAGAGAGTAGAGCATAGGCCTCACCTTCTAGCTAGGTTTTTTCTTGTAGTGGGTTTCCCGGGATATATCTTGTGTTCATTTGTGTGTGGATGGCATGGTATTTTTATCATTTCTTTCATTTTCATAACTTAGTTATTTCATAAATTCAAGCAAAGATAGTAATTAACTAACCTGAGATCTAAGGACATAAATTGCAAAATCTAAGATTTCAGAATAGTTTAAGATATGTTGTGACAAATTGTTCTAGTGGAATATCCACGGTAGTTTACAAATCATGTAAAGAGTTAAGTATGTATTAGGATATGAATCATGATACCTTAACCAAATCCCTAGTAGTACAAATTGACCCAAGACATGACGACACTTATCTAAAGGAAAATTATGTCCCCCATGGTACAACAAAAAATATAATAAAATTGTTAAAGTTGTGAATTATTATCATATCACACTTAATTTTTACCATGCTCACAACCAGATAAGAAACCATCACACCATGTCTAAGAAAGAAACCCATACACGAGAAAATAACACAACAAGTGAAGTGAACAAGCTAAACCAAAATTCCATGACCACATGCAATGAAAGCATAGTGTACCATTTGTAAGTGCATATGGCATATGAGATGTATGAGATAAGAGCTTATATACAATGGATAAGTCATATGAAGAACTAAGGAAAAACTATATGAGGTTAGATCATTATGTATCTGGAGGAAAATTTATGCATCTGGATCATATGAGTAAGGGATCTCTTGCAACATAGAACACACCACACTAGTAGAAGGGTGGCTTTGGGAGTATTTCCCATGAAGTGGAAACACCTCTCACTTCAAACTATGGAAAAGGTTAATATCCTAGGGGGTATCCCTAAATATAAATAATTCAATATTGCTCTCCCATATTACAATGTCTTGTTTTAGTTTATCTTTACCCCCCTAGGCTATGATCCTTATCCATAGCTTGAAGTGAGAGGCAAGGCCACCAAGGTGATAGTAGATGTCTTGCCTAGTAGTTTCCTTTAGGATATCATAATTATGGTCCACATAGTGAAAGTTTGAATAGTAACACTACCAATAATAATTAATACAACTCATAAATTGATGTCAGACCCCAACCTTCAGAGATGAGTAGTCACCTCATATGAATCATATGTTCCCTACCTCGAAATTAATGATGTAATAGAATAAATGTATATACATATGTGTGTCAATGTTTTAAGGTGGATAAAATGTCAACACTAATGTTGATAAAATGATGTGTGCAAAGTGATATATTCCAAATTCAAACCTCAAGCACAAAGTCAAGTCTCGAACCTCATTGTGATACTACAATGTTTAGAAATGTCGATTAGGTGAATTTAGGGAGTTTTTTTTAGTTACATCCAATTTTGAGGAAAATTTTGACACAAAAGGTTTCTGCCGAGATTAATGTCATAATAAATTTCATTTTTTGACCCCAGATGTAGTATTGTTTATTCACATAATCCATATGATACAAATAACACAATATTTTACATATTGTATTTTAGCGTTCAAAACCACAAATATTGCAATACCCTCCCCCTTCAAATAACACCATCCTTGATGACCCTTTCCTTCTTTCCAAGAATGAGTTGATGTCTCCATTCATTAGTCGTATCTACAATGTTATTCTTTCATTTTCAATCTTGCATTTTTTATTGTCTTGGATATCAATGTACAACATATCCTTTCATTGCTTGAGATGCCACCAAGGTATTAATATTGTGATGTATACCTACAACAATCATCAAGGAAATCATGCACATCATATCCATTTCTATACCACAATTATTCCATCCATAGAAATTATAATTTCATGAGGGAATCACATATATTTGAAACACAAGACATGTTATGCAATTTCATCCCTATAATTATCTTTATAAATATATTTTCACTTTACATGTTTACCATGAGTGAGATTAATCTCACCATCTCCTATAACACGCCCAACATATATTTCCTCTTGATCTAAGATAGCATATCTGACAAATATCACATAGTAGATTCATTCAAGTCCCCTCTTCCTTAAATCCACTCACCCTTGTAGGCTTAGACATTCCATTCTCTACTAAATATTCCCTTGGGTGTTCAATCATTTACCAAGGTTCACATGCAAGAAAAATGAATACTTATAGAGTTTTACTACCAAGGAATCCCATTGGTTCCCTCAAAACAATAATTAGCTCAAGGTCATCAAAGCATAGCATAGGGTTCCAATTTCATCATCGTAGCATCCTCCCTATACTTTCAAGATTATAGAGATAATCATCTAACCTTACTACATAGATCCATCATCTCACTTGTATCATATATTATAGTTACCATGAGGTGTTATCATAAAAAATTTGAATCTATCCATCACAAAAAATCAAATTCACTAGTATGAGAAACTTTTCTTAATGATTGGCCATTGCATGTAGTAGCAACTAGTCTTCATTATGGATTACTTTCATGGAGACATCCAAGAAAAGTACGTGCAAGTTTTACTTATTAATAGATATTTCATTCAATCAAACAAAACATGATTATTCATGAACACAATCTTTTCATTACTATATTTACAATAACACCTGAAATGATCACGAAATTATGACACAAATAATTCAATCACTTTTATTTTTTAACATTTTTTATTTGTAATGAACTATTATTCACTATATCTACAATGTTATCACCATAATGCATTCACATAATTCAATCAAACATATATGTAAAGGTTCAAGTATGCATAACCACAACTTTACATATTCTGCAAATCCACTCAATGAACCCTTTCACTAAGTCAAGAATACCATATCAATATATCATGAAATCCGCCATGACAAGTTAGAGAGATTAGATAATGACTCAAAACATAACCCAGATACATCCCTAATTATTATTCAACCATATGGGCACCTTCCTAATTGTGAAGGTTTCACATTGAATCTAGCTAGTAGAAAAGTCACACAAACTTGTCTGAGAGAGAGAAGAGAGGAGAGAAAAAGAATGAATTGTATTAACTGAATGAGTAAATAGTAATAATATGCATGATATACTCTACATGGATAAGTTAATGCACCATAGTAGTGATCTGGAGATATATATATATGCTCACTGAGAGAAACCGGAGTAATTTTCCACCTAGTCCTAGTTAACTGGTCCATGCAATCATCAATTAACTGAGTCACATGTGTGGAAGTGAGAGAAACATGTGCAATCACAAGATATGCACTCTCTTGGCCACATGCATGATATATTTGCACTCCTAGTGAGGAAATTGAAGTGAACATGCAACTGTTGGTGATAAAACCAAGGTTGACATGCATGAGCGACCTACACTAGTCTAATTGAGGTGTAACTAACTCTGAAATGAAGAGGGAAGGAGCCCTATTTTGTAGGAGGAGCCCTAATTTGTAGGGAAATATTCTCAAGAGAGAATATTCTCATCTGTGGAATCACCCTCAACATCAGACTATAAAATTTTGGAAAATAATTACTTAGGTGAGTGTGTAATATCTCCAAGACCCCCCTAACACTACTAGGGTGTACATGATGAATGAGTCCTGAAAAACAAGGACATGTTGGGTACCCATTGTACAATGAATCTAAGAATGAAACACTGAAAAAATAGAGGAAAGAGGGAAAAATTTATGGGAACCCCCCCCCCCCCNGAAGAAGTAACAAAAGAAGTTGCTAAGAAATTGTGTCCTTCACTCCAAGACGATCGCGCAAAAGGTGGAACTTCTGGTTAGTAAATTTCTTGGGAAATATGTTTATAGTATGTTCAGAAAATGGACAGTACTACAAATCGATGATCATGGCATGTACCATCTCTCTGATGTAATCCATACGGATCTCAATGTGTTTGGTTCGATGTCACTACATTGGGTCTCTGCAAAACTTGAGAGTACTCTGATTGTCACACCAAATGACAATCAAATAGTGAAACTAGATGTTGAGCTCAATGAGGAAGTTATAAATCCAAAGTGCCTGAATAGTGATTTTGACTCCTCCTCTGTACTTGGTCTCTGGTGACGGTAAAGAAATAGCTGACTACTTTTTGTTCAACCAACAGATGTGACCAGAACCCAAAATAAGAATGTACTCAGAAGTGGACTTGCAATTTGTGTTATCGTTAGCCCAATCATAAACTGTGAATCCCATGAGATCCAAAGCACGACCTACTGCATAGCGGATCCCATAACCTGTGGTTCCCTAAACATATCTAAGGATGTGCTTGGAAACCTTCCATTGTAGCTCATGCAGCTCATGCTTATACCTAAAAAATTCCCCTATTGCATATGAGAGATCCATCCAAGTGTAGGTGAGATATAGAAGGATCCCCACAAGCTATTGATACAAGGTGTTATCCACCAATAGTGTATCCCCCCCATCCTCAATATGTACCTGAGACAAAAAGGGTTTGGTTTCTGACTTGCAGTTGATCATGTGGAATCTAACCAAGATATCCCTGGCACACTTAGTATGAGATAGCTTGATGCCTGAAGCATCCTAACTAATATCAAGACCAAGGAAATAGTGCAGTGGACCCATGTCCATCATAGAGAACCTACCGTGCAAAATGTCTTTAACCAAATCAATTATTTAGGTCGAACTTCCTGTGATTAGGAGGTTGTCAACATAGAGAACTAAGATCAACAAGGATTATGACATTCTCATCATGTAGACATTTGAATCTGATTTTCATATAACAAAATCCTGAGAAAGAAAGTAGGCATCCATCTTCACATACCATGCTCTAGGTGCCTTCTTGAGGCCATGGAGTGAATTTGAATTTTGTATGAACCCTTGGGGCTGCTCCATGTAAATATCCTCTGTGAGATCTCCATGAAGAAAGGAATTATTCACGTTTTTCTGGTGAAATTACCACCACCTGGTTGTTGCAATGGAAAGGTCCAATCAGATGGATTCCATATTTTCTATGGGATCAAAGGTCTCATCAAAGTCTATCCCATGGATATGTTGAAAACCTTTGGCAACCAGTCTTTCCTTATACATTCTTACCTATTTTCTTGTTTCCTTCTTGTTCTTGTAGACCCATCTGCATATGAAAATATTCATGTATAAAGGAAGCATAATGAAATACCAAGTCTAGTTCTCGAGGAGAGAGTCATACGCATCCTGTATAGTGGATTCCCAAAATAAATTCCCTGCAGCCTCTACATAGGTCTATGGATCTGAAGCTAGAACCATATAAAAATGCATGGCATCACTAGTTTGGTATTTTTGAGTGCATGAGGAGGATCCTCAAACTAAGAGCCCATCCTTCTCTAATCCATTGGATCCCCCACAAGGTCTCATGATGCTTGTAGGGTGGTTTGTGCCCACTTGGGAATTTTCGGTGGCTCAACATCTTCATGCTCATCATCAGCATGATCGTCATCTTCTAAATCATATTCAAAGCTTAGATATGAACTATGATATGAGTGAGTGGAATCATCATCACTGATTTCTAGTGTAGGTAGTGGTATAGAAGTATTTTCATATGGCTATAATGGTGCATGCAAGGGAGTTTCCTCAAACTGAACATTTTTCTCAATGATGATCCTATCAGTAGAGGGATCAAGTAACCTATAACCATTCACACCATCTATATATCCCATGAATATGCATGTGGTACTCTGTGGATCTAATGCTTTCCTCTTTTTTAGAGGGTACGTCATCCCATGTGCATGATCCAAATATTTGGAAGTGGGTGACTTCTAGTTTGTTGCCACTTCATGCCTCAAAGGGATTTTGGTCCTTTATAGATATGTGAGGAGATATGTTTTGAATCTGGTTATCACAATTAAGTGCCTTATCCCAAATCTTGGGTGGTATAGATCTTGCATGCAACATGCAAGTGGCCATCTCCTTGAGGGATTTGTTCTTCCACTCAACTACTCCATTTTATTGTGGAGTGTAAGGTATTTTTTGATGGAGTTGTATATTTTCCTCTAAACAAAGATGTTGGACATATTGGTTCACATATCCCCCCCCCCCACCATTGTCTATGTGGAGGACTTTTATCTTTCTCCTATATTGAACCTTTGCATGTTCTTTGAAGTCTTTGAGATGCTCAAAAACCTCGGACTTCTTCCTAATAAAATACACCCAAGTGTATCGTGATAAATCATCAATAAATTCTAGCACGTACCTTTCTTTGTTGATGGAAGGATGAGGAAAGGGTCCCATCAAATCACTGTGAATGAGATCTAAAGGAGAGGAGGCCATCCATGCCTTCCCCTTCTCAAACTTCTCTTGAGGATGTTTTCCAAAAATTCATCCTCGACAAACTCCTTTGGAAAAGTGTATGTTGGGAAAGTCGGTGACCATTTCTTGTTTGCATAGTTTCTACATGTATTTGAAGTTTAGATGGTCGAATATCTCGTTCCATAATATACTAGTATCATAAGCATGCGTCAATATTAAAGTAGAATCAGATTTGTCAATGATATTAATGAAAGTATATAACTGAGATTGGTATTTTAACTCACCAACAACGAAAGTGGAGTTATCATGCATATCGTATATGGTTACAGAATTAGGTGTCAACTCCACCCTTTTTCATGTACCAAAATATGTTATCAGATAAATAGAGAGAAGATTCATAGAGAGTTTTGGAACGTTCAAGATGTTCTAAAAACGTTTGTTTTGGAGTTCTTCTCTCCTTTGGCCAATGACCTCAACTAGGGTGGCATATCCCATGAGAATGGGAGGACCCGTGCATTTAGAAATATAAGATAAAACATTTTTTGTTGCTGTCATATGATGGGATGTGCATGAATCTAATATCCATGCATCAAGAGAAGACTTAATGGTAATTAGTGCATGAGAGTTACCTCGTTTTTCTTGTTCTTGATCTTCTCACTTCTTCTTGGCAATTTCAGGAATGTGATCCCCAAAGATTTTCTTCTAAAGAATCTAGGCCATCAAATCAATTTGTTTCCTCATGCATGTCAATTCAGGATTGTAATTGTGGTTGCAGTAAATGCATTTGTTCTTCCCTTTCTTTCCTTTTCCACCTTTGGAGCCTGAAAGATCATCTAATTTTTTGGAGTACCCTTCATTGTTTAACTTTGAATGCACCTTTCCCTTGCTTTTTTCTTGGACTTTGAATTGGAAGTGTTGTTGATCTCATGCACAATAAGTGAATGCACATTTGGTCCCCTTATTATCCCAATTTTGATGAGATTATATTTCTCATGCATGATGGATTCAATAAATTGATCCAATCTCAACATTTTCGATGTTGCTCCTGAAGTGAATCTGTTTGTATTGAACAATGAGATGAAATCGTCATAATCCAGACCAAGTTTTTCCAAAATAGAAAGGATTAACTTATTGTGTTGAGTGTATTTGTTTATTCCACGTCCCTTTATATGGAGGAGGGACTTGAAATTCATAAATAATTCCTGGATGTTATCAAAATTCCTCGAATCTAAGGAATTCAACTCGACCTCGAGCATATGGCCTCTCATTTCATCTTATTTTCCAAAGAGATCCTCCAACTTTGTCCAAATCTCATCTGGTGTGGTACAAGATTCAATGTGAAACATAAGATCGGGGAACATAGACATGTATAGGAGACCATAGGCCTCTTCCAAGTGGTTGAGAAACATATTCTTGTCGATAGCATAATTTCACTCCACCTCTGTAGCCATGGTAATTCGGTACAACCCTCTGCATCTTAGCTAATGCAAACATTTTAGCTTCCACTCGAAGAAGTTATGAGGCATGAGAATTATTGTTGACGATTAATCCATATTTTATGAATTCATCTTCCTCATGTACCTACAAATATAAATGCTTATCTTCTTTCTCCTAACAATCAAGTCTCTGATACCATGTGAAGTTTTCACAGTGAACCTACCTAGTGGAAAATTCACACAAACTTGCGAGAGAGAGAGAGAAAGAGAGAGAGAGAGAAGAGAGGAGAGAAAAAGAATGAATGTATTAACTGAACGAGTAAATGGTAATAATACACATGATATACTCTACATGTATAAGTGAATGTGTCATAGTAGTGATATAGATATATCAAGAAACTCACTGACAGAAATCGAAGTAATTTGCTACCGAGTCCTAGTTAATTAGTGCATGCAATCATCAATTCATTGAGTCACAAAGAAACACATGCAATCACATCATATGTGCCCTCTTGGCCACATGCATGAGATATGTGAACTCCTGGTGAGGAAACCGAGGTGAACATGAAACTATTGGTGATAAAACCAAGGTTTCCATGCATGAGTGACCCCCACTAGTTTAACTGAGGCGTAACTAAATATGAACCGAAGAGGGAAGGCACCCTATTTTGTAGGAGGAACCCTAATTTGTAGGGGAATATTCTCATCTATGGAAGCTCCCTCAACATTGGACTATCAACCTTATGAAAATAATTACCTAGGTGAGTGTAATATCTTCAACACTCTTCAACCAAACACAACACAAGGAAATGTATTTCCTTTCTCTACTCAACAATCCCTTTGGAATCCTTCCCATTTAGTTCTCTTCAATGTAGGAAAGAAGGTTACAACCCAAGACACTGATACAACTTGACTAACCATTGGATATATATGCAACAATATAAATCATCCCAAGACCAACAACAACATGGTCTCACACATGGTTTTCTTACATGGTATTCCTTTTCAAATCATGGGCATAAATATTCAATTTCCTTGGTTAGATTCTCATATCCAAAGAAATAGAATCATTCTATTTCACAAAAGTACCAAATATTTCAAAAAATTTACATGTGTTGGGATTCCTCACTTTATCATACCCCCACTCAGGTATTAACAATATTTATGCATTTAAATATCAAATTAAACACTTACACTACCCAACATGATTGAAGGAAATCTTACCTAAATGTTTTTCAACACACATGTAATATTGGCATGGTCATAATAATTAATCATCATGCCACACTTAATACATATATAATGATGTATATTCCTATGCTTGTCTATATGCACATTACTACATATCTATCATTTAATGTGTATATGCATTTCAACAAATCTTCTCTCTTCAATTTATCAACATTCATATGCTTTAATTATTTTCACATAATTGCATTCCTCAACCCAAAGAAATATAAACAACATAGCAAGAGATGAGTTAAGTAACTCCCTTTAGATTCCATATGTATGATGAGGATTCATTAGTTTTTACAGTTGAACCAATTCTTGGGCATGCTACTAGTTACACAAAAATTATTAGATTTAGGTTTCTCGTCCAAGTAGAAATTCAATATTATTTACATATTTATACATTCTACTTTCTTAATAGCATGCAAATTTTCTCAAATAAAATTTAAAATTAAGGTGATAAGCTCCCTTATTGGCACATCTGCCTTTCTAGCCATGTTGACTATTTACTATAGCAACACTTCTTCAGAATCTTGTAGCTTCATTTTTTTATCTTAGGCTACCATCAAATCTCATCTACCTATGTGTTGTGGTTGCAACAACTTCCATTTATTTTTTCTATCTTGGGAAAAAATGAATGGGACCCCCTTACTAAAATTTTACATGAATCCTAAAGCATATTACTGGTCTATCAGATCTAGGTAACTTTGTAAGGCTTATCAAAAGGAGAGTTTCTTCCATGAACCTTTTTGGACCCTCAATGATCCTTTTCCCAAGTCTCATTTATATGGAAAATCCCTTCTTTTTTTTCAAATATGTTGGATTTTAGTGGTTTATTTGATTTCATTCCCTCCCTGAATCTCATACATAACTCAAATATTTCATAGGGGGTATTTGGGTTCATATTTGTATGCAATCTTAATCAGGTCCATTCTGTTGGATGCATGCCATCAAAAATTCATTTTATTGTTAAAATAATTGGTGTTCTCATTTTCACCATAGACAATATCTCTATTGTCACCCATCCATAGGCATTAAGCCACCTCTGACCACCTTAACCTTTGACAGAATTATTCTAGAAAGACATAATAGAACCAATAGATAAACCCTAGCTGCTAACTACAACAACAACTCAAGACAAGTAGAGTGATACTTCTCCAAGGGTAGCACACAAGAGAGAGAGTCTTTATATCCATAGAACAAGTAACATACACAATTGCAACAGCTGCAGCTACACTACTCTCTCAAACTTGTGCCATACTTAGCAAGAATATCACCAAGAGTATTACCAAGAATATCACCAAAATTTTAACCAACAATATCACTTAGAGAGAGACCAAGACCAAGAGAGGACATATGCCCTTATTCCTCCTTGCACTTGCAATTGTAGCTCTCCACAAGACACGTGCTTTGACTGGGTGTACAAATGAGATAAAACATCCTTTATTTATATTAATATATCCAGTGACTTTTCTAGTTGGGCCGACCTGACTTTCTGGTAATTATATTTTATGTTTATCTTTTTCCTGTGGAGCCGATTAGTCGTTTTGGAAGATAATATTCTAATATTATTTACTCTGCTAGGCCGACTTGTCTTCCATGGTTTTCACACATATGTTTAGGGTTTCCCTTGCTTCCAGAATATTCCATTCTACTCAAAGGTTACACATGGAGGTTAATACCTCTTGCAGCTATCGTAACATCAACACTCCCTCCTAGCTAGGGAGGTATTAACAATAATGGTCTTGAGCACACAGACCATTATTTCGGTAGCATCATCATAGCCACATAGGCTATCTTATGATCACGTATATCATGTCATGAGCATCATCATCACTATCAGTATCGTCTGATAGCATTATGGCATCAACATACATCATCATTTGCATCATCTCTCGAGGCCATACTCCATATGAGTAATCGGGCATGATGCTAAATAAGTCATGTGTTGAACTCAACGCACTCAATAGAGTGTCTCGCATGAGTCACCCACTAAACAAAGTGAAGCAGGGACCATTCTTCTTATATGTACATATGTTCTAGAAGAATAGATGTCCCAATAAATATTGAAAGCCCCGCAATGGGCTACAAGGAACATTCTTCTAATGTGTACCTACTTCCTAAAAGAATGTCAATCCTCCCAGATGTTGAAATCCATCTCATGGGATATATAGACCATTCCTATAGGAATGTCAGTCTCGAACTATTTTCTAATCGGGTCATATGTACAATACAGATCAATATCTACTTATATGCCTTAGAAAATATCGGTCTCATATCAACCACCCTAATTGAGACGTCATGTCCTTAGGGGCGGACTATTCAACCTGATCAGGCATGTTATCGCACAATTTTTACTTTCATAGAAGGATAAGTAAATGGAAAGCAAATTGATGTAAATTGAGGTTATCCTATCACTGTCACCTCAATAGGATTATTCTTTCTATTTAGGGTTGTAGGCCTAAGGGAGACGTCCCCGATGACCTGGGGATTTGAGAAGGAAAGGTCAAAATGGCTAATAGAATATCCCCTCTCACAAGTCACCACTAATCAGAAAGTCCAGGTTTTATAACCCATGAAATTATAATGTATCAAGTTGTACCTTCCCGAAATGAAACAATAAGAAACTATATATATTGAAAGTACATCTTGCTGGTTAGCACTTCACAAAACCATAGAATTTCTCAAATAAAGAAATTGGTTGATAATGATGAAGTAAACAGAAAAGTATAACAACAATATTGATGAGGCAATACTTCACATTAAATGCCTTGAAATAGCTTCAAAATGACTAAGAATCATCAACCATTAAAATCATAATACTAGCATTTATTAGAAGCAGACAAGACAATGTATTAATCATCCTTTTCAATTGCTTTTAGAAGCTTTTAATACTGCAATTTATGGTTGTAGCTTACTTTAGTAACAACAACAATAATGTTAGTAGGTTAGGCTAGTCTAGTGTTAGAAATGGTTAGTAGGAAGCTCAAGGTATAGGTTTTGAAGGTTGTTTTCATCAATCACTCAATAAGAAGACTTAGACTAGTGCTTTAAGGAAAATGGAGTCAATGATATGGCAACAAATGTTTGGAGGAAAATGATGATAGTAGAAGAGTTAAAGACAAGAGAGATTGATAGATTGGAGTGTTGGTAACCCAAGGCTCCAATTATCAAACCCTAGGGAAAACTAGCTACTAAGGTGTAGGTAGCCCTAGGCCTTAGTAGATTTCCTCCCTCTTTAGCTCAATGATGAAGAAAAAATCAGCTAAGATGAAGCAATGGATACTAAGGTGTTGTAATGGCAAGGACTTAGTAAATGCTTCAAGAAAATTGACCTCTTGATAAGATCTAGTAGGTGAAGGCTTTTGAAGCTAGGACAATAACATGTGCTAGTCTTCCTAGGGTTTAATCAAGCAATTTCATAATATTTAATGTAAATGAAAAATAAATAAGACTATAACCATTAAATTAATAAGAATTGTAGAAATATCACTTACATACATCAAGAATCATCAAGAAGAACCCTAGTTGAACACATCCACCAAGAAACTTTCCAAAATACTCCAAATTTATCCTTCCTCAACAAGTGCGCCTAAAATTTCAACCAAGAAACCCTAGATAGGGTGAAAATTTCAGTCCTCACAAGTGAGTGAAAGATGATTAAAAATAAGAGTGATTTTTCCCTTATTTATACAGTTACAATGACTAGAATTAGGTCAAAACGGTCGACATGGCTAGTTACACATAATATCTAGTTTTTACATTAAATGTCATAAATAAACCCTAAATCAAGTTGTAAAGATGATGTCATGCCATTTTAGGGTGACGTTAGTCCCTTTTATGGAAACATTGGCCTCCTGGAGAAAACTGTTAGGCCTCCTTGGGCCTCAGGATCCTGCAGCACGTGCCACTTGGCACACAACTGCCTCCAAAGTATCCAAAACGTTGGGTGATGTCATGGTTGACATGGGTGGCATCATGGGCCTTCCAAGGCCTACATCATGGTTAAAAGGGAAATACCTCCCTGGGTCCAGGCCTTCCAAGATGTCCCTGATGGAACGTCCTCCTCTCTCTCTCTCTCGTGCAAATCGTTGATCTGTCTCTGCCCCTGGCTAGGGTCTCAGCATCCAGCTGGTGGGATTTTAGCCCCATGGAGGTCCAAACTAATCATCTCCCCATGTGTACCTGTCCATCGGGTGTGGCCCTGCAACATCAAAAAATACACCCTCCATGGGCTCATAAGTCACAGGGATCATAGCAATGTCAATCACATCTAATCATCAAGTTATTTAAACATGTGCATGAAACCCCCTTTACCTGGACAAGTGCTCAAAGACATTATGCTATTATACAATCCAAGTTTGGAGGGGATGTTAGGATGTCCTATTGGGATAATGCTCATTGGATGTGGGATGTTCCTGAGTGAAGTCAAATCCAAGCCATGTAAGTGGATGAGGTGGTAGGGGATGTCTGGGCAATGGGTGCAGTGATAACAAGAAAATGTATGGCTTACTTGTGGGTGCCTCTGAAGAGGGTGAGTTGCACCTTGTCATGGATGAAAATGTTTCCAATCCCATCCATGCCTTTTATATTTTATTCTTATTCCTTTTTATTTCAAGAATCTAGTTAGGGGACACTGCCCTGGCGTAGTGACCAGTGGTGACAATGTTACCCACAAGCATTTCACGAAAATGAGAAGGATGGCTCATGATGAGACTCCCTTTTTCTTGGATATGCCACCAAGAGCCACTACCTTGGTGTGGTGACCAGTTGAATGGTAGTGTCATACTGTTACATGCCCATTGACCTAATAGGTTGGCTCGTGATGAGACCCCCTATCCTCCAACTAGGTCTTGATTTATTATTTTTTTATGGGTCCCTCTGTTTCTTGCTAAGAAGCCTTTTATTGCTTTCTCAGGGATCCCTGGGCAAAGAATATCAAGGTTTCATTATTTTGTCTTTCATATTTTTCCATCTACGTTTCCCTCTGGATATTTAGCCCCTTCTTCCCACAAGGTAAGGTACAAGCCTTGGATAGTTTGGCCAACCCAATATCCGGACCAATGTATGGGGTGGATGAGCGGGAGAAAATATGAAAAGTGGTAAGTATGGTGGGAACGGACGATGACCTTTCATGAATCCCCCCAATGGAAACCCAAACCCTATGGGAACCATCTTACTAGGGCATCCTGTCATTCCCCCCATGTGTGGTCAAGTGTAAATGCATAAGGTCCAAGCACACGTTAGAAGCAAAAATAATTAAATGCACATATTCAAATGTTTTGAGAATCAGAGTGACACATACCATGATACCCAGACTCATTACCTCATGGATAAAGACCCATTTATGCTACAAGAGCAGACCTATGTGATGGATGTTGTTATTTTTGACAAAGTGGAGGCACTGAAGAAGAAAGGATGGGCCCTCCAGGGCCATGCTCAAGTCGATTTGGCTCTTGATACTCCATGTCTAGGACCTGTGGGCCTCGAGACATAATCTCCTTAGTTATCCCTAGGCTAGGGGATAACATCTTGCTCCAACTCAGGGACATGTGCTCACCATAGAGCACATGAAAACCTCAGCATCTATGGCATATATATATAATACAGAAAAATGAAAGCAAGCATATATACAAATGGAATACAAACTACTCTAGAATGAAATGTAAATGGTATATACAATGAATGAAAATGCCTACCTACTTGCCTATAATTGCATGTGAATTCAAGTCTCTACCCCCTGATGGGGTTTGAGGAGGTGCCTGGTAACTAGTAATGGGTGCCTTCTTCCTTCCAATGTAGAGAAATAGTAGGCATCATTAACTGACTTTCTTCCAACTCTGAAGGGTCCAAGCCAAAACTGTGTATTTTCTTTGTGTCCCACATCCACACTGTGTCTCCCTCTTTGTAATCTATGGTTCTGAACTCGGTTGTTTCTTGAACCACCCTGGTGTACTGTCTTGAAGGAGGAGGGTGGGACTCTGTTGTGAAAACTTATTTTTGGGATGGTTGGATCAATACATTATCATCTCCTTTCTTTAGTAACCTGATAGCCCCAACTTTCTTATCTTTATATTTTTTCAGGAGTTGTTGATAATATTCCTTCTTCGGCCATTGTATCTGATCAAAGTCTTCTTTTGTAGAAAAAGGAATATCATCAGGAGAAAATTCAGGAAGAATTTATATATTTGGCTCATGTGATTCATTAGTCTTGATGTGGTCACTGATTTCTCGCACATGGATTTTGGTCATTGGCACATTCGGGAGACATCTTATTGTTCCATCATTCATATTCACATTGATATAAGTGAGGTCCATCTCTAGAGTGTCTCCTAGCATTGCAATAAATTTTCTGGACAATAGCATTCCCCACACATCTGGAACATCTACTACTACAATGTCCATATGGATCACTCTCTTGGGGTATCTTCCATGGCATACTTCCACATTTTCAATTACCCCATGTGTGGGTAATGATCTAGACTCAAATCCACACACATTCATGTAAGTTCGTGTGAATTTTACGCCCAATTGTTCCATGACCTTTAGAGACATCATGATGGAACTCACCCATGAATCCAGCATAAAGTTGTTAACGCACTTTTTATTCATCACTAAGGTCATGAAGAAAGGTGGATATTCATCATACTGGACCCTAAAGTGATCAGCTTGCAGCATAACAGGAGGGTCCATTGGTCCATTTGATCCTTTGAAGAAATTATCAAATATTTATTTGATGGATGGTACCTTGATGACTTCTCTCAAGGGGATCGTTACATAAATCTTGGCTAAGTCCCCTTCAAAGTCAAAGTTTAAGTCCACTCTTTCAGTCTTGGGAAGATTCTTGGGAAGGAGAATGTTCATGGGTGGAGGCCTCGTTTGGGATACTACAGGACCGGTAGAGAGAGGTTGGTTCAATTTCTTTTGTCTAGTATACACTTGGAATTCTTACTTCTTCAACTTTTCTCTTGATTCTTGGTCCAGGTTATTTATCACCTCCATCTTAGCCGTCATGGTTGCTTCCTTTATGCCCTTTTGATGTTCCTTAGGAGAAATATTAAGAAAGATTTGGGGGTCCTCTATGGTATGGTCCATTATGTTCACTTGATCATGGCCTCCATTGTTGTAAGGACATTCATGTTCCCTGTGTGACTCACTCCATTGCAGGTACCAAGGGTTTTCATCCACCACATTTGTAGGAGCTAAAGTATTTGGAACCTCTTGATCATTCTTTGGTATGAAAACTTGGTTCCCTTTCTGGAATTGACCCTTGTATGGAACCCTAGGGTATTATTGTTGAGTCCTTTAGAGGTTGAAAATCATATTCATCATTAGCTCTTGGGTTTTTACCATGCCATCTACAGTCAGTTGCAACTTTTCCAAGCTAGCACTAATGTCTGAGGTAGGTTCAGCATTGTGGACTATCTTAGGTTTAGTGTCCATTCTGACTCTTGGGGCTGAGAAAGGTTCAACTTTGGATGATGAAAGGTTGTCTTCGATCCTTGTGGCTACTTCTTGGGTTTCTTAGATCGTTTGAGGTTTTTTATCTCTGAGGAGATACCCTAGTTGACCAGTAAAGGCTTTGGTATAAATGAACAGAAGGAAACTAGGAGAAGGATGATGACTCATAGGGAATTTTTGCAAAAGGGTTTCAAAATTGTTGTGGAATTCTCTAATGGTCTCATTCTCATGTTTCATGAGGTTATTTAGCCTTATCAGTAGCATGTTAGGGTCTTCCTTGATACTCCATCATTTGAGGAAAACTTCTTCTAACTTATCCATGGTTTTAATACTACCATCAGGAAGACCATTGTATCAGCACCTTGAACCATCATGGAGGGTAGCAAAGAACAATTTCATAGCCAAATCTTTAGCATCATCACTAATGGGATGAAGATGGAATAATGCCCAAAAATTGCTCATGTGATCCTCGGCACTGATTACAACATTTCCGATGAAATTAGGCAACCATTTTTCAGACTTGGAGGGAATTTGCTTAGGGTATCTCGGTATAGTTGTCGTGTCTAGTGGTTTGAAAAGATTGGATGACCATTGTCTTTTGTTATTGGCTTGGTTTGGAATGGTGGTCTGATTTCCCGTGCTAGACATTGTTTTTAAGGGAATATTTCCTCTGAAAAGTGATTTTACTATAGGAGAGTTTCAGGGAGGATTTCTTCTAAAGGATTGGGGAGGTTCGATGTACCTATTTGTGGATTGTGGAGTCTCCAGATAATCTTCTTGAAATTATCAAAGTAATGAGGGAATCACCCTCGATGGAGTCGCCAGGTAATCTTGTAAGATAAATAATCTTGAGGAAAGGCTTACCGAAAAAAGTGTCATTTGAGGAATATTGACTCATTCTTCCCCTGCAATGGCGCCAAAATGTTATCACACAATTTATACTTTGATAGAAGGAGAAGTAAATGGAAATAAAATTGGCATAGAGCTTATCCTATCACTGTCACCTCAATAGGATTCCTCCTTCTATTTAGGGTTGTAGGCCCAGGGGAGACATCCTCGGTGACCTGGCAGTTTGAGAAGGAAAGGTCAACATGGATAATAGAACATGCCCTCTCACAAGTCACCACTGATCAGAAATTACAGGTTTTATAACCAATTAAATGATAATGTATCAAGGTGTACCTGCCCGAAACAAAGAAACAAGAAACTATATATATATTGCAAGTACAACTTGTTGGTTAGCACTTCATAAAACCATAGACTTTCTAAAGTAAAGAAATTGGTTGATAATGATGAAGTAAACAGAAAATTATAACAAAAATATTGATGAGGCAATACTTCACATTAAATTCCTTGAAATAGCTTGAAAATGACTAAGAATCATCAACCATTAAAATCATAATACTAGCATTTATTAGAAGCAGACAAGACAATGTATTAATCATCCATTTCAATTGCTTTTAGAAGCTTTTAATGCTGCAATGTATGGTTGTAGCTTACTTTAGTAACAACAGAAATAATGTTATTAGGTTAGGTTATTCTAGTGTTAGAAATGGTTAGTAGGAAGCTCAAAGTATAGGTTTTGAAGGTTGTTTTCATCAATCACTCAACAAGAAGACTTAGACTAGTGATTTAGGGAAAATAGAGTCAATGATATGGAAACAAATGTTTGGAGGAAAATGATGATAGTAGAAGAGTTAAAGATAGGAGATATTGATAGATTGGAGTGTTGGTAACCCAAGTCTCCAATTATCAAACCCTAGGGGAAACTAGTTACTAAGGTGTAGGTAACCCTAAGACTTAGTAGATTTCCTCCCTCTTTATTTCAATGATAAAGAAAAAATCAGCTAAGATGAAGCAATGGATACTAAGGTGTTGCAATGGAAAGGCCTTAGTAAATGCTTCAAGAAAAATTGTCTCTTGATAAGATCTAGTAGGTGAAGGCTTTTGAAGCTAGGACAATAACATGTGCTAGTCTTCCTAGGGTTTAATCAAG
>ML803486.1:1594-12960 GCA_009831015.1 Picea engelmannii
GTAGTCATGTGTGGCCCCTTTACTCCATATGTGAGTCTATTCGGCAAGCTATCGTCAGCCTGCATCATCAATAATCATGTCAGAACATGTCCACATCATATCATCAAATCAAATGTAATATCAAAGTAAATAAATCAACCCAAATAGCACACTCCCTGACTCAATCCAGAGTCCAAGGGGTTCCATCGATGCCTCTGCATCCTCAAGGTCCAAAACCCTGCACACTCAGTAAAACCGAGTCAATAGCAACTGCCTATGTCAATGCAGAAAAACATCATGTCATATATCATAATGAATCATAATCAAGGAAAAATGTTTAATATCATAATATTCTGGATCACTTGCGAGCAAGTGTCCTCAAAGAATAAGTTTTCTCAGTGCACCAGAGCGAGATGTTACATACGCCCCCTCTTGGTCTAAACTTAGTCCCGAAGTTTCATAGTATAAATGCCGAAATAAGCGTATCATAGTATCATATGTCTATCTATTAAACAAAAATGGAAAATGCTGGCGCATATCATATGCGTCCTCCCAGGTCGCCGAGTGTGGACTATAATTGTCCCATTGGACCTTGACCTGGTCTACTGTTCGACATCGTAACTGTCGAATGCGATGATCCAAGATGTAGACCGGCTCAGCCATGAGCGCTCCCTCATATGATACCTGAAAGGAACTCATGTCAATAACATGTATATAATCACTAATATAATGTCTCAAAATAGATACATGAAAAACATCGTGCATACACCTCAAGGAATCAAGCAAGGCTAGTCGATAGGCCACGGGCCCCTTTCTCTCCACAATCTTGAAAGGTCCCACGAACCTAGGAGAGAGTTTATCTCCCTTTCCAAACTTGATCAATCTATTATGTGGTTTAACCCGCAAGAAGACTCGATCGCTGACCTCGTAACTACGGTCGACTCGGTGTGCATCGACATAACTCTGCTGTTGATCCTGCGCTTCTTTAATCCTTCATATTATGGTTTTCTTTTGATCTTCCATTTCTTGGATCGCTTCTGGTCCCACCAGGACCCTATCCTCAAGCCAATCCCAACTCAAGGGCGTTCGACACGGTCACTCGTAAAGAAACTCGAAAGGCGCCATCTTAATGGTGCTCTGGTAACTGTTGTTGTAAGAAAACTCCACTAGTGGCAAGAATTCTTCCCAACGCTTTTATTGGTCCATCACGTACATGAACAACATGTATTCCAAGGTTTTTTTTGTTTGTTCTGTCTGTCCGTCAGTCTCCAAGTGATATGCAGTGCTGAAGTTAAGTTGGGTTCCCAAGGCCTCTTGGAAACTCGTCCAAAATCGTCCAGTAAACACCGATCCTTGATGGGATATAATCTTATTAGGCATGCCATGAAGCCTCACAATCTCACTGATGAAAACTCTAGCTATGTCAGGTGCCTAATACGTTGTACACACAGGAATAAAGTGAGCACTCTTCATCAGAGTGTCTACTACTACAAAAATCAAGTAATGTCTCCTTGCCGTCAGTGGCAATCCAACAATAAAATCCATCGAAATAACCTCCCATTTCGATTCCGGAATGACATGTGGTTGAAGTAATCCTGTTGGGTGTCTATGTTCAGCCTTTACCTGTTGACACTCTAGACATCTAGCCACATAGTTGACTATGTTGGCCCTCATTCCCTTCCAGAAGAATAAGGGTTTAAGGCCTGCCCTCATCTTCATGACCCCCGGGTGAGCCATGTAAACTGCTCTATGTGCCTCACTTAGGATCAACATCCTCAACTCGTCGTTTGGGGGTATGTAAATTCGAATTTTAAACCTCAATAAACCATCTCTATCAAATGAAAATCCCTCATATCATGGTACCATCATTGTGTTTTGTCTGATAAAACCCTCAACCTCTTTGTACCAGTCATCGTCATGCTGTAAAGTGAGAATATTCTCACGTAGATTTTTCTGAAGAGGCAACACCGAAAGGATGCGTGGTCTCCGAATCAAAGAATCCGCCACTCGGTTCATTGTTCCCTTTATGTAAGTAATCTCAAAGTCGTACTCGCTAAGCAATTCCGACCAACGCCGTTGTCGCGCGTTCAGGTCGCTTTGCTTAAAAATGTGTTGTAGTCCACAATGATCAGGCTTTAGTTCAAATTTTCATACAACAAGGTAGTGTCTCCAAACCTTCAAGGCATATAAAATGGCTAATAACTCCAAATCATGCGTCGCATAGTTCTCCTCATGCCTTCTCAGTTTCCTCGAAATGTAAGCAATCATTCGTTTGTCTTGCATCAAGACTCCGCCTAAACCTTCCTTGGATGCATCTATGCATACCAAGAAGTCCGCGTCCATGTCAGGGACCTTTAGTATCGGTGTTGTTGTTAAGAACTCCTTAAGCCTCCGAAATGGTTCCACGCATTTCTCGGTTCAAACAAACTTCTTGTTTTTCTTTTGCAATTCCGTGATCGGATTTGCTATCTTCGAGAATCCCTCGACAAACCGTCGATAGTATCCTGTTAAACCCATAAAGCTACGCACTTCCATGACATTCGTCGGCGCAGGCCATTCCATAATAGCCTTGACCTTGGCTGGATCCACGACGATGCCTTCACCGGAGATGACATGCCCTAAGTAGTGAATTCTAGATTGATAGAAAGAGCATTTGGACAACTTACCATACAAATTGTACTCTCGCAGACACTGTAGTACCAAGCGCAAATGCTCGTCATGCTCCTCCATCGTCCGAGAGTAGATCAAAATATAATCAATGAACACTTGGACGAACTTGTCCAAGTACTCGCGGAACACCCTGCTCATCAAACTCATAAGTACCCCTGGGGCGTTTGTCAGTCCAAACGGTAAAAAATTAAACTCGTAATGTCCAAACCTCGTCTTAAAGGCGGTCTTAGGGACGTCATCCTCCTTGATCCGCAACTGGTGATACCCTGATCGTAAATCAATCTTGGAGAACACCGTCGCACCCTTCATTTGATCGAACAGATCATTAATTCTCCGTAAGGGATACTGATTTTTTATCGTGGCCTTGTTCAGTTGACGGTAGTCAATGCAAAGCCTCCACGATCCGTCCTTCTTTCATATGAAAATAACTAGTGCACCCCACGGTGACACACTAGGACGTATCAGTCCTAGGTCCATCAACTCCTTCAGTTGTATTTTCAACTCTTGCTACTCCAGGGTCGACATCCGATAAGGCGTTCTTGCTATCGGTTTAGTCCCCAGTTTTAGGTCTATAGTAAACTCCAATTCTCTTTCCGATGACATCCCAGGTAACTCCTCCAGAAATATGTACGCAAACTCTCTCACCACTAGAAGGTGTTCTAGACCTTTCGCTACTCCCTTCTCATTTAGTGCAAGGATCACATAAATCTTTCACCCCTTGCGCATACTCTTCCGTAACTGTAAGGAAGAGACGAACCTCAAGGAAACTCCCTGGTTCCTTCCTACAATCACACATCTATGTCGCTCATCATCAACCAAGCTCAACCATTTTGTCTTACGGTTGAGTATCGCCTCATGCGACTCCAACCAATCCATACCAGTCACAACATCATAAGATCCTAGGATCGTGACGTACAGGTTGGCCCTTGTGACAAACTCTCCCAGGTTAAGGATATAGTCCATAACCTTTCCTCCAACCTTCTGTTTGGCTCCCGAGGCCATCTCCACAAAGCTAAACTCATCCTATTCGACTACCTTTACCTTAATCCTTTTTAACGCTGCACCAAAAATGAAACTCTCGGCAGCACTGAGATCTATCAAAATAATAAGGGTCTGGTCAACGACAGTACCTATCATCTCGAGCATAGTCGACTAGTGCTCTGCCTGGCAGTTATTCACCGTTGCATGAATCCAATGGGCCTTGCCCATATCTCCCATGGTAGTGGGTCCGGATGATCTGGACGCTCTGGTCCTCTCCATAGGGAAGTCGTGCTGGTAGTGTGGCTCCACACACGTCCAACACCTCTTCTTCGGCCCAATAGTCCTAGTACCCGAAGTAGAAGATGATGACCCACCGGCCTGGAACCCTGGTCTAATCTGCTAAACAGGCCTAAACTGCTACTGTTGCGGGCGACGCTGTTGCTGATGCTGCGGTCCCCGGTAAGGTGTCTGTTGTTGAGGCGTCAGTCGCCAGGGTGTAGTGAAAGTGGATCCCCTCTAGAAGCCACGATATACCAGCGTAAGTATTGCTGGTGTCTGGTGCTACTGTGTTCCAGATGAACCCTGTCCTGCTGATCTCGCTGGAGTCCTAGTCTGACCCCCATTGATAAGCTCCTCCTTTGCTATGAGGGATTTCTGGACGACATCGTGCAAGGTTTGAGGCATCAAAATCCTAACCTTTGCATGCAGGATGCCGTTAAGGCTGAATACGAACCGGTTGACCTTAATTTTCTCAGTGTTAAGGTGCAGAGCATATCGGAGCAGATCCATAAAACGGGCCTCGTACTCGGGCATCGTACGACCTCCCTGTCGTAAGGCGTTGAACTCATTGAGATGACGCTCAATGAATTCCTCTGAAAGGTACCTCTCTCGGAACCGTTCCTCGAACAGTTCCCATGACACGTCTTCGATGGCCATGTTCAGCTCCGATATGAGTGTCTTCCACCATAGAAGAGCGCTCCCCTTTAGTTGAAAGACTACCATGCAGACCTTCATGTTGGAGGTATAATCGCGAAGTGTGAAGCACATCACCATGTTCTCCAACCATGCTTCGGAGGCTGCGTCATCCGGGGCACCAAATAACTCGGGAAATTTGACCTTCTCGAGTTCACGGTGAATGCTACCAGTAACTTTCGGTGTGCGCGACGAAACTTCAGCGGGCGCCGACGCTCTAGCCTCATATCTGTCTAAATGGCTGATCAATGCCTTAGACATGCACTGAAAGAATCTCATCATTCTGATACATCGACAATTTCTATTTTCTCCTGTGTGATAACCTTCTCGTCTCCCTAGGGGTTAGACCCCTCATGTGTGGATGCTACTAAAGGCATCATGCCTCCTCCTCTAGCACCCCGTCATATGCCTCCGCGACGTCCTCTAACCATGATTACCTGCATGCACACAATCAACTCGATCAACAACAGTATAATCAAATCATGTCAACGAAAGCTGTAGCGATCCCAAGTCACGTGTTGAACCCGCTCTGATACCATATGTAACAATCCTCCTCATTATGACGACGACCCTCAAATAACAAGTAATTATTTTTTTTTTATACTTTTTTTTTGGGGTGTGTGAGCGCGTGTACAAGGGAAATAAACACATTTGACTCTACGTCGCCACCCGACGACGAATAAGACACAACCATGATGAACACAACAAGACGACCTAAGACGCACCTCAAGAAACTGCATGCATTTAATGATGATCAATCAACAAATAAGTAAGAATGACTACCCGCCCGTCCTACCCTGCAATGGTTAGGACCTCCAAGACACATAAGCAACTCTCAAGCCTAGGTTCCCATCGATTTTAACCATTTAAGGTATCAGGGCTGGCGACTATTCTGAGGAACATGGAGGTGTCTACTTCCCGCCTGACACTAGCGACCCATGCAAAAAGTTTTACAAACAAGTACAACCGTAATTAAGTGAACAACCATGTCCTCTATGGAAAGCGCAAGTCAGAAGGACTCGGATAACAACCGACCATTATTAAGACAAGGAATTATCTACGACTCAATTGGAATTAATTATAGATCAATTACTTCATTTAGTTTCCATAGATGACGAGTTACCAACCCAACCTTAATGATGTAAATTCAATTAAATGCAAATCCCCATTTACTACTCATAGTAACTTATTGTGCTTAATTCAAGGACATTACATTTTGTATTTGTTGGTAATACTGAAAATTTACAATAATATTTCCATAAGATAATAACAACCTTACATTTATATCACGATAACCTTGCAATAAATTTCAATTACAATGAATCTTATATGTTATCAATAACAATAAAACCACAATAACCTTTTCCGTACATGATAACCATATTACATTTTATATTACAAAAACCTTGTCATAATTAACAATCACCTTACATCATATATGTTATCAATAACAATAAGATTTCCATGGAATTACTATACTTGATAATGTCCTTACATTTATTATAAAAACCTTGCCAATAAAATAGCTAAACTGAAATGACATTACCATAATGATTACATCCTTACATTTTATATTATAAAAGCTTTGCAAATAAAATAACTAAACTGCAATGACATTACCATAAATGATAACATCCTTACTTTTTATTAAAAAGCCTTTGCAACTAAAATAACTAATCTACAATAACATTACCATAAATGATAACATCGTTACTTTTGATATTATAAAAGATTTGCAATTAAAATAACTATTCCACACATCGTGGCCCGCCAATGACTTATCACCCACTAAATCCTACTAATGACCTAGGTTCACCAATGTTGATTACTAGTCAACAAGAAATAAACTAACACAACTATCCACGAAACCTTCCTTCCACCCACAAAAATCCACTTGGATAAAGAAAGGTCTTCGCCAAAAATAGGATTGTTATCAACATTGTTTACTTCGTTTGTATCTTAGATCTTAGATCTATGGGTTGTAGGTGAACCGAGAATTTCTTCCATAGGAACTAACTCCAAGAGTGTTTATTTTATTAACCAGGGTGTGAACAATCTCCTTCTCTCCTTCCAAGTGGATTTTTAATCGGTGAGTCTAAGGTGAAATCTTCGGGAATGAACTATCTTCAATGGGAAAAACAAATTTGAATCACTTTCACCTTGTGTTTCTTTTCCAGAATCGGAATACAATGGAACATAATCCAATAATATTTTCAATCTATCTATAAACGAATAATAGAAAAAATGTAAATTTAGAGAGCATACCAATAAGATAATGGCACACTACTATCAATGAAATTAAAATTAAAATCAACGACGTAAGGTTCACAAGGTCATTGTTAGTGAGGTCACTGTTTCCAGAAGTCAAATTTTCAAGTCGGTGTTCAAAGGTCAAAAATAGTTGGAAACTAACGCAACGAGTGCATGCCAGAAATCAGGGGGCACTTACGAGCGCATGCCGAAAATTCGCAAATAAAAGGGTAAAAAAAACTGTGAATCAAGGGGTAGCCAACAACTGACAATTATTAGGGTGAATGCCAGGAACCAAGAATCGAATTGACAGTTTATCCTGACCGTGTAAAGAGATGCCCCTTTCACCGTGTACACCACGCTACTTGCAGAGGTAGATGCATAGGCAATAGATTTACAGTTCGCGGAGGGAGGGTGAATCCAGCGTTCACAACAACGTGACTCCACTAGTTTGCATAGGCTATATTGCAAGATTTTAACACAAATGCAAAGAAGACAAAAATTTTAGGATCTTAAAACCATTTGCAGGGGCGAAAATTGGGCGAACTAACACAGTTGCCAAGCAACAAAATTCCAGAGTTAACATAGTTTTGCAAGGGCGAAAATTTGGGCGGTTTAAAACATTCTCTGTACGATATATGATTCCTTCCAATCATAATGCGCCTCCCTAGGGGATGCGTCCATTAGAAGAGTGGAAGGTTGGAACATAGAACCCATTAATAGTTTGCCCTTCTTCAATTAGCATAACTCATGTTGCACGCTTGCACATCTGGTGTTCTTAAATTCGTCTAAATAAGACCGAGACCTACTATTTTTCCTTTGCTGAGTTTGATGCTACCAACAAAGATTTTGGAGTACTGTAATACTGATTTCGTTGCTACCAACGAGGTTTTTTTTTTTTCTTTTGCTACTCAGATAACCATAGCTTGAGCGTGAGAGGGTTACTACTTGAACTGTACGGTTAGGTTTAAAGGAGAGTACCGGTCGGCTCCTTATCCCAGTTTGGTAATGCATTAAGCAAGTCATAAACAAGTGCTGGTTTCCTTGCTGAAAAATAAATTTAAAGGTATCACAGACCCAGAAAGGCTGACCTTTCCCAATCTGTCGGGATGCCAAGCAAACGCAGACAGAGATAGATTTAGACCCTAATCCTATTGGTAGGGATGCAAAAACTTCAGGATTACCGGCACCAACCTAACCCTATCAATCCGAGTTGAAATCGTTGTTCTCAAGTACTCGACGACTTTAAAATAATTAAAATAATGACCAACAAATAGCATAATGAGATCGCGGGTATTGTAGGATTAAAGGGGTAACCAGTAAAACCACTATTCAAACCTCAACACAACTTTCCTCATCATAAGGATTTATATACAAAATTATATATATATATTTTTTATTTCTTAACAACAAATGCACTTGCGTACCTGTGACTGACGATGAATAATCCGAAGATGCTATCCCGCGCTTGCGCTCCATCCGAATCCTTCTTTCGCTTCATCTAGATCCTGCTTGCCGACCGTCGAGACTACATCGGTACCTCCCAGCCAATTTCTAGGGGTACTTAGATTCTGAACTAGGCGGCATTTTAATTAGGGGAGTCATTTTAAAATTTCTTATGAGATATTAGTCTTAGGGCCATCTAGGTTCTTTCCTTTAACATCATCAATGCGACGTGCCCTTCAGGATGCACTACGTGCTCCAAGGGTGCCACTCGCCTCTAGTGCTTATTTTGTGCGACGTTCCCTTTAGGACGCACTACGTGCTCCAAGGGTGCCACTCGCCTCTAGTGTTTCTTTTGCGCGACGTGCCCTTCAAGATGCACCACGTGCTCCAATGGTGCCACTCGCCTCTTGACTGATTGGTAGACATCAATAAACTCTGGAGTCAACACTTCGCCAGGTGAACTTGTGGGAGACTAAGGGCTTCTAAGGAATAAGTCCCTCGCCTTATTGCGCACCCCTTAGAATCATCGCGAGCAACTATTGCAGTCTGCCCTCACGACATCGTGGGTCCTCTCGAACTAGGTAATCGTTAACCTACAGTTCGAGCCACGGTGGGAGTGCTAGTAGGCTGTGGCGGGGCTACTGTCCATACCTCTCCCTCAACCTCTCTGGTAGTCGTGTGTGGTCCCTTTACTCCATATGTGAGTCTGGTCGGCAAGCTATCGTCAGCCTGCATCATCAACAATCATGTCAGAACATGTACACATCATATCATCAAATCAAATGTAATATCACAGTAAATAAATCAACCCAAATAGCACACTCCCTAACTCAATCCAGAGTCCAAGGGGTGCCATCGATGCCTCTGCATCCTCAAGGTCCAAAAATGATGCAGGAGCATCGACGACTTCATCAAGCGAGCCAGCGCGTGGAGTAAACAACATACAGCTGGACAGTACCAACACATACATTTTTTTTTTTTTTGAATTACTTTGAAAAGATTGTTGCGCCATCGTTTGAATGAAAGCATTCATATGAAGCGCACTTGTATTGTAATGTAGATAAGAAGGCATTTAATAGTTTTAATGCTGTTAGATAGGAATTAACTGTAGATTAGACAGTTTTTTCTTTCGAGAGGGAAAATGGATTATAGGCACCCTCCTTCATATTCTGGATTATCATTCTCATTCATACAGGAGCAAGAGAGAGAGACAGAGCAGAGAGATTGTGAAGAGACCCCATGTACAGACACTGAATTAATAGGAAAGCTTTGATTCAATCTCATGGATGTGTTTGATCTCTGTGTGTTGTTGATATTATGCTTTTGCATGCTTGCTTCTTTTTATGCTTATCTTCTATATGCTGCATATGTGATTGCATATCAGGTTCGAAACCTGAGAGAATGAGGGAATGGGTTTCAATTGTTTCTCTTCTTAAGTCGAGAAAATTCCTGCATAGAGTGCAGTTGAATTCCTCCACATAGAGTGCGTTGAGGAGGCCAAGCAGTTGAACTTTTGTTCTCTTTTGCCAGAGTCATGTTGGGTTATTCGAGCCGAGCAGGTGAAGTGCAGGTCGGATTGAAGTCTCAGTAGTAAGTTTGAGAGAAGAACGGCTCGGGCTATTGTCTTTGTGAGCGCACATAGTCCGGAAGAACCCAACACTTCAAGAGTTGTTGAAGTTTGAGCGTGGACAGTTGGTACAGAGTCTCTGGAGGAGAAGAGGGACAAATATCAGGAGGGATAGTTCCGCGTAGTATCGTGGGAACAGACCCAGGAGGAGCATGAACATAATCGAACCTTGGGAGTAGGAAGGGTTCTCAAGAGAAAGAGAATCGACGACTGGTAATCCCCGTGAAGTTCTGCGAAATCCCTGAGGATCGGGATTCGGCGTTCGGCGTTTCCCGGAGGCAAGAGTTTCATACTCCTTGAAATCGCGACCGGCGATTTCCCGAATCAACTGGAGTCGTTGATCAGAACGGGGATACGTGGCGCAAGATCCTGAGGAGTCGGGATTCGGGGCTTTGCAAGGACTGTGACCTTGTGCATCAGGAAACGCGAATTCCCGAATCGCGATTTCCCGATAGCACGAGTGGGGGACATGTGTCAAGGCGTTAGGCCTCACCATGAGGTGTTGACAGGTGGCGTGGTATCAGGGTTTCAGAATTCGGGACTTCCCAATGCAAGGAATTCGTGACAGTTGAAATCACGATCCCGCGATTCCCGATCGCACGAGCGGAGATGTAACGTGGCTGAGTGGGACCCCAGGTATTAGTGGGAGACAGGTGGAGAAGTCTCGGGGGATCAGCACTTCGACACTCGGGTCTTAAAAATACAGAGTGTTGACATCACAAAGGGCGATATCCCGATACCCGAAAGGGTTGACCCGTTGACCATCGGGGTTCGGGGTTTTGAGTTTCATGTGACTGCGCTCACAGAATTCACGAGATCGTGAATTCCGATTTTCCGATTTCCGAAAGGAAGATCGCCGAGGAGGTAGCTGTGGGTAGTGAACTCCCGAGAGGAGTGGAAGAGTCCTTTGACTCTTCGGGCCGAGTTTAGAGAAGGTCCTGGTGGGATCGGCTTGCTCGTAGAGGGGTAGGTTGCGTCAAAAACCCTACACACTCAGTAAAACCGAGTCAATAGCACCTGCCTATGTCATTGCAGAAAAACATCATGTCATCTATCATAACGCATCATAATCAAAGGCATATGTTTAATATCATAATAGTCCGGATCACTTGCGAGCAAGTGTCCTCAAAGAATAAGTTTTCTCAGTGTGCCTGAGCGGGATGTTACAATAAACATTGAAGCCATGCAGCCATACAAAAAAATTATAATCAATTAATTTTATTTTAAAACTAAGTTTATTATAAATATTTTAAAAATATTTTTTGTCAAAGATTTTTATTTTCCAAATTATCCATACTTTTTATCCATGTTATTTAACTAGGCAAAGACTAGGTACTTCACAATTATTTCCCTTGTTTATTTAGTTTACATCCATAGTGAAAGAATTTGACATTAATGATGGATTCTATCCAATGCCTCATTCCTTCTCAGTTTTCCATTC
>ML803486.1:33177-51270 GCA_009831015.1 Picea engelmannii
TAAATTAGTAAATTCAAATTTGTAAATGATATAAATATGATTCAAATTCATGAATGAATGAAATAAGTTGATTAATAAATCATCAATGGAACAAAAATAGTAAAGTATTGATACATTTATTTAAATTCACCATTCTTCATTCTAAAATCTAATTAGTACTATGCAAAATATTAGATACTAAAATTAGTACTAAGCATAAACATAATTTGTTTTTTTTTAATATCTTCGATTTTAGATTTTAAATTTTTAAGGGACCCCAAGAGTTTCTTTTCGGGCATGTCTAGAGCCCCTTTTTAAGGAGGGCATCCACACATATTCTTTTTGAGGAAACTCGTCCGACACCGACCTTTCCCATAAATGTTTTGAAATTTGAAATAATTAAAGTTATTAATATAATGAAATAATAAATATTACTCAATTATTTTGTATTGACTTTTTTTAAATAGAAACTAAAGTATGCAAGAAGGTGTTTTCTAGCTTCAACCAAATAAAATAGAAATTGTGAGAGGCCACACCCATGTTTATTCTTATTATCAATATTTAGGAAGACATTAAAAACATAGGTGGAAAGGTATTTATGTAACAACCTCCTCGTTACGACAACAACTCTGATAACAGGTGCAATTTTTGTTTTTGTTTTTAAAAGTGTGTGCGTGCATGTAAAAAGGAAACAGACACACTTGACTCTACGTCGCCACCTAACGACTAACAAGACACAACCACGATGATAACAACAAGAATACATAAGGTGCACCACAAGTAACTGCAAGCATTAAACGACCATAGACATAAGGCACACAACAAGTAACTGCAAGCATTAAACGACATACTGGGTTATGCACAGTACGAACACAGATGCAAGAATCCATAGTAGTAGATTTTACTATTTCTGCACAGGAAAGTAGGGCATTTAATCTTAGTTCTCTGCTCCGAAGAGAGAGAATGACAGATAGGCTCCTGGCCGACTGCTCAGGCAAAAACTAGTAATCTCTGTCAGGAGGTCGCAGTGGTGGGAACTCTGCCTTTAAAGAGCCTGATACTACTGATACGACCTTAGAGGTGTGTCACAAGAGTTGAAACCCTGCCTTTAAAGGGCGCGATACTATTGATATGACACTGGATTCTTTACACAGAAAATAATCACACACACAGACTTATATACAAAGCGACTAGCTTTATCAGATCGAAGAGTCTGATATCATATAACTGTGAGTTTGGACAATTCCAATTATAGTACGAACCCTGAAATTAACCCGACCCTAAACGTCAGCATAGAAATAAAAAACAACTTTATTAACCCTAAATTCAACAGCCCAACCCTAATCCGAACAAATAAAACCACCCTGCAGAAGGAACCCATCGGATCAGGGTGCCTGCCAGAATTAAAGGAAACACAAAAACCCAATACGCAATAAAAACAAAAGCCAATTGAGCAATAGGAAACTGATGAAGAAAAGCCAGAACCACATGGGCACAACTTCAATGAAATGTCATAGGACTCTTCTAAATACGTTTAGTAACTTGTTAAGGTCAATATCATTTAAGTCAGGCATCATTTAACGACGAATCCACTCATGTAATCCATTCAACTCCTAGGTAGCTTGCTACGCATTTTGAGGAAATGAGCCATTTTACTTAATGTGAAAAATTAAGAATTAAAATCCATTAAAGAAATAAGGGAGTAAGGGCTGCATTATACATCCATTAAAACTAATTACAAGGATAACGCCTACTAACCATAAGTAAGATTTAAACATCAACCACATCTTATATCACGCTAACACTGTGAAATTCCAATTTCAATGCATCTATGTGCTATCAAAGAACCGTAAAGCCACAATACCCCTTTCCATACATGATAATCATATTACCCTTTTTATTACTCAACCCTTGCAATAAATTAGGATTACATGCATTTTATATGTTTCAACCATACAATTTCAAAGACCTTACATGATAAAAAAAAATAATTTAAATTAGCCCTGCAATGAACTAACCATTTCATTACTTTTCATACTATAATACTTTCTAAAGAAAATAACCATAATCTTACCTTCATATGTTATCAACACTAATAAAGCATTTTTCATATTGTAAAAGCATTACCATTACCTGCTTCAATCAATAATGTGAAATTAACTCACATTACAATAACATGGTAGACAAAACTAAGGATAATGAACAAAGGAAATAAAATCATAATGAGAATCATGTGGTAAATCATCTTATAATAAAGTTCTTCTGTTTGTATTCAAACTGTAAATATAATTCTTTTATTGCAATCGAAATCTTTTCCTTACAATTGAATAAAGCAAGTGCCTTTTATGATTATCAACCCAATAGATTGCTTTTAATTAAAAGTAGATTACTATGTTTTAAGTCTAACTTCAAGGTAGTAGTTGCTAAGAAAATTGATGGGAAAAGTAGATGGCTTTTATAAAAATTTAGATTGTTGTAGGATTTACCAATGACTAACATAGTTGTGGTCAGTAAAGACTGGAAAAGGTGGATGGAGTGAATTAATTGAGGTGGATTGCTAAAAAAAAATCGTTCCCTTTTTTCGGCTGGGCGTACTAAAAGCAACCTTCCCTTTTACCACTAACCTAAGACAATAAGGCATTCTATTTACCAACTGTCCTTCTATATTTAGTGAAAGAGGACAGTGTTGGCGTTATTGGTCAGTAGTAAATCGATGGCAGCAAGGACGTCAGTGAACAAAAATGGAGGGTAAGGATTGAACAGTAAGGAAGACAGTAAACAGTAAATGGCTGGGCTAACTGCCATTACTAATGCCATGTAGCCCGCTATTCCATCCATAAATCTCTAACCAACTAAAATTAAATAGTTCTTACACACGTTCAACAGGCTATCATTCAGTCGGGCACCTCCGGCAATTAGATGCTACCAACGCCAGGCCAACGCGCATCCTAGGCGGCCAAATCGGCAAGGACTAAGGAAAAAGATAGGAACAACCAAATTCGGGGGTTTCTGACTGTCATTAAAAATATGCAGACTGGGCGGCAGTAAAAAAAGGGAAATCTAAAATCTGCGTAGGAAGGAACGTGAGGTTGCAGTATTCCCATGGATTGAAATGCCCAGGAGTTTAAGCGAATGCAGGAACAATGTAGAACCGACCATTCTCAGTCCAGACTGACTGCTCCTTCATGGGCGAAATCAGCGCATAGAATTCCTATTTAGAAGCCTTACGAACCACACCTTGAATTCGAATACAAGGAGGAATGGCCAAGGATTTGGGCCTTGGATGCACCTATGGAAAGGCGTCTAAGTATTGCACACTGTGTTTTGGTATGCAGGAGTAATCAAGAGAATGAGCCGCAGAAGGAGTCAAGCATTCACTGAAACGAGCTACAAAATCCACGCAAAAATTTATAACCACTTATCCAACTGAAATTCCTGAAACAAAATTTTCGTTTTCAGTTTGCAATGAATGCCAGGAATGGATTATCTTGGATAGCATTCACATGAGGGGTGCACCAGTTTCAGACTAGCGATCACTTCCGAACGCCCGGAAAGGTGAAATCGCCAGCACACCAGTTGGTGAAATCACCTTGGCCCAATGAAATAATGATTTTCCCTTGAATTAAAAAGACTGGGTTAAAATTTAGAAAACCAGGGGCAAATACGATTGGTCATTTAAAATGCACATCTTAGACAGATTACCATATCTGGATTAATTTCAGAAGGCCAGTGTATATAAGTATGACTGGTCTTTTAATTACAATCATAGACAGATTATAATATCTGAATTGATTTCAGATTGCCAGTGAAATAGAGTACGATTGGTTAATTAAATTACATATCGCTAGAAAGCCCAACATATACAATCACCATTAATAACAAAAGGAGTTCAGATGGCTCACTAATACTTGCTTTCATAAAGGAATATGTTGAGATAACACATTAATAAATTAAATGCGAAGACACCATATCCAGGAATACAAAGTCGCGAAGAGTAACTCAGAGGCGTAAGGATCCCAACCCAGAACCAGTAAAACCAGACAGAAATGCTGACCACAAAAACCTTAGGCCATCAACGGAGGGGAAGGGGCTCAAGACAAAAATCTTCCATTCACAATCCACATACAAATCAAGAATAAGTTACTAATGCATTCTATTCTACGAATAAAAATAACATACCGTTGCCTTGTTTCCTGCCTCGATTGACGCCCGCGCGCTCAGTGCCGCTCCCACTCGACGACTATCGAGACCTCACCGGTACCTCCCAGCCAATCGCTAGGGGTAATCTACTTCCCCCTTAGCCCCCCGAGCCGCAAAGGGGCCACACACAATCCAGATGGTCCATCTAGCTTCCCAGCTCGCCTCGCAAGGCCGAGCTACCACTCCTATCCGAGCTGGAAAATCCCAACTCCTCACAAGCAATCAGTCAAGTCACAAATCTGGTAGCATAAAATTACGCTCACAGCTGATCCCTTTCTTCCTCATCTTCCCTTTCTTTTATAGAGTTTTTCCCACCTCCAACTTTCCCTAAATCACATTTTAATTAAGTTTTAATAAAAATATTCTAAATATTCTCCTTTGTACAGGTGTCGTCCATCCCCCTCTTTCCTCAAATAATTATTTTCTTTAAATTATTAAATTACTCATTTCCCTCACCCACCTAGAGTTGCTCCTAAATTTCCTCCTAGGTGTTCCTAGATCTCCTTACATGTTTTAAATAGTTTCACTAAAAATGAAGTTGCTAAATTAGCTCAAATTAGAAGGTTCTTAATTGCAGATTCCTTACTATGTTGTCCTCGGTTTTTACCATAAGTTCCCAACTTTCCTTAATTATGTTTCCTCCATTGCTTAGTTTCCTAATTCTTATTATTCCCTTCTTTCCCCTTTTTATTAGAGCCAAAATGGCAGTTGCACTATTTACTCTTTTCCCTTTATTATTTATTTAAAATCTTTTTATACTTCCATAAGTTAAATAATTTATTTCCTCTTTACAATTTAAAACCACAGATTTTAATTAAAATATTCCTCTCTTTGTTTTACCCACTAAATTTAAGAAGACTAAAATTATTACTTAAGTGGGTTTTAGTTTATATCTTTATTTTTATTTTTTTAGGGTCTTTTTCTTAAGGCTTAACAAAATTTTACCCTAGAGAAGTTTTCGACTTAGGTTTAGATTCTGAACTGGGCGACAATTATTTAAGGAAGTCATTTTAAGAATTTCTTAATGTGTTAAAAGTATTAGGGCCATATAGGTTTGTTCCTTCTTCAACATCAATGCGACGTGCCCTTCAAGACGCACCATGTGCTCCAAGGGTGCCACTCGCCAACTTGTGTTTCTTTCGCGCGACGTGCCCTTCAGGATGCACCACGTGCTCCAAGGGTGCCACTCGCCAACTTGTGTTTCTTTTGCGCGACGTGCCCTTCAGGATGCACCACGTGCTCCAAGGGTGCCACTCGCCAACTTGACTGATTGGTAGACATCTATAACCCCTGGAGTCAACACTCCACTAGGTGAACTTGTTGGAGACTAAGGGCTCTAAGGAATAAGGCCCCCGTCTTATTGCGCGCCCCTTAGAATCATCGTGAGTGACTGTCGCAATCTGCCCTCATGGCATCGTGGATTCCTCTCGAACTAGGGAATCGTTAAACTACAGTTCGAGCCACGACGTGAGTGCTAGTAGGCTGTGGCAGGGCTGCTGTCCACACCTCTCCCTCAACCTCTCTTAAATTCATGTGTGACCCCTTTACTCCATATGTGAGTCTGGTCGGCAAGTTATCGTCAGCCTGCATCATCAACAATCATGTCATAACACGTCAACATCATATCATGAAATCAGTGAAATATCACAGTAAATAAATCAACCCAAATAGCACACTCCCTGACTCAATCCGTAGTCCAAAGTGTTCCACCGATGCCTCTGCATCCTCAAGGTCCAAAACCCTGCACACTCAATAAAAATGAGTCAATATCTCCTGTCTACGTCAAAGAAGTAATACATCATGTCATTTATCATAACGCATCATAATCAAGGATAAATGTTTTTACATCATAAAAGTCCAGATCACTTGCGAGCAAGTGTCCTCAAAGAATAAGTTTTCTCAGTGCGCCAGAGCGGGATGTTACATACACCCCCTCTTGGTCTAAACTTTGTCCCGAAGTTTCTCAATATAAATGCCGAAATAAAAGTACCATAGTATCATAAGTCTATCTATCAAACAAAAATGGAAACTGCTGGCGCATATCATATGCGTCCTCCCAGGTCACCGAGTGCGGACTATAACTGTCCCACTGTACCTTGACCTGGTCTACCGTTCGATGTCGTAACTGTCGAACGCGATGATCTAATATGCGGAGCGACTCAGCCGTGAGCGCTTCCTCATCCGATACCTGCAAGGAACTCACATCAATCATGTGTGTAGGATCACTATTATAATGTCTCAAAACAGATACATGAAAAACATCCTGCATACGCCTCAGAGAATCAGGCAAGGCTAGTCGATAGGCCACGGGCCCCTTTCTCTCCACAATCTTGAAAGGTCCCACGAACCTAGGAGAGAGTTTATCTCCCTTTCCAAACTTGATCGAACTCTTATGCGATTTAACCCGCAAGAAGACTCGATCGCCGACCTCATAACTACGGTCGACTCGGTGCGCATCGACATAACTCTTCCGTCGATCATGTGCTTCTTTAATCCTTTGTCTTATGGTTTGCATTTCCTCTTCCATTTCTTGGATCGCTTCTGGTCCTACCAGGAACCTATACTCAAGTTGATCCCAACTCAAGGGCGTCCGACATGGTCACCCATAAAGAAACTCAAAAGGTGCCATCTTAATGGTGCTCTGGTAACTATTGTTGTAAGCGAACTCTACTAGAGGCAAGAATTCCTCCCAATGCTTTTGTTGGTCCATCATGTACATGCGCAACATGTCTTCCAAGGTTTGGTTCGTTCGTTCTGTCTGTCTGTCCGTCTCTGTGTGATACGCAGTACTTAAGTTAAGTTGGGTTCCCAAGGCCTCTTGGAAACTCATCCAAAATCGTCCAGTAAACACCGATCCCCGATCGGATATAATCCTCTTAGGCATGCCATGCAGCCTCAAAATCTCAGAGATGAAAACTCTAGCTATGTCAAGTGCTTGATACGTCGTACGTACCGGAATAAAGTGAGCACTCTTCATCAGAGTGTCTACTACTACAAAAATCGAGTCGTGTCTCCTTGCAGTTAGTGGCAATCCAACAATAAAATCCATCGAAATAACTTCCCATTTTGATTCCGGAATGGCATGTGGTTGTAGTAATCCGGCTGGGTGTCTATGTTCAGCCATTACCTACTGACACTCCATACACCTGGCCACATAGTTAACTATGTCAGCCTTCATTCCCCTCCAGAAGAATAAGGGTTTAAGATCTTCCCTCATCTTCACTCCCGGGTGAGCCATGTAAACTTCTCTATGAGCCTCCCTCAGGATCAACATCCTCAACTCGTCATTTGGCGGTACGTAAATCCGACTTTTAAACCTTAATAAACCATCGGTATCAAATGAATATCCCTCATATCGTGGTACCATCATTGTGTTTTGTCCGATAAAACCCTCGACCTCCTTGTACCATTTGTCGTCACGCTGTAAAGTGAGAATTTTCTCACGTAAGTTCATCTGAAGAGGAAACACCGAGAAGATGCGTGGTCTCCAACTCAAAGCATCTGCCACTCGGTTCATTGTTCCCTTTATGTAAGTAATCTCGAAGTCGTACTCGCTAAGCAATTCCGACCAATGTCGTTGTCGTGCGTTCAGGTCGCTTTGCGTGAAAATGTGTTGTAGTCCACAATGATCAGTCTTTAGTTCAAATTTTTGTCCAACAAGGTAGTGTCTCCAAACNGATGGATAATAACTCCAAATCATGCGTCGCGTAGTTCTCCTCATGCCTTCTCAATTTCCTTGAAATGTAAGAAATCACTCGTCCATCTTGCATCAAGACTCTGCCTAAACCTTCCTTGGATGCGTCTGTGCATACCAAGAAATCCGCATCCATGTCAGGTACCTTGAGTATTGGCACTGTTGTCAACAACTCCTTAAGCCTTCGAAATGCTTCCGCGCATTTCTCGGTCCAAACAAACTTCTTGTTTTTATTCTGCAATTTCGTGATCAGATTTGCTATCTTCGAAAATCCCTTGACAAGCCGTCGATAACATCCTGCTAAACCTATAAATCTACGCACTTCTGTGACATTCGTTGGCGCAGGCCATTCCATAATAGCCTCCACCTTGGCCGGATCCACGGTGATGCCCTCGCCGGAAATTACATGCCCTAAGTAGTGAATCTTCAATTGATAAAAAGAGCATTTGGACAACTTCCCATACAGTTTTTTCTCTCGTAAACACTGTAGTACCACGCGCAAGTTCTCATCATGCTCCTCCTTCGTCCGAGAGTAGATCAAAATATCGTCAATGAATACTTGGACGAACTTGTCCAAGAACTCGTGGAACACCCCATTCATCAAACTCATAAATACCCCTGGGGCGTTTGTCAGTCCAAACGATAAAACAATAAACTCGTAATGTCCAAATCTCATCTTAAAGGTGGTATTAGGGATGTCATCCTCCTTGATCCATAACTGGTGATACCCTGATCGCAAATCGATCTTGGAGAACACGATCGCACCCTTCATTTGATCGAACAGATCATCAATTCTTGGTAAGGGATACTGATTCTTGATGGTAGCCTTGTTCAGTTGATGGTAGTCAATGCAAAGCCTCCACAATCCGTCCTTCTTCCGAATGAAAATAACAGGTGCACCCCACGGTGACACACTAGGACGTATCAGTCCCAGGTCCAACAACTCCTTCAGTTGCATTTTCAACTCTTGCAACTCCGGGGTCGACATTCGATAAGGCATTCTTTCTATCGGTTCGGTCCCTGGTTTCAGGTCTATGGTAAACTCCAATTCCCTTTCCGGCGACATCCCCGGTAACTCCTCTGGAAATACGTCTGCAAACTCTTTCACCACCGGAAGGTGTTCTAGACCTTTCGCCACTCCCTTTTTGTTTAGCGCAAGGATCACATAAAGCTTGCACCCCTTGCGCATACTCTTCTGTAATTGTAAGGAAGAGACGAACCTCAGGGAAACTCCCTGGTTCCATCTTACAATCACACGTCTCTTTCCTTCATCATCAACCAAACTCAACCATTTCCTCTTACAGTTGAGTATCGCCTCATGCGATTCCAACCAATCCATACCAATCACGACGTCATAAGATCCTAAGATCATGACATAGAAGTTGACCCTCGTGACAAACTCTCCCAGCTTAAGGGCACAGCCTGTAAACTTTCCTCCAACCTTCTGTTTGGCTCCTGAAGCCATCTCGACGAAGCTAAACGCGTCCTGTTCGACTGCCTTTACCTTAATCCTTTTTAGCGCTGCACCAGAAATGAAACTCTCAGTGGCACCTGGGTCTAGCATAACACTAAGGGTCTGTTCAGCGACAGTACCTGTCGTCTCGAGCACAGTCGACTGGTGCTCGGTCTGGCGGTTATTCATCGCTGCATGAATCCGATGGGCCTTGCCCATATCTCTCACTGTCATGGGTCCGGCTGATCTGGACACTCTGGTCCTCTCCATAGGACAGTCACACTGGTAGTGTGGCTCCCCGCATGTCCAACACCCCTTCTTTGGCCTAGTAGTCCTGGTACCCGAAGTAGAAGATGACGACCCACTGGCCTGGAACCCTGGTCTATTTTGCTGAACATGCCTAAACTGTTGCTCATGCGGGCGACGCTGCTGCTGATGTTGTGGTCCCCGATAAGGTGTCTGCTGCGGATGCAGCGGTCACCGGGGTGTAGTGCTAGTGGATCCCCTCTGGAAGACACGATATCTCGGCGTATGTCTCCCTGGTGTCTGATGCTGCAGTGCTCCAGAGGAACCCTGCCCTGCTGGTCTCGCTGGAGTCCTGGTCTGACCCCCACTGATAAGCTCCTCCTCTGTTATGAGGGCCTTCTAGACGACATCGTGCAAGGTTTGAGGCATCAATATCCAAACCTTTGCACGCAAGATGTCGTTAAGGCCAAACACAAACCTGTTAACCTTGAGCTTCTCAGTGTTAAGGTGTGGAGCATACCGGAGTAGCTCCATAAAACGTGCTTCGTACTCGGGCATCGTACAACCTCCCTGTCATAATGCATTGAACTCATTGAGCTGACGCTCAATGAATTCCTCTGAAAGATACCTCTCTCGGAACCGTTCCTCGAACAATTCCCATGACACGTCTTCAAGGACCATGTTCAGCTGTGGTAGGAGCATCTTCCACCATAGAAGAGCGCTCCCCTTCAGTTGAAAGACTGCCATGCAGACCTTCATGTTGGAGGTATAATCGCGAAGTGTGAAGCACATCGCCATATTCTCCAACCATGCCTCGGTGGCTGCGTCGTCCGGGGCACCAAAGAACTTGGGAAATTTAACCTTCTTGAGTTCACGGTGAATGCTACCAGTAATGGCTGGTGCATGTGGTGGAACCTCAGCAGGTGCCAGCGCCCTGGCCTCATCTCTGTCCAAGCGGCTGATCAGTGCCTCGGACATGCGCTGGAAATATCTCATCATCCCGACCACATCTCCAACTGCTATCTGCTCCTGTCCAAGAACCTGCTCGCCTCCCAGGGGGTTAGACCCCTCAAGCGTGGATGCTACTGGAGGCGTCACGCCTCCTCCCCTAGCACCCCGTCGTCTGCCTCCGCAACATCCTCTAACCATGGTTACCTGCACACACACAATCAACTCGATCAACAACAATATAATCAAATAAAATCCTGTCAACGAAAGCTGTAGCGAATCCCAAGTCACGGGTCGAACCCGCTCTGATACCATATGTAACAGCCTCCTCGTTACGACAACAACTCTGATAACATGTTCACATTTTTTTTTTTGTTTTTAAAAGTGTGTGCACGCGTGTAAAAAGGAAACAGACACACTTGACTCTACGTCGCCACCCGACGACTAACAAGACACAACCATGATGATCACAACAAGAAGACATAAGGTGCACCACAAGTAATTGAAAGCATTAAAAGACCATAGACATAAGGCGCACAACAAGTAACTACAAGCATTAAATGACATACTGGGTTATGTACAGTACGAACACAGATGGAAGAATCCATAGTAGTAGATTTTACTATTTCTGCACAGGAAAGCAGGGCGTTTAATCTTAGTTCTCTGCTCCGGAGAGAGAGAATGTCAGATAGGCTCCTGGCCGACTGCTCAGGCAAAAACTAGTAATCTCTGTCAGGAGGTCGCAGTGGTGGGAACTCTACCTTTAAAGAGCCAGATACTACTGATACGACCTTAGAGGTGTGTCGCAAGAGTGGAAACCCTTCCTTTAAAGGGTGCAAGACTCTTGATACGACACTGGATTCTTTACACAGAAAATAATCACACACACAGACTTATATACAGAGCGACTATCTTTATCAGATCAAAGAGTCTGATATCATATAACTGTGAGTTTGGACAATTCCAATTATAGTACGAACCCTGAAATTAACCCAACCCTAAAGGTCAGCATAGAAATAAAAAACAACTTTATTAACCCTAAATTCAACAGCCCAACCCCAATCCAAACAAATAGAAGCACCCTACAGAAGGAACCCATCGGATCAGGGTGCCTGCCAGAATTAAGGGCAACACAAAAACCCAATACGCAATAAAAACAAAATCCAATTGAGAAATAGGAAACTGATGAAGAAAATCCAGAACCACATGGGCACAACTTCAATGAAACATCATAGGACTCTTCTAAATATGTTTAGTAACTTGTTAAGGTCAATATCATTTAATTCAGGCATCATTTAAGGACGAATCCACTCATGTAATCAGTTCAACTCCTAGGTAGCTTGCTACGCATTTTGAGGAAATGAGCCATTTTACTTAATGTGAAAATTAAGAATTAAAATCCATTAAAGAAATAAGGGAGTAAGGGTTGCATTATACATCCATTAAAACTAATTACAAGGATAACACCTACTAACCATAAGTAAGATTTAAACATCAACCACATCTTATATCACGCTAACCCTGTGAAATTCCAATTTCAATGCATATATGTGCTATCAAAGAACCGTAAAGCCACAATACCCCTTTCCATACATGATAACCATATTACCCTTTTTATTACTCAACCCTTGCAATAAATTAGGATTACATGCATTTTATATGTTTCAACCGTACAATTTCAAAGACCTTACATGATAAAAAAATAATTTAAATTAGCCCTGCAATGAACTAACCATTTCATTACTTTTCATACTATAATACTTTGTAAAGAAAATAACCATAATCTTACCTTCATATGTTATCAACACTAATAAAGCATTTTTCATATTGTAAAAGCATTGCCATTACCTGCTTCAATCAATAATGTGAAATGAACTTACATTACAATAACATGGTAGACAAAACTAAGGATAATGAACAAAGGAAATAAAATCATAATGAGAATCATGCGGTAAATCATCTTATAATAAAGTTCCTCTGTTTGTATTCAAACTGTAAATATAATTCTTTTATTGCAATCAAAATCTTTTCCTTACAACTGAATAAAGCAAGTGCCTTTTATGATTATCAACCCAATAGATTGCTTTTAATTAAAAGTAGATTACTATGTTTTTAGTCTAACCTCAAGGTAGTAGTTGCTAAGAAAATTGATGGGAAAAGTAGATGGCTTTTATAAAAAGTTAGATTGCTGTAGGATTTACCAACGACTAACATAGTTGCGGTCAATAAAGACTGGAAAAGGTGGATGGCGTGAATTAATTGAGGTGGATTGCTAAAAGAAAATCGTTCCCTTTTTCCGGCTGGGCGTACTAAAAGAAACCTTCCCTTTTACCACTAACCTAAGACAATAAGGCATTCTATTTACCAACTGCCCTTCTATATTTAGTGAAAGAGGACAGTGTTGGCGTTATTGGTCAGTAGTAAATCGATGGCAGCAAGGATGTCAGTGAACAGAAATGGAGGGTAAGGATTGAACGGTAAGGAAGACAGTAAACAGTAAATGGCTGGGCTAACTGCCATTACCAACGCCATGTAGCCCGTTGTTCCAGCCATAAATCTCTAACGAACTAAAATTAAACAATTCTTACACGCGGTCAACAGGCTATCGTTCAGTCGCTGGCGTTAGATCAGTCGGGCACCTCCGACAATTAGATGCTACCAACTCCAGGCCAGCACACATCCTAGGTGGCCAAATCGATGAGGAATAAGGAAAAAGATAGGAACAACCAAATTCGGGGGTTTCTGACTGTCATTAAAAATATGCAGACTGGGCAGCAGTAAAAAAAAAGAGAAATCTGAAATTTGCGCAGGAAGGAAAGTGAGGTTGCAGGATTCCTGTGGATTGAAACGCCCAGGAGTTTAAGCAAATGCAGGGACAATGTAGAACCGACCATTATCAGTTCAGAATGACTGCTCCTTCGTGGGTGAAATCAAGGCATAGAATTCCTATTCAGAAGCCTTACGAACCACACCTTGAATTCGGATACAAGGAGGAATGGCCAAGGATTTGGGCCTTGGATGCACCTATGGAAAGGCATCTAAGTCTTGCGTACCATGTTTTGGTATGTAGGAGTAATCAAGAGAACGATCCGCAGAAGGATTCAACCATTCACTGAAACGAGCTATAAAAGCCACGCAAAAATTTATAACCACTTATCCAGTAGAAATTCCTGAAACAAAATTTCCGTCTTTAGTTTACAACGAATGCCAGGAATGGATTATCTTGGATAGAATTCACATGAGGGGTGCACCAGTTTCAGACTAGCAATCACTGCTGAATGCCCGGAAAGGTGAAATCGCCAGCATACCAGTTGGTGAAATCACCTTGGCCCAATGAAATAATGATTTTCCCTTGAATTAAAAAGACTGGGTTAAAATTCAAAAAACCAGGGGCAAATACGATTGGTCATTTAAAATGCACATCGCAGATAGATTACCATATCTGGATTAATTTCAGAATGCCAGTGTATATAAGTACGATTGGTCTTTTAATTACAATTGCAGACATATTATAATATCTGGATTGATTTCAGATTGCCAGTGAAATAGAGTACGATTGGTTAATTAAATTACATATCACTAGCAAGCCCAACATATACAATATCCATTACTAACAGAAGGAGTTCAAATGGCTCACTAATACTTGATTTCATAAAGGAAGATGCCGAGATAACACATTAATAAATTAAATGCGAAGACACCATATCCAGGAATACACAGCCGCGAAGAGTAACTCAGAGGCATAAGGATCCCAACCCAGAACCAGTAAAACCAGACAGAAATGCTGACCACAAAAACCTTAGGCCATCAATGGAGGGGTAGGGGCTCAAGACATAAATCTTCCATTCACAATCCACATACAAATCAAGCATAAGTTACTAATGCATTCTATTCTATGAATAAAAATAACATACTGTTGCCTTGTTGCCTGCCTCGATTGACACCCGCGCGCTCCGGGCCGCTCCCGCTTGTCGACCATCGAGACCTCAACGATACCTCCCAGCCAATTTCTAGGGGTAATCTGCTTCCCCCTTAGCCCCCCGAGCCGCAAAGGGGCCACACACAATCCATATGGTCCGTCTAGCTTCCCAGCTCGCCTCGCAAGGCCGAGCTACCACTCCTATCCGAGCTGGAAAAACCCAACTCCTCACAAGCAAGCAATCAAGTCACAAATCCGGCAGCATAACATTATGCTCACAGCTGATCCCTTTCTTCCTCATCTTCCCTTTATTTTATAGATTTTTTCCCACCTCCAACTTTCCCTAAATCACATTTTAATTAAGTTTTAATAAAAATATTCTAAATATTCTCCTTCGCACAAGTGTCGTCCATCCACCTCTTTCCTCAAATAATTATTTTCTTTAAATTATTAAATTACTCATTTCCCTCACCCACCTAGAGTTGGTCCTAAATTTCCTCCTAGGTGTTCCTAGATCCCCTTACATGTTTTAAATAGTTTCCCTAAAAATGAAGTTGCTAAATTAGCTCAAATTAGAAGGTTCTTAATTGCAGATTCCTTACTATGTTGACCTCGCTTTTTACCATAAGTTCCCAACTTTCCTTAATTATGTTTCCTCCATTGCTTAGTTTCCTAATTCTTATTATTCCCATCTTTCCCCTTTTTATTAGAGCCAAAATGGCAGTTGCGCTATTTACTCTTTTCCCTTTATTATTTATTTAAAATCTTTTTATACTTCCACAAGTTAAATAATTTATTTCTTCTTTACAATTTAAAACCACGGATTTTAATCAAATTATTCCTCTCTTTGTTTTACCCACTAAATTTAAGAAGACTAAAATTATTACTTAAGTGGGTTTTAGTTTATATCTTTATTTTTATTTTTTTAGGATCTTTTTCTTAAGGCTTAACAAAATTTTACCCTAGAGAAGTTTTCGAATTAGGTTTAGATTCTGAACTGGGTGACAATTATTTAGGGAAGTCGTTTTAAGAATTTATTAATGTGTTAAAAGTCTTAGGGCCATCTAGGTTTGTTCCTTCCTCAACATCAATGCGACGTGCCCTTCAGGACGCACCACGTGCTCCAAGGGTGCCACTCGCCAACTTGTGTTTCTTTCGTGCGACGTACCCTTCAGAATGCACCACGTGCTCCAAGGGTGCCACTCGCCAACTTGATGGATTGTTAGACATCTATAACCCCTGGAGTCAACACTCCACCAGGTGAACTTGTGGGAGACTAAGGGCTCTAAGGAATAAGGCCCCTGCCTTATTGCATGCCCCTTAGAATCATCGTGAGCGACTGTCGCAGTCTGCCATCACGACATCGTGGATTCCTCTCGAACTAGGTAATCGTTAACCTACAGTTCGAGCCATGGTGGGAGTGATATTAGGCTGTGGCAGGGCTGTTGTCCACACCTCTCCCTCAACCTCTATGGAATTCATGTGTGACCCCTTTAGTCCATATGTGAGTCTGGTCGACAAGCTATCGTCAGCCTGCATCATCAACAATCGTGTCAGAACATGTCAACATCATATCATCAAATCAATGAAATATCACAGTAAATAAATCAACCCAAATAGCACACTCCCTGACTCAATCCAGAGTCCAAAGGGTTCCACCGATGCCTCTGCATCCTCAAGGTCCAAATCCCTGCACACTCAATAAAACTGAGTCAATAGCACATGTCTACGTCAAAGAAGTAAAACATCATGTCATCTATATTAACGCATCATAATCAAGGATAAATGTTTTAACATCATAAAAGTCCAGATCACTTGCGAGCAAGTGTCCTCAAAGAATAAGTTTTCTCAGTGCGCCAGAGCGGAATGTTACAATTTAAATGTGGATTCTCAAAAACCAAATATAATGAGAAAATAAGTGTGCAAGAAGGTGTTATTCTTTGATTTGTTTTTCTTAATAAATTATTATGAAGAATAGTTATTATATATAGGTTCATTTATAAGAATAACATTCAATTAGACTTTATCACGCAACAATTTTAAGTTAAATTCAAATTAAATTAAGTGATACTTAAGAGACAACTTTATAAATATTTATATTAATTAAATTTGGTCTCTAGGGATGTTAACTATCATCATTATAATATTAATAATTAATATCATAATATACACTTAATTATAAGTATATATAACTATTTAAATTATGAAAATAGCTATATTTGTTTAGATTAATCAAATAATTAGTATATTATTGTTAAAAATTGTATCCACCACAAGATAGAAGACCAAAAGATATTGTTTTTAAATTCTATTACCATGGAAATATTTATTTTTGTTTTTAAAATACAATCATAACTTAAAGATCATTCATTTAAATATAGAATTTACTCTAGAATATATATCAAGTTCTTGCATCTACAAGGACAAACTTTTCACCAATTCAAAAGTTATTGTAAGAAGTCATCATCAAAATAGTGAACCGACTTCAAATAAGATCATTTTAATTTCAATATCTTTATGATTCCAATTAACAACATTAATATGTGCAACTCAATGTTGAAACCCGTAGTAGTTGGGAGAGACACCAAAGAAATCTAGCTAACTATCGGTTGGTGCATCGAAAGTGATTTTAACGACTTAGATGCCTCCAAGGTTTCTTAGCAAATTACTTCGGCATTCTCATTCCCCCGCTTAGGGGGTATGCTAGTATAACTTACATTTAATGCAAAACCTTTACTTTAATATATCTTTTCACATTGTACCAAAAATATTATGTAGTGTTTGGACATTTTGAAAATGAGATATTATGTAGTGATTAGACCTGTTGAAAATGAGAACTTAAAACGTGATACTTTATGAATGCTCTTTATATCAATAAATATTTTCAAAATCCTTATAATAAATGGGTTTCATAGTAAAATAATTTATTTTCAAAGAGTTATACATAAATGAGATCCATATTGTAGTAATGCATTGATTACACAATGTCTTATTCTATGTTGTATTTAATGCAATACTAGCCAATGATTTATGTTGTAATGGCTTATTTATTGGAAACTTATAAGAAATTCAAGGTGCTCCTGGAGGAGGTAGAAGTCTTGGATTTTTTAGTCATGTTAAAGACTATGGTGAGGTGTTCTTGGAGAAGGTAGAAGTTTTGGATTTCTTAGGCATGTTGGTCGGAGGAAAAAGAAAGAATGAATAACATTGTATTTAAATAGAATGCAAAAAAACAAATGAATAACATTGTATTCAAATAGAATTTATATTGTTACTTAATTTTTCTATGTTTTTGTTTTTTCAATATCTTTTCTAAACAATGGAAAACAAAATAGACTCTTTAGGTATGCAAAGTAAAATATTTCGTATTAAAACTAAGCAATTTTAAAGTAGTGCTGGATAAACATTGAGGATAAACATTGAAGCCATGCAGCTATACCAAAAAATTATAATCAATTAATTTTATTTTAAAACTAAGTTTATTATAAATATTTTAAAAATATTTTTTGTCAAATATGTTTATTTTCCAAATTATCTATACTTTTTATCCATGTTATTTAACTAGGCAAAGACTAGGTACTTCGCAATTATTTCCCTTGTTTATTTAGTTTACATCCATAGTGAAAGAAGTTGACATTAATGATGGATTCTATC
>ML803486.1:56768-69383 GCA_009831015.1 Picea engelmannii
GTAAGGCTTAACAAAATTTTACCCTAGAGAAGTTTTAGACTTAGGTTTAGATTCTGAACTGGGCGACAATTATTTAGGGAAGTCGTTTTAAGAATTTATTAAGGTGTTAAATGTTTTAGGGCCATCTAGGTTTGTTCCTTCCTCAACATCAATGCGACGTGCCCTTCAGGACGCACCACGTGCTCCAAGGGTGCCACTCACCTCAGTTGTTTCTTTTGCGTGATGTGCCCTTCAGGATGCACCACATGCTCCAAGGGTGCCACTCGCTAACTTGTGTTTCTTTAGCGTGACGTGCCCTTCATGATGCACCACGTGCTCCAAGGGTGCCACTCGCCAACTTGACTGATTGGTAGAAATCTATAACCCCTGGAGTCAACACTCCACCAGGTGAACTTGTGGGAGACTAAGGGCTCTAAGGAATAAGGCCCCCGCCTTATTGCGCGCCCATTAAAATCATCATGACCGACTGTCACAGTCTTCCCTCACGGCATCGTGGATTCTCTCGAACTAGGTAATCGTTAACCTACAATTCGAGCCACGATGAGAGTGCTAGTAGGCTATGGCAGGGATGTTGTCCACACCTCTCCCTCAACCTCTTTGGTAATTGTGTGTGGCCCCTTTACTCCATACACGAGTCTGGTTGGCAAGCTATCGTCAGCCTGCATCATCAACAATCATGTCAGAACATGTCCACATCATATCATCAAATAAATGAAATATCACAGTAAATAAATCAACCCAAGTAGCACACTCCCTGACTCAATCCGGAGTCCAAGGGGTCCCATCGATGCCCTTGCATCCTCAAGGTCCAAAACCCTGCACACTCAATAAAACTGATTCAAAAGCACCTGTCTATATCAAAGTAGTAAAACATCAGGTCATCTATCATATCGCATCATAATCAAGGATAAATGTTTTCTTATCATAAAAGTCTAGATCACTTGCGAGCAAGTGTCCTCAAAGAATAAGTTTTCTCAGTGTGCTAGAGAGGGATGTTTCATACACCCCCTCTGGGTTTAAACTTCGTCCCGAAGTTTCTTAGTATAAATGACGAAATAATGTATCATAGTATCATAAGTCTATCTACCAAACAAAAATGGAAACTGCTGGTGCATATCATATGCGTCCTCCCAGTTCGCCGAGTGTGGACTATAACTGTCCCATTGGACCTTGACCTGATCTACCGTTCGACGTCGTGACTATCGAATACGGTGATCTAAGATGCTGAACGGCTCAGCCATGAGTGCTCCCTCGTCCGATACCTGCAAGGAACTCATGCCAATCACATGCGTATGATCACTAATATAATGTCTCAAAACAGATACATGAAAAACATCGTGCATACGCCTCAAAGAATCAGGCAAGGCTAGTCAATAGGCCACGAGCCCCTTTCTCTCCACAATATTGAAAGGTCCCATGAACCTAGGAGAGAGTTTATCTCCCATTCCAAACTTGATCGAACTCTTATGAGGTTTAACCCGCAAGAATACGCGATCGCCGACCTCGTAACTACGGTCGACTCGGTGCGCCGACATAACTCTTCTGTCGATCCTGCGCTTCTTTAATCCTTTGTCTTATCGTTTTCATTTTCTCTTCCATTTCCTGGATTGCTTCTGTTCCCACCAGGACCCTATCCTGAAGCCGATCCCAACTGAAGGGCGTCCGACATGTTCGGCCATAAAGAAACTCAAAAGGCGCCATCTTAATGGTGCTCTGGTAACTATTGTTGTAAGCGAACTCTACTAGAGGCAAGAATTCCTCCCATCGCTTTTGTTGGTCCATCATGTACATGCGCAACATATATTCCAAGGTTTGGTTTGTTCGTTCTGTCCGTCCATCCGTCTCTGGGTGATATGCAGTACTAAACTTAAGTTGGGTCCCCAAGGCCTCTTGGAAACTCGTCCAAAATCTTCCAGTAAACACCGATTCTCGATCGGATATAATATTCTTAGGCACGCCATGCAGCCTCACAATCTCACTAATGAAAACTCTCGCTATGTCAGGTGCCTGATACGTTGTACACACAGTAATAAAGTGAGCACTCTTCGTCAGAGTGTCTACTACCACAAAAATCGAGTCATGTCTCCTTGCCGTCAATGGCAATCCAACAATAAAATCCATCGAAATGACCTCCCATTTCGATTCCAGGATGGCATGTGGTTGAAGTAATCCTGCTGGGTGTCTATGTTCAGCCTTTACCTGGTGACACTCTAGACATATAGCCACATAGTTGACTATGTCAGCCTTCATTCCCTTCCAGAAGAATAAGAGTTTAAGGTCTTCCCTCATCTTCGTGACTCCCGGGTGAGCCATGTAGATTTCTCTATGAGCCTTGTTCAGGATCAACATCCTCAACTCGTCGTTTGGCGGTACGTAAATCTGACTTTTAAACCTCAATAAAACATCACTATCAAATGAATATCCCTCATATCATGGTACCATCATCGTGTTTTGTTCGATAAAACCCTCGACCTCTTTGTACCATTCGTCGTCACACTGTAAAGTGAGAATTTGCTCACGTAAGTTCGTCTGAAGAGGCAACACCGAGAAGATGCGTGGTCTTCGACTGAAAGCATCTACCACTCGGTTCATTGTTCCCTTTATGTAAGTAATATCGAAGTCGTACTCGCTAAGAAATTTCGATCAACGCCGTTGTAGTGCCTCCAAACCTTCAAGGAATATACGATGGATAATAGCTCCAAATCATGTGTCGCGTAGTTCTCCTCATGCCTTCTCAGTTTCCTCGAAATGTAAGCAATCACTTGTCCGTCTTGCATCAAGAATCTGCCTAAACCTTCCTTGGATGCGTCAGTGCATACCAAGAAGTCTGCGTCCATGTCAGGGACCTTTAGTATTGGCATCGTGGTTAACAACTCCTTAAGCATCCGAAATGCTCCCGCGCATTTCTCGGTCCAAACAAACTTCTTGTTTTTCTTCTGCAATTCCGTGATTGTATTTGCTATCTTCGAAAATCCTTCTACAAACCGTCGATAGTATCCTACTAAACCCATAAAACTACGCACTTCTGTGACATTTGTCAGTGCAGGCCATTCCATAATACCCTCAACCTTGGTTGGATCCATGGAGATGCCTTCTCCGGAAATGACATGCCCTAAGTAGTGAATCTTCGATTGGTAGAAAGAACATTTGGACAGTTTCCCATACAGTTTGTGCTCTCGCAGACACTATAGTACCAAGCACAAGTGCTCGTCATGCTCCTCTGTCATACAAGAGTAAATCAAAATATCGTCAATGAATACTTGGACGAACTTGTCCAAGTATTCGCGGAACACCCCATTCATCAAACTCATAAATACCCCTGGGGAATTTTTCAGTCCAAACGGTAAAACAGTAAACTCGTATTGTCCAAATATCATCTTAAAGGCGGTCTTAGGGACGTCATCCTCCTTGATCCATAATTGGTGATACCCTAATCGCAAATCGATCTTGGAAAACACCGTTGCACCCTTCATTTGATCAAACAGATCATCAATTCTTGGTAAGGGATACTGATTCTTGATCGTAGCCTTGTTCAGTTGATGGTAGTCAATGCAAAGCCTCCATGATCCATCCTTCTTTCATATGAAAATAACTGGTGCACCCCACGGTGACACACTAGGGCGTATCAGTCCCAGGTCCAACAACTCCTTCAGTTGCATTTTCAGCTCTTGCTAATCCGAGGTTGACATCTGATAAGGCGTTCTTGCTATCGATTTGGTCCCTGGTTTCAGGTCTATGGTAAACTCCAATTCCCTTTCTGGCAGCATCCCTGGTAACTTCTTTGGAAATACGTCCGCAAAATCCTTCACCACCAGAAGGTGTCCTAGACCTTCCGCCACTCCCTTTTCATTTAGCGCAAGGATCACATAAAGATTTCACCCCTTGCAGATACTCTTCCGTAACTGTAAGGAAGAGACGAACCTCAGGGAAACTCCTTGGTTCTGTCCTACAATCACATGTCTCTATCCTTCGTCATCAACCAAGCTCAACCATTTCGTCTTACAGTTGAGTATTGCCTCATGCGATTCCAACCAATCCATACCAATCATGACGTCATAAGATCCTAAGATTGTGACATACAAGTTGACCCTCGTGACAAACTGTCCCAGGTTAAGGGCACAGCCCGTAACCTTTCCTCCAACCTTCTGTTTGGCTCCCGAAGCCATCTCTACGAAGCTAAACTCATCCTATTCGAATGCCTTTACCTTGATCCATTTTAGCGGTACGCCAGAAATGAAACTCTCAGTAGCACCTAGGTCTATCAAAATACTAAGGGTCTGGTCAGTGACAGTACCTGTCGTCTCGAGCACAGTCGACTGGTGCTCTTCCTGGAAGTTATTCACTATTGCATGAATTTGATGGGCCTTGCCCGTATCTCCCACGGTAGTGGGTCCGGCTGATTCAGATGCTCTGGTGCTCTCCATAGGACAGTCGCGCTGGTAGTGTGGCTCCCCACACGTCCAACACCCCTTCTTTGGCCTAGTAGTCCTGGTACCCGAAGTAGAAGATGACAGCCCACCGACCTGGAACCCTGGTCTGTTCTGCTGAACAGGCCTAAACTGCTGCTGCTGCGGGCGACGTTTCTGTTGATGCTGTGGTCCCTGTTAAGGTGTTCGCTGCTGAGGCAACGGTCGCCGAGTTGTAGTGAAAGTGGATCCCCTCTGGAAGCCACGATATCCCGGCGTATGTCTCGCTGGGGTCTGGTGCTGCTGTGTTCTAGATGAACCCTACCCTACTGGTCTCGCTGGAGTCCTATTCTAACCCCCACTGATGAGCTCATCCTCTGCTATGAGGGCCTTCTTAATGACATCATGCAAGGTTTGTGTTGGTCACTATAATTTCTTATTTAATTTAAACAATCAAGTGCTACATAAATTGTCAACCTAGGGAAGTCTATTTATTTCAAAGGTAACCACGCACTATATATGTTCAATTTCAAAAGAAACCTAGATTTGTAGTAAAGGAAACTATATTAATCACACTTTCCTTGAAGGAACTGAAGTTCTAACTTGAATTACAGAAAAGCAATCTACCTATTGCAGAGCTCAAGTTTAAAGAAATGATTAATTGAAGAATCCTGGATTATATTAAAATAACACAAGATACTGCAACAAAAATGACCAACTATTCTGTAACCATAGAATAGGACCCTATTCCCAGAGCAGGAATCTTTAGCACCTGTTTCCGATCATCACACTTCATGAACTCACTGCTTAACTGAAATAATTCACACTGAAGGATATCTATCTCCTAACAGAGAACATGACCCTATTTCCTTCCCAAAGCAGGAACCTTCAACACCAGTCTCTGATTAGCACACTCATGGAAATAATTGAAGGCTAACTAATTCTAGCAGAGAACAAGATCCTATGTCCTTCCCAAAGAAAGAACCTTTAGCACCAGTCTCTGATTAGCACACTTATGGAAATAATTGAAGGCTAACTAATTCTAACAGAGAACATGACCCTATTTCCTTCCCAAAGTAGGAACCTTCAGCACCAGTCTCTAATTAGCACACTTATGGAAATAATTGAAGGCTAACTAATTCTAATAGAGAACAAGACCCTATTTCCTTCCCAAAGAAGGAACCTTCAACACCAGTCTCTGATTAGCAAGATTTCATAAATTCATCACACAAGATTTCTAACTAAAATGATTAACATTTACCCAAGCATGAACTTCATGAAGACAATGTAACGTTCAATAAAACTGTGTTCTTAACAAGACAGAGTTCAGTAGTGTTTCAGCAAAGAAAAATTCATTAAAGTAGTGTTTCAGCAAGACAAAAATCAATCAAGGCATAAACAGAGATCACACTAACACACTATAAAACTAACGGGTGAATCTTGTGAAGAAGGTGGGCCCTCCCTTCTCACAAGATTCCCCTAGAACGAAAAATCTAGGAAAGGATGCTCAAAACAGTCTTTTATTCATCTATCAATGTATCATATTACAATCTAAAAATGAAGTACGTCCTTCTCTGTAAAACTTTCTTAGTACAAAAAAAACTGGAGATCCTTTCGAATGATGATTCCTCTTAGTTAAAGAGGGAATCCCTTCGATACAATTGATAAAAAATTACAGGTGTATATCTGAGTCATATTCTTAGTCAGATCGACTTTCTAAACTGGAATAGGATATCCTAGTCTCCCACAACAGAATGCTATTATGAGTGCTGAGTGAGGTGTTGTTGTTACGGCTGGAGTAACAACTCTTTCTTGTTATTGTTGTTGTATGTTGTTTTGGCATCGCAAATCGTGGGCTGTATCAGCCACGGGATTTGCGTTCTGACTGTTTCAGCACTTCTCAGACAGCAGCGATGGTTGATGCTTGGCTCACGGTACAGCTGTGTAACGGCTTCCTCTGTGTTTCAACATCGTTGACCATGGATTGTGTAACAGCTTCCTCTATGTTTCAACATCATCGACCATGGACTGTGTAACAACTTCTGTGTTTCAGCATCGTCGACCATGGACTGTGTAACAACTTCTATGTTTCAGCGTCGTCGACCATGGACTGTGTAACAACTTCTGTGTTTCAGCATCGTCGACCATGGACTGTGTAACAACTTCTGTGAGTTGTTGTTTCAGCAACATGCCTCAAATGCTAATCTGCAGTTTGATCTGTTTCAACACTTATACATTTCTAATTAATGGTTTAAGTACGAGAGTGATGTAAAATTATATGCAAAATAGATTAAACGTATAGTAAAGAGAAGAGACGTTGTATACCTTTGGAAAGATAGGATAAAGTGATAATATGAGTTTAAATGTGAGTGAACAAGAGTGTAATGGTGGCAAAAAGTATGGGCAAAAAGGTACATTGTGTGGTCCTAACATCCCCCCCAACTTAAAATGTTGCATGTCCTCAAGCAACTTCACTCTGAATCAGAGTCTAAATACTGACTCTGAGCATGCAAGTTACTTAAGCAGTAGCTGTGGGAGGTACTGTCTGTTGGTGCTCTGAACCCTTGGACTTGTTGTAACCTTTGCCAAGCTATTGTTTCTGTCTTCTTAGGCAACTTATAATGGATTTGATATCTCTCTATTGGCAACCCGAGGATAGGAAAGTAAAACCGGTACCCTATCCAGCTTTCAACACATTGCTGAACACACTGGATGTAGTTAGATACCCTGGAGATTGCTATCTCGAGGTTAGTAGGGATAAAAGGATTGTGTTCCTGTCTTTTCTCAGTGGATTGCTGCCAAAACAAGTTGTTTGCCTGGAGGGCAGCAATCTCTGTGGATCTGATGAAGCGCTGACAATCCTGAAGCACTGTTGATTGTAGTTGCTGAACATGTTCAGTCATCCCTGGTTTCTTTAAAAAATGATAATATTCTGTGACAAAGGTGGCTGCATTCTGTGGTTCTGGTCTTATCCAGAGAAGATGGTTATCTTCATTGTGCTTGGCAGCCAGGAATTCATCCTGCCACAAAATCTGATTATGGAGAAAGGAGGTGAATGCCCGAATCTGGATGTCCCCAAAAAGAGGATTAAGGTTCAGATGCCTGTTCTCAGGGATGGCCTCATTATGAAAATATGCTTCACAGAGGAGGTGTTGATCCCTAGCAGAGGATTTTGCAAAGGTTTTGACAAAATCTGTTGGGTGTAGTACTGCATGGGGTTTGCCTTCTGTGATTGATTTGATCTGAAACCATGTATGTTTTTCCATAAGGAACAAGGAGTTATTGCAGGATGGTTTCCTTGTAGCCAATAGCTTTTGTGCCAAATCAAATACCAGGGCCAATCTACCTTTCAGCTCTTTGTTCTGTTTCTTAAGGGCATGAGCTTCCTGGTGTGTATGCTCTAAAGCTTCCCAATTTGAATAGGTATGATTTATCCATATTTGTCTATGCTCTTGCAGGCTTTTGGCCTGTGTAGCAGCATACTCGTTCTTCCATTTCTGTATTACTGTCTGCTCATCCCATGGCTGAGTTTGTATTTCAGCGTTGCAAGTAGTGGGGTGAGGTAAGGTCTGAGTAGATTGTTCCACAAAAGTGTGGATATTGATCTGGCTGGGAGGGGCAGATTCCTCAATAGGCACTGTTTGTACAGCTTTGTTAACAAAAGTTCAAATTTGACATTTGTTGCAGGGCAGGGCTCAGTCTTAATCTTGGGAGGTCCTGCTGGTTCTTGTGTTTCAGCTGTAGCTAGTTCTTGTGTGACAGCTATAGCTGGTTCTTGTGTGACAACAGGTTGTTCTTCTTTGAATGCAAAAGTTGAAGGAGTAGGGGGAGCTCCTGGCATTGGGATTTGAATTCCTTTGTAGCCTGCTTGATAGTAGATATCCCCACATTGGTAGCACATATATTCTCTGGACGTATTCTCTGTTGTAGTTCCTTTTGACATGATCGTTGTGCAAGCTAGGGTGTACAAATTAATTTCTTTTTCATAGGCTTCCTTTTCCATGGCTAGCTCTTGCTTGTAGGCTTCCAATTCAGACTTTAGGAACTCATTTTATTGTAAAACAGAGGCCATTGTTGGTTCTGGTTGAGGAGTGACTGGTTCTTGTGTAGCAGTCATAGCCATACTAGCTGGTTCTTGTGTAGCAACTACAAGATCAACATCTGCTTCTTGTGTTTCAGCTTGTTGATGTAAGGAAAGTAGTGTTGCAGCACCCTGGACCTCTGATTCCTGTATCTCAGTGTCAATATCAGCAGCTGGTTCTTGTGTTTCAGCTGTAGCTGGTTTTTGTGTGGTAGCTATAGTTGGTTCTTATGTTTCAACCACTGAATGAGTAGCTAGTTCTTGTGTTTCAGCTACGGAATGGGTAGCTGGTTCTTGTGTTTCAGCTACGGAATGGGTAGCTAGTTCTTGTGTTTCAGCTACAGAATGGGTAGCTGGTTCTTGTGTTTCAGCTATGGAATGGGTAGATGGTTCTTGTGTTTCAGCTACTGAATGGGTAGCTGGTTCTTGTGTTTCAACTACTTGATTTGAAATAGATGATGTCGCAACACCCTGGGCATCTGGTTATTTTGTTTCAGTGCCCGTGGGTGGAATAGGCAAAGATTCCGGTATTTGGGAGGTTGGAGGTGTACGGGGTATTAGTCGAATGGGTTGGGGGTCTATGGCAGTGGTAGCAGTGATTTCCCTTATTGAGGCCCTTGTTCGTTTTCTTTGTAAAAAGGGCAGAAAGAAAGGAATTTGCTTTCGTTTTCGCGGGGTTTTTTCCTCAATGATGGGGCAGGGAGAATTGTCTGGCTCAGAATCATCGCTAAGAATATGAAGGGTGGGAGTGGATGATTATGGTAAAGTGTGGGGCGGGATTGGTATGGTAGGGGGGTTAATTGGAATAATTGGTTCTGTAGGCGGACTGTGAGGTATTTCTGGAGAGTCTGAAGGGTTTTGTGGTTGTTGTTCCTGAAGGTTTTCAGGAATTTTAGCGGCTTCTTGGGGATCTATAGGTGGGTTGTTTAGTGGAAGGTTTTGTTGGGAAAAACCCTTTTGGATAAGCAGTTGAATGAGACGGTGATGGGTGAGTGAAAGGGTGGGATCTTTATCATTTTTATAGTAGTGCGACATATTTTTGAGACAACCGAGCAGATAATAAGGAATGTTCACCAATCTATTATGCCGTAAATGAGACAACATAAGAAAATCGTGCTGGTAGACTACCTGGTATCGTCCTTCGCAGGTAAGGTAGTGTTTGACGAATTTTGCAACTTCCGGCCATGGGGGCGGTAATGAGCTAAGTCGGGCACCCCGACCTTTAAATTCAATTTGTTCCTCTGGCGAGAGGAAGTCCCACTGGGCAGTCAGGATGATATGTTTGCAGCTGAACAGGTGAGTGCCATTGGTAGGGAGACCCGAAACCTGCGCTATATCCTCTTCTGTAACTGAGATTCGAACCCCTTGAACAATGGAATGATCTCCCTGAGATTTTGAGCAAATTGCAGAACCTGTTGTTGATCAAACCCCTGGAGTCTCTGAAAATAACTGAGCCATCCTGCCCACAGAAAAATTTGATAGGCTTCTGGATACAGTTCTAACAAGGCTGTCGTGGCGGGTTCGTACCGTATAACAGAGCCTCCCATAGCTACCATCTCTGTAAAATACACCATCAAAGAGTTGAGTAATAGCTTCTGTGCAGAGTAAGTTTTTCGAGTGAAGGCATGTGAATGGTGGTGAGACGAACGAAAGGATAGTAAAATAGGAATGGCGGTGGTGAATTCGTGTGAAATGATGGTATATAAAGTTTGATATGTCCTCCCCCCCCATCAAGTGTGGATATTAATGATTTCACTCAAGTGGTCATAATGAATTGGAATATTCTCATTAACTATAGCTTAACTGTATTACATAAAGTTTACATACCTCGCCTTACCTTCTGATTCATGTTGTAAACAAAATAGAATGCCTGTCCACGATAGTTCTGCAGTAGTCGTGGCAGAGACTTTTGATTTGTTACATGATTTGTATCAAGGATTTGTTGACTGGAAGGAAGAAATGTAGTATGAGATCACAAAATCTTGCTGACGGATAATGTTGAAAAGTTGGTGTTTCAACAATGGGGGAGGTTTTCTGTCAATGGTGTTTCAGCAATAGGGAGAATGGTAAAAGATTGTTGATAGTGGTGTTTCAGCAACAGAAAAAAAGGGGCGAAACAATTGTTGGAAGGTGTTATTTTGTCAATGAGGAAATGTGAAGAACTACTGAACAATGGTGTTTCAGCAATGGAAGAAAATGGTAAAAGGTTGTTGACAGTGGTGTTTTAGCAACAGAAGAAAAGGGGTGAAACAATTGTTGGACGATGTTGTTTCGTCGATGAGGAAATGTGAAGAATTGTCAGACTGTAGTGTTTTGGCAATAGGGAGAAGGTGAAAAGTTGTTGTGAATGGTGTTTCAGCAATGGGGAGAATGGTGAAAGGTTGCTGAACAGTGATAAGGGAAAAAGGTGTGGGGTTGCTGACAGTGGTGTTTCAGCAATGGGGAAAGTCAAAAAGTGTTGAACAATGGTGTTTCAGCAATGGGAAAGCTTGTCTCTTTGTGAAGTAGGATCATCCTTTCCTAGTGGCCTATGCTTTGATCGGTAATCTGCAAAAATCGATTATAACATGGTATTTCTTGACAGAGATTATTAGTAAATAAAATCTAGTCTAATACTAAAAGAAATTAACTTAAAAAGAATTAATTGCAATGAGGGGTAGAAGCCTCCTCTAAAAAGAGGTAATGGGAGTCTGCCACACATGTGGCCTTAAAATATTCTTTGGAAATAGGGTGCTGGTACAGACGGAGCCGATGACCATTTACAAGTAACGATGTTTTGGAGTCATCAATTGTGAGGAGCCTTACAGTTCCATTGGGAAAAACAATGTCTTCTTCGTAAGGTCCAAGCCATCTTGTACGCAGTTTCCCTTGAAATTCTTTGAACCGAGAGTCATACAGTAGGGCCCAATTACCTTTTTGGAACTTCTTATTCTTGATAGTTTTGTCATTCCATTTTGATCTTTGCTGTTGAATTATAGTTGTCTGATGAATGGCATCTAGTCTTTTCTCATCCAATTCATTAAGCTGCTGCATCCTGGCTGTCTGTGCATCGGTCAAATCAAGGTTGATAGCTAAAGCAGTCCTTAAGGTTTTTATTTCAAATTCCACAGGAAAGACAACACTCTTTCCATAGACTAATTCATAGGGAGAAAATCCTGTAGTATTTCTCCACGTAGTTCTGTAGGCCCATAATGCTTCAGGGAGCCTGTAGGACCAATCCTTTCTGTTTTCCTTCACTGTTTTGTGAGAATGGATTCTATTACTTTGTTTGTGCTTTCCACATGTCCATTGGCTTGGGGGTGGTATGCTGTAGTCATTCTATGCTGAATATGATATTTTTGAAGGGTGGCTTTGAAACCATGAGAAGTGAAAGGAGGTCCTCCCTCTGTAACTAATTCTCTTGGCACTCCAAATCTGATGACGATGTCTTTAAATAAGAAATTTATAACTACTTCTTCGGTTGCTTTGTGGAGTGCTTTGGCTTCCACCCATTTAGTCATGTAGTCTGTGCAGACCACTATGTAAACTTTTTGATTGGGTGGGGGATTAATGGGTCCTATAAAGTCTAAGGCCCATCTTTCAAATGGTTCAAGTACTATCTGGGGGTTTAATGAAATTTCATCTCTATGATTAGGTTGGCCTACTCTTTGGAAGCTATCACAGGCCCAGACATATTTCTTTGCATCTTTGAAGAGTGAGGGCCAATAGTACCCCATCCTGAGAATTTTATGTGTTGTTCTCTTATCAGCAAAATGCCCTCCACAAGGGCCATCATGACAAGATTTTAGTAGATCATAAACCTCATCTTCTCTAATGCACCTTCAGATTTCTTGATCAAGTCCTGTATGGAAAATACACCCACTTATCCAACTATACCGATAACTTTGATGAATGATTCTTCTTTTCTCTCGGTGGGATAGGTGTGGTAGTAACTTACCTGCAACCAAGTAGTTAGCAATGTCTACATACCAAGGTGAGTGAGCAAAAACTGCAAATAGATATTCATCAGGAAAGGAATCATCTACTGGGGTATCATCATCAGGTGTCAACCGAGAAAGGAAATCAGCAACTACATTTTCTTTTCTTGGTCTATCTACAATTGTAATATCAAATTCTTGCAATAATAGT
>ML803486.1:120598-141923 GCA_009831015.1 Picea engelmannii
CCTGAAACGGATGTCCCGAGCTCTCAGAAATCGTCCGACAGCATCTCTACCTCAACAGCTTCCTTGCCTCAAACTGGCTTAGACCTGGCTTTGCCTCAGCATCTCTGCTCTCCAAAACCATCCAAAAGCTCTCCAAAGGCTTCAAACTCTGCCCCAATGGCCTCAACATGGCCTTGGTTAAATAGTTGGGAAAGTTGGTTGCAATCTCCAACTTCCTCCCAAGAATTAGGCTTTAAAACAGCCCAATAACTCCCAAAAATAGAGTTAATTACATTAAAATTAATGAAAGTTGGTTAAAAAAAAACCACTTTAAACTATATAATATAGTTATAATTGATTTAAGCCCCCTTATTGTTGGCACGCGCCCCCTTTAGCAAGGTCATATGGCATCATAAGGCCAAGCGCTAGCCCAAAGGGCTAAGCGCTGGCCCTTAGCCCTTCTCGCGCTCCGCACCTGGTCGCATGGTCATATAACATTTGGGTCCCGAAACCACGGGCTATACCCGTTATATAATTGTAGAAACTAAACTTTTAAACCACGCACATAACTGTTAACGGTTATAACCGTTAGTTACCATTGAAACCGCATGGTTAACGAACCCCCGCGCTGTTTGGTTAACGTACACGGCCACATGTTGTTACAAAGAAACTGGGGTCGGGGCTAAGCCCCGGCCCGACCCCCCGCAATATAATATAACATATAAACTTAAATGTATATTCCTCTGTTTACATAACAAGTCAAAAAGGGGTGGTCCGTTGGTCGGAAACTTAATACAAAGGCGTAGCCTGTTGGGGAGGTCGCGGGTTCCATCCCCGCCAACACCAAAAATTTTGACACAGGCCATATTGGCAAAAACTGGGGTGCCACGTGGCAGCCCGTGATTGGGCCACGTGGCACCTTTACATCCACTTGATGAATGCCACGTGTCAACAGCTGATTTGACGAAGACAACCAACCGGATCATGCCACTTGTCAACCGCTAGTTGGCCCACGTCACTGCCACGCGTCGCTGCCACGTCACTTCCGTACGATGCTGACGTCATCTGCCACGTACACTGCTGACGTCATCCCATGCCACGTGTCAGCCTTCCAGTGGTGACACGTGTCACCTCGGGATTGGTCCAACCGTACGTCCAAAACACCAAATCTACCTGACACGTGTCACGCTCTGGTGCTGCCACGTGTCCTGTACGAACCCTGCCACGTGTCGTCGTACGGACCTGCCACGTGTCGTCCCCTGTCGCTGCCACATGTTGTCCTCCAATGTTGCCACGTGTCGCATCCTGGTTATTCCACGTCAGATGTACGGACTGACACGTGTCACTGTACGGACAGGTACAATGAGCATTCCAAAATTTTCCCTGTTTGGCTCGGTGGACAGAATGCGATATATTCCTCATACGGACTCCGTTTGACATAAAAATTATACCACCGGAATCAAGAAGACGAACCGGACGCAATGGTGTTGGTTTCATCGGATTCCGAGCACTTTCATTTTTGAGCATTTTTCATGCCCTGACAGCCTGCTGAATCCGATTTCGGATCACCATGAAGTCGAATGACCTCTTTAAAAAACAGATTTGCAATGTGAGTTGCATCACTGGTTTTCTGACACAGAATGAAGTGTGCCATTTTGGAAAATCTATCCACCACCACAAAGATTGAATCAACACCTCTTTGTGTTCTTGGCAACCCTAATACAAAATCCATGCTAATTGCATCCCACGGCCTCTCTGGTATGGGAAACGGTTGATAGAACCCCGCATTCTGCTTCCTCCCCTTCGAATGCTGGAAAATTTTGCACCTTTCTATAAATATCTTGACATCCGCTCACATTCCCGGCCAAAAATATGACTCGTTCAACTTTGTGAACGTCTTGTCATGGCCAAAGTGCCCTGCCAATCCTCCGCTGTGTTTCTCCTTCAACAAATTCTCCCTCATGGATCATTTCGAGATACACAGTTGATTACCTCTAAACAATAATCCTTCCTGGATCATGTATTCTATCCATGGGCTTCTATTCCTGAGAATTGGATTCTCAACTGCTTCATACGCCTCTTTAAAATCTTGATCTTTGACGTACATGTCCCTGAGATCATCAAAACCCAACGTTTTGACTCAGAACTCCTGCAATAGAAAACACTTCCTACTCAAAGCATCATCCACTTTGTTAGCAGTACCAGAAATATGTTTAATCACAAAAGTGAAATTCTGCATATACTCAACAAATTTGACATGTTTCTGATTCAACTTCTCCTGTTGAGTCACAAACTGCAGTGCATGATTGTCACTGTACAAGATAAACTCTTTCGGGATCAAGTAATGCCTCCATTTCTTCAACGCCTGGATAATAGCATAGAACTCCTTATCATAAGTGGAGTACTTCACTTTCACCTCATTCAGCTTCTCGCTGAAATATGCTATCGGCCTGTCTTCTTGACTCAAGACTGCCCCAATTGCAAATCCACTTGCATTGCATTTCATTTGAAATGTCTTTTGGAAATCTGGCAACACCAAAATTGGTTGTTCCGTAATCTTCCTCTTCAATAGATTGAAACTTTTCTCAGCCTCTGTTGTTCAATGAAAATACTTGTGTCTTGTCTTCACTGTATCCATCATTGTTGCGCTAATTCCACTGAAATTTGTGATGAATTTTCGGTAGAAACTAGCCAATCTGTGAAAACTTCTCACCTCAAATACATTCTTCGGTGATGGCCAATTCTTAATCACTTCGACCTTATCTGGATCCATCCTCAACTCATTTACCGAAATAACAAACCCCAAGTAAATGAGCTCTGTCTTCATGAATGGGGATTTCTTCATGTTTATCAATAGCTTCTCCTGTTGTAGTTTCTGCATCACTGTAGCCAAATGCTTCAAATGCTCTGCCACTGTTTTAATGTAAACCAATATGTCATCCAAATACACAATGACAAATTTCTTGATGAACTCCCTCAGGACTTCGTTCATCAACCTCATGAAGGTAATCGGTGCATTTGTTAAGCCAAATGGCATAACAAGCCATTCATACAACCCCTCGTTGGTTTTGAATGTTGTCTTCCACTCATCACCTTCTCTCATGCGAATCTGATGATAACCGCTTTTCAAATCAATCTTTGAAAAATACTTCGCTCCACTCAAGCAATCCATAAGATAATCCATCCTCGGCAATGGAAACCTGTACTTGATGGTTATCTTATTGATCGCTCTCAAGTCAGTACACATCCTCCAACCTCCATCTTTCTTTGGACTGAGTACTGTCGGAACAACACATGGACTCAAGCTTTCTCTGACCAAGCCTTTGTCCAACAAATCCTGGACTTGCCTCTTAACCTCTTCATTCTCTTGTGACGTCAATATGTATGCGGCTTTGTTTGGAAAACTGGCTCTTGGTATGAGATCAATATGATGACTCACACTTCTGATCGGTGGCAACAAATGAGGTAGTTCGTCCACTATGATGTCAGCGAACTCTTCTAGCAGTTCCTGAACTTCTTCTGGTAAATCGTCCACCCTTGTGCTAGTCAGAACAATCTTCGAATTTCTGACTACAATGAACTGTGGATCCTCATTCTTATTAACCTCTGTAAGAAGTTCCTTCCCACTCATGAGAAGTAATGTGTTGCTTACCTCCGGCTTTACCTCCTTATCCTTTATCGGAAGCAACATGTGTGTCCTCCCATTCTTCTCTAGGGTGTATGTGTTCATTCTCCTATCATGAATCACATTCCTGTCATATTGCCATGGTATACCCAACAATAGATGACAAACATCCATAGGAATGACATCACACAATATCTTATCATTATATCCTCCTATCTTGAATTCAACCAAGCATTTTTTAGTGACAGTTACCTGGTGTCCTTTTTGTAGCCACGAAACTCTGTATGGGCTTGGATGATTAGTCGTATCCAGCTCTAGCTTCTCTACCATCTCAGTTGAAATGAGATTATCCATGCTACCACTGTCTATAATGACCTTGCATACCCTGTCCTTGGTCTTACAAGCAGTCCTGAAAAGTTTGGTCCTTTGCACTGAACTCTCCACCTCTTTCTCAGGTGTCAAAAGGAATTTTCGCATCATCAACGATCTTCCTCCTTCCGCGTCTTCTGCCTCAACATCCCGCCTCTGTGCTTTGGCGATGTGAGCTTCTCCAATGTCCTTGTTTTTATCTGGACACTCATAAGACTTGTGCCCATTCTTCCCGCATGTGAAGCATGTAATTACTCCACCTCTTCCTCTTCCTCTACCTCTAGTACAAGGAAAAGTGTTGTTGTTAGCATAATCTCCTCTGCGCTCATTATGCTTCCCTCTTTGTTCAACATATTGCTGCCCTTGATGTGAGGTTCCACCTCTCTCAATTCGATTATGAGGTTTCTTCAATTCCTCCTTGGGCTTCTGATATTTGTATTGGGCAATTGATTTTCCTCTAGGTTGACTTCTGCCTTGGCCCCTCTGACTCTTCTTTTGGCTCAGCTTCTCCTTAGCTTTCAAATCCATATGATAAGCATCTTCCACCATTCGGATGGTTACCATGCTCATCTCATCCTGAATATCGTATCTCAGGCCATTCATATATCTGGCAACCTTCTCATCATCACTCTCCCGATGACCTGCCCTGATGTTCAGTTTGTAGAATTCCTCAGTGTATTATTTCACTGTCATCAGCTTCTGTCTTAGGTTCTGCATCCTCCTGAACAGAGTAATTTGATAATCCCTGGGCAGGAATTTCTCCTTCATATTCACGATCATTCTGTCCCAGCTCTTGATCTTATACTTTCCCTTGCAGTGTCTGTTAGCTTGTAGTTCATCCCACCACAATGCTGCATGTCCTTTCAAGCGTGTGATAGAGGGCTTGACTTTCGTGTCCTCTTAGACATATTCATAGTCGAAGTATGTGTCTAGAGCTCTAATCCAGTCTAGAAGCTCCTTTGCATCCAAGTTTCCTTCGTAAACTAGAATGTCCATCTTTTCTCTTGCACCCATCCTGGCAATATCTTTGATCAAACGCTCGTTTGATGCATCTTCGGCTGCAACTTCTTCTTCACATTCAACCTCAATATCACTTTCGGAATCACTCAGATCCCCTACACTGGTTGTGCATCTTTTCTTTGTCTCCATGTCTTCAAGTGTAGCTCGTAGATCGCGCATCTCTCTCTCCATAACTGGATCTGTCATCTACCTGCCTCTTCTTCTCGGCATTTCCCTATCCTCTGGATCGGGTGTCTGCGTGCCCCTTCTCCTTGGAAGCATGTTGAATTCTTCTTCTTCTCTACTACAGAAAGAAAAGAAACTTTCTGTGCTCTGATACCAAACTTGACGCAGTCGCGCTCACAAGCACGTCCGCTCACACGATCTTTCCTTCTTCCTCGGCCCGAAGAACTGTAACGCTCTTCTATTTCCCTGTCGGGAAATCTGCACCCACAAAAATTTTCACAGGATCCCCTCTCTGCACTCGGAGGATCGGACTTCGTGACTTCGTGAGGTCAGTGGTCAAGCATTGAACCCTCAAGTTCCCGAGACCCAACAACAGTCAACGCTGACCTTTCCTTCTATTTCAGGAGTTTCCTTATCGCGATTTTGCCACTCGCGATATCAAACAACTCACTTCACCAACTCCCGACTCCCAATATGCCGAAACCCCGACGTACATGCGAGTTGACTATTCAACGGTCCTTCACTCCATCGGCGATTCAGACTTCACGAGATCGCAAATCCTAATGTCAATGTTTCGGGACTTCTCACTGCGAAACCCCGATATGAAGTGCCACCTATCCACGTCACCAACTCCTATGGCCCCACACTGTTTACGTATCCGTTGGGATATCGCATATCGTGATTTCACGATTCCCATTGCAATACTACGGAGTTTCAACCTACGAAACCCCGATATGTGAATTCACGTGTAAATCCAACGATTCTCGTAACTTGGATCTACAGTTCTGCCCCTCTTGAGCTTTGAACCCTTAGAAAATATGTCACTGTATCTTCCCTGCACCTCCTTTAGATATAACGGTCCACGAAAAATCATGAATCCTCCTCGGAGAATGCTGACCATCCGTCCTTCCTTGATGATTCCTGCGAAGGACCAAGTATTCCTCCACGAAAACTTGTCTATTTTTGCACAAACTTTCAACGCCTCTTTAATTCTTCCAGGCACACCTCCTGTGTCCCTTCAACAGTTTTGAAGGCCTTACCCTTCCTGAGCTTTGTTATGACTCCAAGCCTTAGAAAAGACTCTTGCGCGCACTCGCGGCAACTTTCAGACACTTTCAAGTGCTGAATTTCCTTTCGACCCTGCGCACACCTGCAACAACAGTCTTTAAACACTTCTCTTAGATTTGCAACTCTGAGACTTAGCTTGACCTGGGTACTCCTTGCATGGCTCCTGTTCCCAACTACACCTTTAGCGTGAATGAGAACCAAAGCTACCCTATCTGAACCCTTTGTCAATGCACTCCTTGCGGACACTTCGACTGCACTCCTTGCAGGAATCTCTGGCTCAGATAGAGAAACAATTGAAACTCATTCCTACTTCCTCTCAGACTTCAAACTCAAACCATGAAATCATATACACAACATATTAAAGCAAATGTATAACAGGAAGCAAACATTCATGATCAAATCATTCAGCGTCAATACACAGAGAACAACACAAAACCATGAATTTGAATCAATCTCTTTCTATTAATCCAAATATCTTTACATGGGTGTTCTTACACAGCTCTCTGCATGCTTTCCTTCTCAGTGCTCAGAATAATGTTACAATACACAATGAGGGTGTCTATATCCCATTTCCCTCTTGCGCTTTCAAGCAGTCCAATCTAGAATTAAATTCTATCTACCTACATTAACTATCTTAAATGCCTCCTACCTACTAAGGACGAGAGCTAAAGGCTCAAGGTCCATTTACAATTTACAAGTGCGCTTCATCTTAATGACTTCATTTAAGATCGCACAACAACTTCCAAAGAAATTCAAAATTTTGTGCTGGCACTTGTCCAGCTGTCCACTAGCATTTGTGCTAGCTCGCTTGATGTGGGAGATGCTCCTGCATCAAACATATCCTTAGTAAATAGCCTAGGTTGAACATAGACTTAATGCATTAATTGGGTCGATGTTATGTTCGTCGCATTGTGACAAGAAGGCTATGGTCTTTGCATTGCGACGATATGATATTTGTGTGACATTGGGACAATCTGACACGATATTTTCATCATATTGCGATGACATGATATTTGCATCACATTTCGAGGACATGATATTTGCATCATGTTGTGACGAGGAGGCCATGTTCGTCACAATGCAACGACAATGATATAATCATCACATTGCTATCACATGATATTTGAGTCACATTGCGATGACATGATATTTGCATCGGATTATGATGAGGAGGCCATGTTCATCACAATGTGACAATAAGGCTATGTTTGTCACATTGCGATGACAATGCTATGGTCGTTGCATTGCGATGCCATTATATTTGTGTCACATTGTGATGAAAGGATATTTGCATCACATTGCGATGACATGATATTTACGTCACATTGCAACATTATATGTTCATTACATTGCAACACATAATGTGTTGCAACATTTGCATAAAATTGCAACATTTTCATCACATTGCAACACATTAAATGTTCATGCAACATAATATGTTCATCATATTGCGTAACATTGCAACATTACTATGTTCATCATGTTGCAACATCCATTTTTTTTTTTGTACATAGAAGGAGGTTATGTTCATCGCATTTCCATGACAAGGATATGTTCATCACATAGAGACGAGAAGGCTATGTTCATGAAATTGTGATGACAAGGCTATGTTTGTCACATTGCAACGACAAGGCTATGATTATGACATTGCAATGACATGGGTATGTTTAGAACATAGCAACAACATGGGTATGTTTAGAACATAGCAACGACAAGGCTATGATTATGACATTGCAATGACATGGGTATGTTTAGAACATAGCAATGACAAGGCTATGTTCGAAACATAGCAAAAATAAGGCTATGTTCATCGCATTGTGACGATAGGATGTTTGCATCGTATTGTGAGCACATAATGTTTTCATCACATTGTGATGACGACGCTATGTTCATCACATTACAGGATATATTTGTCATAGTGCGATGATAGGGCTATGTTATTCACAGTGTGATGATAGGGCTATGCTTTTCACAGTGTGATAATAAGGCTTTATTTGCAATGATGCAATGATAAGGCAATGCTCATGACATTGCGACGACAAGCCTATGTTCATCACATTGAAAAGAGAAGGCGATGTTCAACACATCGTGACAAATAGGCTATGTTCATATTGTGATGACAGGATATTTGTATCACATTACGAGGGTAGGATATTTGTGTCACATTGAGATGATGAGGCTATGTTCATGACATTGCAACAACAAGGCTATATTCGTCATAGTGCGATGATAAGGCATGTTGATCACATTGTGATGGTGGGTCTATTCATCGCATTAGAATGATAAGGCTATGTTTGACACAATGGGACATTACTATGTTGTTGAGATTGTGATGCTACTATGTTCATCGCATTGCAACATTACTGTCTTAGTAATTGGGATGATGCATGAATAATACATTATTAAAGTATTAATACATTAATTGGAAATGACCATGATTCACTATGGTTGACCATGACCAATGTTAAATTTTGTTGAACATCACCATTTTTAACTTCCATAGAGCTTCACTATGCATGACCTTCACTATGGTTGACCTTGGTTGAGCATGGTTCACAATGGTTAACCATGTTTGACAATTGTTGTCTGTAGAAGATCATGGCTAGACATGACCATCACTACGAATGCCATTAATACATTAATCTATATTGTAAAGTATTAATTAATTATTGCATTAATACATTGCTAAAGTATTAATACATTAGTACATTAATTAATAAATTTCTAAAGTATTAATTAATACATTAAAACACTAATAAAACACTAATACATTATTAAAGTATTAATACATAGATAATGCATCATTAAATTAATGTAATTTATAAATTAAAGTATTAATTTTCATTAATGTATAATGTAACTTATTAATTAATTGATACTTTAATAATGTATTGTATTAATTTATTAATACATTGCTAAAGTATTAATACACTAAAACACTAATACATTTTAATATTACATTAATAAAGTATTAATACATAGCCTTATTATATAGCCTAGGTTGAACATAGCCTTAGTAAATAGCCTAGGTTGAACATAGCCTTAATGCATTAATTGGGTCGATGTTATGTTCGTCGCATTGCGACAACAAGGCTATGGTTGTTGCATTGCGATGATATGATATTTGTGTGACATTGGGACAATATGACACGATATTTTCATTATATTGCGATGACATGATATTTGCATCACATTTCGAGGACACGGTATTTGCATCACATTATGACAAGGAGGCCATGTTCGTAACAATGAAAAGACGAGGATATAATCATTGCATTTTGACACAGCCCTCCTCAACCTGTGGGTTGGAAGGTTACGTACACAGGATCGTTCTTCTCTCCTTGGCTCGAAGAGCTCTCGGAAATGGCCCCTCTATTTCCCTTTCGGGAAATTTGCACCCACAGTCAACTTCAAGAAATTCCCCCTTTGTACTTCGGGAGACCGGACTTCGCACTTTCACAACTCCAGTGGTCAAGTATCTTGTCTTTCTATCTCCGAAACCCAAAAACCAGTCAACGCTGACCCTTTCTCTCCTTGTTTCGGATTTCTCCTTATCGCGATTACGACAGTCGCGATGTCAAGCAACTCGTCTCCTCAGTTCCCAAAACCTAATTTACCGAAACTTCGATGCACTCGCAAGCTTTGACCTTTCAACGACCTTTCACTCCATCGAGACTTCGGACTTCGCGATATTGCGAATCCTAATGCAACGAATTCGGGTCTTTACCCTATGAAACCTCGAAATGGTCAACAGAGTTTGACTCCATGTCGATAGTGTGCCACCTGTCCACTCTGCTGTCTTATGGGGCCCACACGATCCTTTTGTCCCTTCAGGATTTTGCGATTCGTGATTTCGCGAATCCCGTTGCAAAGATTTCGGGACTTCCACTCGTGAAAACCCGAAATAGAAGTTCACGGGTAAATCCAACGGCTCCTGTGGCTTGGATCTACGGCTCTACTCCTCTTGAGATTAGAACCTTTTGGAATACTCGCGGTAACTCCCATACTCCTCCGTGACATCTGACGGCTCACGGGACTTCGTGAGTTCTCCACAGATAATTCCGACCATCCGTTCTTCCCTTGAGAACTTGTCCTCCTGCAGTCCGATGTCGCTATGCCTTCCTTCAGATTTTCAAGGTACTTGGCATGTTTCCTTCCTTCGACGACTTTGAAGGCTTCAAATCCTTTTGAACTTTCCCATGACTTCGAGTCTTTCATAAAATTCCCGTTCGCACTCCTTGCGGAAAACCTTCAAACACCTTCAAGTGTTTGGCTTCCTTCGACTCTGCACGCTCCTGCAACAACAGTCCCTCAACAAACCATTCAAGTTACCAAACCTAAACCTCTACTTGGATTGCGCACACCTTGCATGGCTCCTGTGCCCAAACTGCACGTCTGAGGAAATGAGAACAAAAGCTATCTAGTCTAAGCTTTCAGAGACAAACCTCTGAACCCTTTGTCAACGCACTCCTTGCGGACAATTTCAACTGCACTCCTTGCAGGAACTCTTGCTCAGACAGAGAAACAATTGAAACTCATTTCGTTACCCTTTCCTCTCAGATTTCAGACATTCAACAAGAAATCATTCATACATAGCATAAAAGTAATTGCATGACAGAAAGAGTAAAATAACCATGAGCATAACATTCAAAGATGCCTACACAGAGAATATTTGAACACCATGAGTTTGAATCAAAACCTTCTTGTATTAATCTAGAAATTTTGTACATGGAATTCTCGCTACAACTCTTTGCTTCGTTTCTCTATGCTCTCAATTTGCATAATCCCCTCTATCTTACAATACACAATGAGGGTGTCTATATCTTATTTCCCTCTTGCGCTCTAAATCTGTCTAATCTAACATTCAATTCTATCTACTTGCATTAACTACTATAAATGCCTCCTACCTACTAAGGATGAGAGCAGATCTCTCAAGGTCCTTTTACATTTTACAAGTGCGCTCCTTCTTAATTATCTCATTTAAGGTTGGCGCATTAACTTCAAGAGAATTTCAAAATTTGCGATGGGCGCTTGTCCAACTGTCCTTTGCCTCCACACTGGCTCGCTTGAGATGCTCCTGCATTATACTCCCTCGCTTGAAAATTTTCATGGGCTCCTGTCCATGAGCTCACGCACTATTTGTCCATGTCTCTGGATCTCTGCTTCATTCTCCCAGGTGGCATTTTCAAATGGATGGCCCTTCCACTTGATCAAATATTCAAAGTATTTCTTCCACCTAGTCTTCTTGCTCACTCTTTTGTCCAATATGCGCTCCATCTGTGGATTTTCTGCAACTGGCATTTGTTTTGTCCACTGGATCACCGACTGTTCATTTTTTGTCCCTGTTTCCTCAGCTTTATATGGGTACAAATATGAGATATTGAATATCGAAGAAATTCTGATCCCATCGGGTAATTCAATCTCGTAAGCATTTGCCCCAAATTTCCTTAAGACCTTACATGGTCCGATTTTCTTCATCTTCAGTTTATTGTATGTTCCTCTCGGGAACCTTTCCTTTCTCAAATGTGCTAGAATCAAATCACCAACCTCAAACTGAAGTTGTCTTCTGTGCTAATCTGCTTGATGCTTATACTCCTGGCTTGAATTCTACAATCGCTTCTTCACTAGGCTGTGAAGTTCCTTCATCGCCTCTGTGAACTCTTCTACACTAGCGCTCCTAGTCGCAGTCTGTTTTGAATCTCTCAATTCAAAAATTCCTCTCGGCTACATGCCATAGATAATCTGAAATGGACTCTGCCCCGTGCTCCTGTTAACTGAGTCGTTATAAGAAAACACCGCCTGTGGTAATATGTTGTCCCACTGGCTGTGGTGTTCTTCCACCAGGCTTCTCACCAAGTCTCCCAGACTTTTGTTTACCACTTATGTCTATCCATCCGTCTGTGGATGATAAGCTAAACTAAACGACAAGTTAGTCCCCAACTTCTTCCATAACGTCCTCCAAAAGTGTCCTATGAACTTAGTGTCTCGATCCGAAACTATGCTCCTTGGTAAGCCGTGAAGTCGAATGACTTCCTTGAAAAATAGATTCGCAATGTGAGTCGCGTCACTGGTTTTCTGACATGGAATGAAGTGTTCCATCTTGGAAAATATATCCACCACCAAAAATATTGAGTCAAATCCTCTTTGTGTTCTTGGCAACCCCAATACGAAATCCATGCTGATTGCATCCCACGGCTTCTCAGGTATGGGCAATGGTTGATAAAATCTGGCATTCTGTCTCCTTCCCTTCGAATGCTGGCAAATTCTACATTTGTCCACGAATCTCTTGACGTCTGCTCGCATTCTCAGCCAAAAATATGACTCATTCAGCTTTGCGAATGTCTTGTCATGACCAAAGTGCCCGACCAATCCTCCACTGTGTTTCTCCTTCAACAAATTCTCCCTCATGGAGCATTTCGAAATACACAACTGATTACCTTTAAACATTAATCCTTCCTGGATCATGTATTCTGTCCATTGGATTCTATCTCTAAGAATTGGATTCTCAGCTGCTTCATACACCTCTTTAAAATATGGATCATCTCTATACATGTCCCTGAGATCATCAAAACCCAACGTTTTGACTTTGAACTCCTGTAATAGCAAACACTTCCTGCTCAAAGCATCAACAACTTTGTTAGCAGTACCAGAAATATGTTTGATCACAAAAGTGAAATTTTGCATATATTCAACCCATTTAACATGTCTCTAATTCAACTTCTCATGTTGAGTCACAAACTGCAATGCATGATTGTCACTGTATAAGAAAAACTCCTTCGAAATCAAGTAATGCCTCCATTTTTCAATGTCTGTATGATAACATAGAACTCCTTGTCATAAGTGGAGTACTTCACTTTCGCTTCATTCAGCTTCTCGTTGAAGTATGCTATCGGCCTGTCTTCCTGACTCAAGAATTCCCCTATTGCAAACCCACTTGCATCGCATTTCACTTGAAATGTCTTCTGGAAATCCAACAACACCAAAATTGGTTGTTCTGTGATTTTCCTCTTCAACAGATTAAAACTCTTTTCAACTTCTTCTGTCCAGTGAAAGGATTTGTGTCTTTTCTTCACTGTGTCCATCATTGGTACACTAATCTCACTAAAATTTCTAATGAACTTTCAGTAGAAACTATCCAATCCGTGAAAACTTCTCACCTCAAAGGTATTCTTCGGTGATGGCCAATTCTTAATCACTTCCACTTTATCTGGATCCATCCTCAATTTATCTGTAGAAATAACAAGCCCCAGATAAATGATCTCCATCTTCATGAATGAGGATGTCTTCATATTTATCAACATATTCTCCTGCTGTAGTCTCTGCATCACTGTAGCCAAATGTTTCAGATGCTCGGCCACTGTTTTACTAAAAATCAGTATGTCATCCAAATACACAATGAAAATTTTTCCGATGAACTCCCTCAGGACTTTGTTCATCAACCTCATGAAGGTACTTGGCACATTTGTTAAGCCAAATGGCATAAAAATCCATTCATACAACCCTTCATTGGTTTTGAATGCTGTCTTCCATTCATCACCTTTTCGCATGCGGATTTGATGATAACCTCTTTTCAAATCAATCTTTGAAAAGAATTTTGCTCCACTCAAGCAATCCATCAGATCATCCATCCTTGGAAATGGAAATATGTAACTTATGGTTATCCTGTTGATCGCCCTTGAGTCAGTACACATCCTCCAGCCTCCATCTTTCTTCGAACTGAGTACTGTTGGAACAACACATGGACTCAAGCTTTCTCTGACCAAACCTTTGTCCAACAAATCCTGGACTTGTCTTTTGACCTCTTCATTCTCCTATGACATCAATCTGTACGTGGATTTGTTTGGTAAGCTGGCTCCTGGTATGAGATCAATATGATGACTCACACTTCTGATTGGTGGCACCGAACGAGGTAGTTCGTCCACTACTATGTCAACAAACTCTTCCAGCAGTTCCTGAACCTCTTCTGGTAGATCATCTATCCTTGTGCTGGTTAAAACAATCATCGGTTTTCTGACCACAATGAATTGTGGTTCTTCTTTTTTCTTAACCTCGGTAAGAAGTTCCTTCCCACTCATGAGAAGTACAGTGTTTATTACTTCAGGTTTCACTTCCTTATCTTTGATTGGAAGCAACATGTGAGTCCTCCCATTCTTCTCTAGGGTGTATGTGTTCATTCTCCCATCATGAATCACATTTTTGTCATATTACCACTGTCTACCCAAGAATATATGACAAACATCCATAGGAATAACATCACATAATATCTTATCATTATATCCTCCTATCTTGAATTCAACTAAACATTGTTTAGTGACCGTTACCTGATGTCCTTTTTGTAGCCACGAAACTCTGTACGGGCTTGGATGATCAATCGTCTTGAGCTCTAGCTTTTCTACCATCTCTGTAGAAACGAGATTATCCGTGCTACCACTATCCACGATGACCTTGCATACCCTATCCTTGGTCTTGAAAGCAGTCCAAAAAAGTCTGTTTCTTTGGACTAAACTCTCCACCTCCTTCTCTGGTGTCAAAAGAGCTTTTCGCATCATCAGTGATCTTTCGCCTTCAGCATCTTCTGCCTCAACATCCTGCCTCTATGCTTCGATGATGTGAGTCTCTCCTCCTTCTTTATTTTTGTCGGGACACTCATAATACTGTGTCCAGTCTTTCCGCATGTGAAGCATGTTATTACTCCACCTCTTCCTCTTCCTCTACCTCTAGTACGAGGAAAAAAATTATTATCAGCATAATCCCCTCTCTGTTCGGTATGATTCCCTTGCTGTGAGATTCCACCTCTCTCAGTTTGAGTCTGAGGTTTCTTCTAGTCCTCCTTGGGCTTTTGGTTTTTATCTTGGGCAACTGATTTGCCTCTGGGATGACTTTTTCCTTGGCCTCTTTGACCCTGCTTTCAGCTCAGCTTCTCTTCAGCCTTTAGAGCCATCTGATAAGCATATTCCACTGTTCGGATGGTTACCATGCTCATCTCATCCTGGATGTCGTATCTCAGGCCATCCATGTATCTGGAAACCTTTTCATCATCGCTTTCTCGATGACCTGCCCTGATGTTCAGCCTGTAGAATTCTTCAGTGTATTCTTTCACTGTCATCAGCTTCTGTCTCAAGTTCTACATCCTTCGAAACAAAGTGATCTGGTAATATCTGAGGACGAATTTTGCCTTCATCTTCACGATCATTCTATCCCAGATTTTGATCTTCTGCTTGCCTTTGCAACATCTGTCATCTTGTAGTTCATCCCACCACAATGTTGCATGTCCCTTCAATCTTCTGACAACATGTTTGACCTTCTTGTCCTCTTCGACATCTTCATAGTCAAAATATGTGTCCAGAGCTCTAATCCAGTCTAGAAGCTCCTTTGCATCCAAGCTTCCCACATAAACTGGAATGTCCATTTTCGCTCTTGCACCCATTCTTGCAATAGCTCTAATCAAATGTTCATTTGTGGCATCTTCGGCTCCAACTTCTTCCCTTTCATGTTCATCTTCAATTTCAATTTCCGAATCACTAAGATCCCCAACACTGACTGTATGCCTCTATGCTGTCTCCATGTCTTCGAGTCTGGCTCATAGATCACACATCTCTCTCTCCATGGATGTATCAGTCATCTGCCTACCCCTTCTTCTCGGCATTTCCCTCTCCTCTGGTGGATCGGGTGTTTGCATGTCCCTTCTCCTTGGCGGCATGGTGAATTCTCCTCTTCCCTGCTACAAAAAGCAAAGAAAACTTTATGTGCTATGATACCAAACCTGACGCATCCCTCCTCAACCCGTGGGTCAGAAGGTTACGTACACAGGATTGTTCTTCTCTCCTTGGCCTGAAGAGATCTCGAAAATGGCTCCTCTATTTCCCTTTCAGGAAATCTGCACTCACAAGCAACTTCAAGAAATTCCCCCTTTGTACTTCGGGAGACCGGACTTCGCACTTTCGCGATTCCGGTGCTCAAGTATCTTGTCTTTCTATCTCCGAAACCCAAAAACCAGTCAACACTGACCCTTTCTCTCCTTGTTTCAGATTTCTCCTTATCGCGATTTTGGTGGTCACGATGTCAAGCAACTCATCTCCTTAGTTCCCGAAACCTGATTTACCGAAACTCCGATGCACTCACAAGATTTGACCTTTCAACGGCCTTTCACTCCGTCGGGACTTCAGACTTCGCGATATCGTGAATCCTAATGCAACAAATTCAGGTCTTTACCCTATGAAACCCCGAAATGGTCAATGGAGTTTGACTCCATGTCGATAGTGCGCCACCTATCCACTCTGTTGTCTTCTGGGGCCCACACGATCCTTTTCTCCCTTCAGGATTTCGTGATTCGTGATTTTGCGAATCTCGTTGCAAAGATTTCGGGACTTCCACTTGCGAAAACCCGAAATAGAAGTTCACGGGTAAATCCAATGGCTCATGTGGCTTGGATCTACGAATATACTCCTCTTGATCTTAGAACCTTTTTGAACACTTGCGGTAACTCCCCTACTCCTCCATGATATCTAACGGCTCACAGGACTTCATGAGTTCTCCACAGAGAATTCCGACCGTTCGTTCTTCCCTTGAGAACTTGTCCTCCTGCGGTCCGATGTCACTACGCCTTCCTTCATATTTTCAAGGTACTTGACCTGTTGCCTTCCTTCAACGACTTTGAAGGCTTCAAATCCTTCTGAACTTTCCCACGACTTCGAGTCTTTCAGAAAATTCCCATTCACACTCCTTGCAGCAAACCTTCAAACACCTTCAAGTGTTTGGCCTCCTTTGACTCTGCGCGCTCCTGCAGCAATAGTCCCTCAACAAACCATTCAAGCTACCAAACCTGAACCTCTACTCGGCCTGTGCACACCTTGCACATCTCCTGTGCCGAAACTACATGTCTGAGGAAATGAGAACAAAAGCTATCTAGTCTGAGCTTTCAAAGACAAACCTCTGAACCCTTTGTCAACGCACTCCTTGTGGACAATTTCAACTGCACTCCTTGCAGGAACTCTTGCTCAGAAAAATAAACAATTGAAACTCATTTCGTTACCCTTTCCTCTCAGATTTCAGACATTCAACAGGAAATCATTCATACATAGCATAAAAGTAATTGCATGAAATAAAGAGTAAAATAACCATGAGCCTAACATTCAAAGATGCCTACATAGAGAATATTTGAACACCATGAGTCTGAATCAAAACCTTCTTGTATTAATCCAAAACTTTTGTACATGGAATTCTTGCTACAACTCTCTGCTTCTTTTCTCTATGCTCTCAATTTGCATAATCCCCTCTATCTTACAATACACAATGAGGGTGTCTATATCCTATTTCCCTCTTGCGCTCTAAATCTGTCTAATCTAACATTCAATTCTATCTACTTGAATTAACTACTATAAATGCCTCCTACCTACTAAGGATGAGAGCGGATCGCTCAAGGTCCTTTTACATTTTACAAGTGCGCTCCTTCTTAATTATCTCATTTAAGGTTGGCACATTAACTTCAAGAGAATTTCAAAATTTGTGCTGGGCGCTTGTCCAACTGTCCTTTGCCTCCGCGCTGGCTCGCTTGAAATGCTTCACATCCATAAAATTTGGTCGTGGAAATTAATGGTTCATTCAATGGTTCCGAAGATTGAAGATTGAACCTAGCATGCAACATCTGTCGAGCTTAACCACGACTCCATTAATTAGAATTCCAAACCTCGCAACTCTTCACATCCATAAAAATTGGTCGTGGCAATGAAGTTTTTTATAAGTATTAATTATTAAACGTGGCAATCATTGGGTAGGGAAGTAATTTTTTAATCATATTAAGTAAATGTGAGAAAGTAAACAAGGAAACACACACATTCATAAATCAAGGGAAGTTAAGAACATTAAATCTCATTCATTGATTTAAGTGTAAGACCCAACATCTTTCATTGGAGACCATTTGATTGGAATTTGTGATTAAAAGGCTCATTAAACCATTGATTCCAATAGAAAAGACGATTATCGGTGTAAAAGTTATATTATATTCAAAATACATATAATAGAGGCATTGTATTATTCAATAATCACTCATTATTTTATTATATTTGATAATAATTTATTATTTTTATTGTAAGTTATTAAATAATTATTTTTACTTTTATTTTGTAAATAAAGATAAATTAGATGTTTGAACAAATATATGATACATGTTTTGTAATAGTGTAATATACATCTCATACGATCAATAAAATTCAATTAAGTTGAGTTGTTTCAATTTAGTGTTAAAAGCCAAAACATTTTACTATGCTTCAAAGATTTTTAGCTTTTTATTATACAATTATGTTTAAATTGTTAACTTTGTTGGTACCCAAAGTATGGTTAGCTTCTATCCTCTCGGGAGAGGGAGAAGAAGAGAATATGCACTTGATACATGGTGTCTAGGGAGTAACAATGAATATGGTCCATGGAAAATGTGCATGTATCATTCTTTTAAATCATCAATGAGTTTTTATAAGATTTTAAATCATCTTATTCTCTAATTGTTTAAAATGCTCCTAAAATTTGTAAATTGAATTTTTTTATATGTTGTAAATTCGTTTATCCTATCTTCTTATGGGAAGTTGTCTCTTTAATAATTAAATCAATTTTATATGCTGTAAATTCACTCATAATAAAACACAATTTGGACAACTATTACAACCAATTTGTAAGATTATTTGTGATTTGTTTAAACAATTTAAAAGTGTGTCTAATTATTTAAATAATATTATTAAATCCAAGCTTAGACAATAAGGATCAAATAAAAAAAATCCACAATATATAATAAGAGTGTTTTTTTTATCAAATGCTAGTTCAAACGTCAAATTTTGACCCCAAATGTAGTAATGAACAGAAAGGGAAAAATTAGAAGATATGATACTTATTGATGAATCACTTAAAATATCAAAATATCAAACATCATATAGAAAAAATGAAGGGCCTAGTCTTATCCTACTCAATATTTTCCCATGCTACTTACTAAGAAAAGACAATAGCTTCATGATGTCTAGGGTTTCCCATGGTATAAGCATGAATCATGGTGGGAGATGAGGCTATATTTGGGGAATATTGAAGAAATGTATGACAACATCCTATTTGTAGAGTTGTATGATAAGTACCATGATAATGATAAGGACATCAATGTCTCACTTCATTATATGAAAAAAGTGGATGTGTAGATTTCTCATTATACCCCAAAGGATTTCTCAGTGACTCCATACACTAATTTATCATCAAATAAGGTTGTTTGGTTGGATCCTTTTAGTGGTTCTTCATTTGAAAATAAGGCCACCTTTGAGTAAGGGTATGAAATGATGAATATTGTGGCATATTATAGAGTTGGGGGAGTTAGAAACAATCCCTTGGAAATTGTCAAACATAGTTAAATGAACTAAGGGTATTGGAATAGGGAATGATATGAAAAGGGTCTTTCGCTACCCCCATTGATTTATATTCTCACTTTGTGGCTTTGACAACATATTAACAAAACCATTTTTTAGTTGTTGAGGCAACAAAAATCTCAATGGTTGTGACTCTTAATATCACTAACAAAAATCTGAGGCATCAGATGATAAGAAGTAGATAAAACAAAAGAAGGGGGATGAAGAACAACAAGAGGTGTGTTCCTCTAATCCTTTAAGAAATATGAGTATAAACCATCATGTTCTTTATCTTGTAGTGATTCTCCTACACTAAAGGGAGGTAGTGGTATAGAATAAAATGAAAATGATAGAGGCAACAAGAAGAGAATTGTAACGTCTCCCTCTTGCGCACACTTGATTGGACTTGTTCTTTGAGGACACTTGCGTGTAAGTGATCCTGTTCATTATATGATTGGTTGTTTTGATTATGATTATGAGATGTTGTGGATCTAATGATATGTTGTTTTTTTATATTTATATCGACATGTGTTATTGATTGGTTTCTCCTGAGTGTGCAGGACTCTTGATGTTAGAGGATGTCGATGGCATCGATGGATATCCTTGGACTCTAGATTGAGTTAGGGTGTGGGATGTTATGGTTTCAATGTTTTGGGGTTACAAATGTGACATATGACTACATATTATTATGTTGATTGTTATTGTTGACACGTTTCATTGATTGATGGAGGCTGACGATAGCTTGCTAACCAGACTAACATTAGGAGTAAAGGGGTCATGCACGAAAACTAGAGACATTGAGGGAGAGGTGTGGTAGCATCCCCTCCATAGCCTACCAACACTCCCGTCGTGGCTCGAACTGTAGGTTAACGATTACATAATTTGAGAGATCCATGATGTCGTGAGGGAAGACTGTGACAATCACTCACAATAATTCTAAGGGGCGCACAATAAGGCATGATTCTTATTTCTTAGAGGCCCTTAGTTTCCCACAAGGTCACCTGACGGAGTATTGACTCCATGGGTTTGACGTCTACTAAGATTCAGTCAAAAGGCGAGTGGCATCTATGGAGAACATAGTGCATATTGAAGTCATGCAAATAAAACATGAATGCAAGCGAGTGGCACCCTTGGAGCACGTAGTGTATCTTGTAGGGCACATCATGATTTTAACTCTGGTAAGTTAATAAACCTAGTACCTTGAAAACTATTCCTCCCGAGGACCTGGTCGACCTTAAAACGAATGATGGTATGAGTAAAGTTTAATAACAATATTTTTCCCTTAAGAACTGTCGCCAAGCCTAGTGAATTTAAAACCTAGTTCTAAGTAGAATATGTGAATAGGAAAAAAAAAATGCTAAATGGACATGTAACAAGAAGGGGGTAAAGAAAATTCAAGCATTAATAATTAAAATAAAATTTTCATGAAGGTTTAATTATTAAGAGGGTAAACTGTTGTTTATGTCTAAAATTGCTAATTCTGAACTTAGTTAAAAAGGAGAACTTAAAGAAAAGGGGAAACTTAAAGAAAAAGGGGAATGTCTAACTTAGTAGGGAATCTAGCCTTTGGAACTTTCTATTTATGAACTCAACTGGGATTTAAGTAAGGCGTAAGTCATTTAAGAATTGTAAGGGAATAAATGGACACCGAGGAGTGTTTTTAGGAACACTTTTAGGTGGGTGAGAGAAACAGGCAGGTTTAATTAATTAATTAATTGATTTT